>JAJAGP010000119.1:151992-614374 GCA_025084515.1 Ancistrus triradiatus | reverse complement strand
TTTCCTCAATAAATAAATGACCAAGTATAATATTTTTGTCTCATTTGTTTACATGGGTTATCTTTATCTACTTTTAGGACTTGTGTGAAAATCTGATGATGTTTTTGGTCATATTTATGCAGAAATATAGAAAATTCTAAAGGGTTCACAAACTTTCAAGCACCACTGTACATATCTGCCTTGGACATAACTGCATGCCAAGTTTTGCAGCAATCTGGCATTTTTATATACGTGTGTTATTTTTTTTATCAATTACTATATATAGCGAGTATCAAAAGTATGAGAACAACAGTGAAAACTTGTTTGGATCTTTGTGGAAAATGAATTAACTCTGCAGATGGATAATGACCCAAAACACATATCGAAGCATACCAACAATTACACAAGATCAAAGAAGTTCAAGGAGTGTTGACTGTCATGACCTCCACAGTCACCTGACCTAAACCCAATCAAGCATTTATAGAGGCATTTAAAGACAGAGAAAGCTAAACATTCATTAACATCCCAAGATGCTCTTTGGAATATTGTGAAATAATGCTGGACTAACATGTATCATCAGATGCAGTCCAAGAATGTTTGAATGCATGGTCTCATAACAAAGAAAAGAGATACTAATTAATTCTGAAATTAAGATTTAACTTTTCACTCAAACTGTTATGCTTGGTATGTTTTGTTATGAAAAATATTTTATAAAATTTTAGAGAAATGCGAAAAAGGAAGCAATTTTCATGATTATTTGCAATACCCAACTGCAGAAGGAAAACATATGTGCCCATTAATACCTACTTGGGCCATCCTCCCATAACTGACTTTCTGACTGATATAAAGTACTTTGTCCAACTTCAGTAGACTGCCAAAATGGGAATTGATACCAGTTAAGTGTAGCTTATAGTAGTTTTTGGTGGTGTTTTTTGCTTGGAATTGTAAATCAAAAATAATAAGGAAAAATACGCAAGGAATCTTCATGTCATTCATAATATTTAAGTAGACATATTTTGGAGCTAGCCCCACAAAATATGCTCCAATGGTTAAGTAAATTAATTGCCTTAATAATTAGTATAATAACCTTATTGGACCATGGACATAGATGTGGCGCATACCTCTCTATATTCACGGCCAGAAATCCTGCAACCCTTGTGCACAAATTCTTCCAGACAATCATTGAAATGAAAATTTGTTGGGGGGCACTCAGGTGGTGCAGTGGTTATATACGCTAGGATACCACCACTGCATGGACCCAGGTTTGAGATCCATCCCCAGTTGCTGAAATAGCAACAGTTACTCAGCCCTGTTTAACTGAAAAATAGTTGTTATTCACGTATATTTCCTTTGAACAACACAAAAGGGCTGTGAAAATGCGAAATCCAATCGTATTCCACACAACTGAAAATGCACTGTTCAATATTGTTGGCACCCTTTAGAAATTGTAAGAGATAACTGTATTCCAAGTAATTGTATCTTGTTTCACCAAAAAATAGAGTTCTTTCAAAGTTCTTAGCTCTTAGTGAACACTTGTGACTCAACTACCACAATGAGCACAGAGAAACAATTGAGGACATGGGCTTCATCAAACCCACTTTACTGAGGCATGTAGTCCATGTAAAAAAGTCAATTTATCCTGTATTGCTGAGCAGAACTACAGGACATGCCACTCAAATTCACTAAAGGTACTTCATTTCCTTTAATGCCCCAGCATCATTCCAAAAGCTTGAGCAGCGTTCAGTCAGAGCCACTTTAGATTTTTCACATGGAGTAACAAACATCCGCAAATATTTAAAAGAAAGTCAGCCAGGCTGCAGACAAGGTATTGATAGGTCATAGCTATATGTTTTGGAAAGTCACATAAAACTGTATAACCTACCAAAAGGTATGTATTACACCACTGAAGCATACGCATTCATTAAACTAGCAAAGGCATCCGTTCCGTTAGCATAAACAAAATGTATGCAATAAAAAAAAAAAAAAAGTAATATAATTAATTTGTTCTTTATTTCTCATCCACGGCAGAGTAACACCCACTTTAGTGTTAAATAACTTAATCTATTTAATGTTTAACAGGGTTATTTGTATGCACAGTTGTGCCCCTATGACAACACTGTTCAAGAAGAAGAGTATAGCCAGGCCACTCTGAATTCTGTGTATGCTTCAGTACAAGAAGTAGTTAGAAACGCCCCTGTCTGAGGATAAACAGTGATAAACTGTGAGAAAAAAACATGGGTGATCCAATGCTACAAGTCCATCGCTAGAGAGATACTGTGACCACTGTATGCAACATCATCAAGAAATTTGCAGCTAATGGCACTGTGTGCTAACATCTCTGGGCATAGATGGAAGATAGAAACGTTGACAACAGATTACACAGGATTCTTAAAATGTTGCAGAAAGAGCATCGCTCAACTTCCAAACAAATATAAGTTGAGTTGCAGGACGAAGGTACAGAGGTGTAAGCTAGCACTATCCATCATCATCTGAATAAAAGGAAATTGTATGCTAAGACACTCAGGAGGATCTCACTGCTGACACAGAGCTATAAAAAAGTCATACTGGAATTTAGGAAAATTTACTTTAGGAGGCCAAAGTCCTTCTCAAAGAATGTCCTGTGGACAAATCAGACCAAAACATATCGTTTATAAGAAAACCAATTTTTTGTTTAAAAAATCTTATGAGAAAAAGAATATGGAAGGTATTCACTGATGTTTTGGGGTTACATGCTGCTTATCGCACAAGGTGCCTTAAATATGCATATAATATTATAAAATCATAACACTACCAAAGAGTTTTGGACCACAGCATAAAGCTCAGTGTCTGTTACCTGGGTCTTTCAGCAGGACAAAGACCCAAGGTATATAGCAGAAAGTATCCGAATTAGTTGAAGACAAAGCAATTTTGTAAACTGTTTTTAAAGACCCACACTGAGTATCATTCGAATTATTGCATTTTTGTCTCTCTCTCTGTGTAGGAACCTTATTCATAGGAACCTGATGTAACCTGAACATATCAAACGTTGTTGATGTCATGTGTGCCTGAGTGTTTGTTATTAGTGTGTTTCTTGTCTGTGCTTTGAGTTAATTTAAAACTCATTGGTAATTCACGGTGAAAACACATTGAAAAGCTTTGAATCTGCCATTTTTGTGTTTGCAGGTTATCTTGAGTGGGGAGTACGGTAATTCACTGTCAAGGGCACGCTTTCAATTCTGTAAGTGTTTGAATGTGTGACCTTGAGACCAGTTCACCTCTGAAAAGCTATAAATGGGTTAGTTTAGGGTTAGTTTTCAGGCATTCTTTTATAGTGATGCTTCTGCCATTCTGTTTTGTGTACAGTGGGGCAAAAAAGTATTTAATCAGTCACTGATTGTGCAAGTTCTCCGACTTAGAAAGATGAGAGAGATCTGTAATTTTCATCATAGGTACACTTCAACTATGATAGACAAAATGAGAAAAATAAATCCAGGAAATCACATTGTAGGATTTTTAAAGAATTTAATTGTAAATTAATGTGATTTTTCCGGATTTTTTTCTCATTTTTGTCTCTCATAGTTGAAGTGTACCTATGATGAAAATTACAGACCTCTCTCATCTTTCTAAGTAGAAGAACTTGCACAATCATACTATATACTATACTATACATACTCATACTATAATCAGACTATATACTTTAGTAAATACAGTGCCTTGCAAATGTATTCGGCCCCCTTGAACCTTTCAACCTTTTGCCACATTTCAGGCTTTAAACATAAAGATATGAAATTGTAATTTTTGTTGTGAAGAATCGACAACAAGTGGGACACAATCGTGAAGTGGAACGAACTGTATTGGATATTTTAAACTTTCGTTAGAAATAAAAAACTGAAAAGTGGGGCGTGCAATATTATTCGGCCCCTTTACTTTCAGTGCAGCAAACTCACTGCAGAAGTTCAGTGAGGATCTCTGAATGATCCAATGTTGACCTAAATGACTGATGATGATAAACAGAATACACCTGTGTGTAATCAAGTCTCCGTACACATACTCTGTGATAGTCTCAGAGTTCTGTTTAAAGTGCAGAGAGCATCATGAAGACCAAGGAACACACCAGGCAGGTCCGAGATACTGTTGTGGAGAAGTTTAAAGCCGGATTTGGATACAAAAAGATTTCCCAAGCTTTAAACATCTCAAGGAGCACTGTGCAAGCGATCATATTGAAATGGAAGGAGTATCAGACCACTGTAAATCTAACAAAGACCCGGCCGTCCCTCTTTACTAAACTGTCAGCTCAAACGAGAAGAAGACTGATCAGAGATCCAGCCAAGAGGCCCATGATCACTCTGGATGAACTGCAGAGACCTACAGCTGAGGTGGGAGACTCTGTCCGTAGGACAACAATCAGTCGTACACTGCACAAATCTGGCCTTGATGGAAGAGTGGCAAGAAGAAAGCCATTTCTCAAAGATATCCATACAAAGTCTCGTTTAAAGTGTGCCACAAGCCACCTGGGAGACACACCAAACATGTGGAAGAAGGTGCTCTGGTCAGATGAAACCAAAATCGAACTTTTTGGCCACAATGCAAAACGTTATGTTTGGCGTAAAAGCAACACAGCTCATCACCCTGAACACACCATCCCCATTGTCAAACATGGTGGTGGCAGCATCATGGTTTGAGACTGCTTTTCTTCAGCAGGGACAGGGAAGATGGTTAAAATTGATGGGAAGATGGATGGAGCCAAATACAGGACCATTCTGGAAGAAAACCTGTTGGAGTATGCAAAAACCTGAAGGACTGGGACGGAGTTTCTCTTCCCACAAGACAATGATCCAAAAAAATAAAGCAAAATTACAAGGAATGGTTCACAATAAACGTATCCAGGTGTTAGAATGGCCAAGTCAAAGTCCAGAACTGAATCCAATTGAGAATCTGTGGAAAGAGCTGAAAACTGCTGTTCACAAACGCTCTCCATCCAACCTCACTGAGATCGAGCTGTTTTGCAAGGAAGAATGCGCAAAAATTTCATTCTCTCGATGTGCAAAACTGATAGAGACATACTCCAAGCGACTTGCAGCTGTAATCGCAGCAAAGTATTAACGCAAAGGGGCCGAATAATTTTGCACGCCCCACTTTTCAGTTTTTTATTTCTAAAAAAAGTTTAAAATATCCAATAAATTTCGTTACACTTCACGATTGTGTCCCACTTGTTGTTGATTCTTCACAAAAAAATTACAATTTCATATCTTTATTTTTAAAGCCTGAAATGTGGCAAAAGGTTGAAAAGTTCAGGGGGGGGGGGATACTTTTGCAAGGCACTGTAAATACTATTTTTTTAAGTATTTAAATACTGACTAAGTACATTTTTAGTTTGCTTGTGTTGGTCTAGTTATCATGGTTGCATTTGATTAAGCAGGGTTCCCACTCACTCCATTACAGCAGTTTGATAAATGTCAAAATAATGGCTTGTTATTGGTTGTTATCACATTTTTTCATTATATGTGTTGCATGCACTGCCACTAAAACTGTATCAGGCACTAATGGCCTATGAGATTCTTCTTCTGGAGTTGCTTATTCAGCCCAATCTCCAGGGTTGTCAGTGCATATTGTAGGACCCCTATCATATTCTTAGGATCTGGTTTTGTTGATCTGGAGTAGGAGCTAGAAATTAAACAACAGGACAACCACATTCAGCTGGTGACTTTGATAGAAGGAGATGGATGTTATTACTGAACTTGGGCATGGAAGTTACCAAAAGGTGTATCAGTTTCCTTATGCCTGTCTCTCCCATCTTTACCAGCTTGGGCGCACACAGCATAAATATGTTGCCGCTTGCTCCACACCAGACTCCTACAGTACGCATGCCTGGTCCTAATTTTGATGTTAGGTCCCATACTGCTTTAGTTGTACTGTTTACACAGCATGAGGTTGATGCTTATTTTCCATTGTTTGATCCACTACCATTAAATGGCCTCATACATTTTGTTGTAGGTTTACTGGCAAAGCTCAGGATGTTTGTTCTGCTCTTATGCTTGGGAAGAGTTTGAATTATGATTTGGTAAGGCTACTGTGCTCCATGCATATGAAGATATTCCCCTTGCATTCTTCTGTAGAATTTGCTAGGGATAAAACTGTCCTATTTGAGGCATGTTGCACTGCAAGTAAATTTGATCATTTTGAGCATCTTAGAGAGCTACTTCTGTTGGAAGTTTTTAAGGAGTGTCTGCCAGAACGAGTAGTCCTTTATTTAAAGGTGCAAAAACTTAATGTTTTGTCTGAAGCTGCAGATGATTATGTGCTCATATTCATGTTCCCTCTGTCTCAGAATGAGCCACCCCCACAATCTGCTGGGAAAGCTCTCACTATTGCTTCTGATTCCCATTTCCCACTCCACCTTGTAGTAACTTGGATGTTTCTCCTGCCATAAACTTTTTCATTTCACTGTGTTCTATCCTGCACTGAAGTGCAACAATGTTAGACAGCAGGCTTCTGTTAAGGTCAGTGCTGCAAGGTGTGTGACTGAAAAGTGTGGATTGTGTGAGGTAGCTTGTTCAGATTTTGAGAGTTACTGGTGCAGATAATTAATTCTGGACTCAATTCTATCATTTTTGGACATTTCTTATAGTGGCAGTGACATGCTAATGCAGGGAGTGAAGTATGGAGTCATTTGTGTGCCTCTGCAAAATGTGAATTTGCAGACTAAATAGTTATCTGGTTTTTTAAAAATCACTGTTCTTTCACAGTTTTCAGTAAGTGGTGTTTTGGTGATTTTGGGGAATTACCTTGCAGGTAGCAAGTTGAGCACTGAACTTGAGGTCCAATTGCGGATTACTTGAATTATTAATTTTTTTCTCTTTGTTTGTGGGTTTGTCACATAAGCCTGATCATGTCAGAGGTTTGTAACATCACGTGTGCAGCTTCTGTGTTTTGGAGCCTGCACTTAGGAGTTGTAGTTATGAGCTTCACGTCCACATGCTAATTTAAAACTCTCTTGGAAATTCACCTTGAAACTTGTTTTGATAAATGCCTTTGATACTTGTTTGAAACTTGTGATTTTGAGTCTTGCTTTAGGAAACTGTTATGCTTTGGCCAATGTTTTTAAACCAAATGCTTTGGATGATTGTGTGCAGACTTCAGATACAGGTTGTATATAGTCTTTTTTGTTTACTTGTGTGTGGTGACAGGCACTGTTGTAGTATATTCTACCCTTCCCTTCATCCTTTTCCTATGCTGGCCTTCCAACCCTAGACTAACACCATAACATACGTACCCATAATGGACGTAACACTGTTCTGAAATGGCCGACCAAAAGACCAGATCTGAATGTGAAGAGATCTCAAAACAGGAGCTAGAAGAAGAAACCTGTTCTGGTTTACCTGAAGGAGAAGTGCAAGTGCAAAATTCCATTACAACCATAAAGAAACTCATTTATTTCCACAGGAAACTCCTGATACAAATAAAATAAAGGTTTTATTTCCAAGGGAGGTGCTCCCAAATACTGATTTAAGGGTGGCAATCATTTTGTCCATACCATTTTATTTGGATGAATATACCTGTAGGAAGTTCTGGGTGACCAAAGAAGTTAGTGTATTATTATTAGTGAAATAGAATTAAGCTACTTTTGAGAATTACTATTTTTTGAGTGAAGTAAATTACACTGGACAACTGAGATTTTGCTCCTGAACATGTTTGGGTGTATTTTATGGATTTTGGTCTGCTAACCAGGAAAATCGTGTAGAGTTTTCTAGATATAACCAATTTGTGTGATATCCCATCATACTTTAAGTCTACTAATGTAATGGTCACAAAGCAAGCTGTTTTGGTCAATCCAAGCACGACTGGGTGTGCACTCAGTGTAGGTATAAGCACAGACTCAAAGACACACCATGATTGCACTTGGCTATGAGCCTATGCAGAATCTATGAGCTCTACTTGAGCTGTAAATGTGTTGACCAGGACAGTCAGATAAAGATGAAACAATGCATAAACCAGATTTGACATTTGAAAGGAAAATTACATTTATCCATATGTTGAATCCTTTATGCCCATGTATCCTCATCTGGAAACACAGCCAGAATTAAATGATATGGTCAGGAACTTAGATTTGTGAAAAACTAAAGCAGAACTACTTGGTTAAAGTGTGATTAAATTCTATACATTTATTTCTCCAATTTTTCTCCAAGTTAATATATGATACAGCCAATCTGAAATAATCTTTGTGTTCAGCTTGACACTGTCTATCATAATCTCACTTATTTCAGGAAGCAAAACATTTGAAAAAAAACTGTTGTCCAGTGTTATTCTGAGTCGTTTGGTACTAACCCACAATGGCTTTGTCTTCAGTGTCAGCTGTTTGCTTGTTGTTGTTTGTTCAAGTCTGTGAGTTTGCATTTTCTATATGCTTTACACTTTTGTTGTGTCTGTGTTTCATTTGTTGTTGTTAAATAACTTTTACCCTATTCCTTGCATTGATCTCTTTTTCTCTCTCCCAACCTGATACGTAAAAATCATTCTGTGTAGTGCATGTGTTTAAAATGTGTAGGTACAAGAATTACTTTTCAAATGCTACTTTTCAAATGCTTATTGAATAGACAATAAGTTTGGGAACAAAGTGGTATGAATATTTTATGCTACAATAGACAATCCATGTTTCATAATACTTTATTAGAAAAATATTTCAGCCACTAATTAAATAAACTGAAATGGTGACATCAGGATGATGTGTGCTGGGAGCAGCCTGGAAGATGGCATATAGTTCTCTTCTAACCCGTGTCCCCTTTCTTCCCTGTTTCTGCCCTTTATGTGGTTGTCTGTCCCTCTTTATGGCACCGTGGGTTCCTATCACGGTTTGTCCAATCTGGTTTCATGTATTCTCTCTGTTTCTGTAAATGTGTTCACATGTCTGTTTAGCATTTATTGGGTGCCCCAGCCTTCCTTATGTGGATGATTAACTTTAGCTGTTAGCTTTTGTATTGTGTTGTATTAGCTACTCCTGTGCTGAGTGTTAATTATTTGTATTATTGTCAATATTAGTCCCAAAGTCATCGTAAGTGCAAGTTAGAGCCCCCACCCCGGCAGAGCCCTCGCAGCAGGGCAAGTGGGTGACGGTTTGGCGACGTAGTCGTAAGGCTAGCCCACGAGAGCACCACTCTTTACCTGTTCACGTGTCCAACAGGTTTACCCTCCTCAGTGATGCACCCACTGAGCAGCCTGTTGAAAGAGCTCTGGTCATAGGTGACTCTATTTTATGACATGTGAAACTAGCTACCCCTTTAGGGACACCAGCAGCTAGAGTTACATGTATCCCCGGAGCCAGAGTGCCGGACATTGTATCGAGTCTTAGTGAACTCGAGAGCCGCAGATTCTCTAGGATAGTTATTCAATGAGGGGGCTAATGATATACGCCTTTGTCAGTCAGAGGTTACTAAGGCTAATTTTGTAGAGGTGGTTAGAGTGGCGAAGGCAATGTCCAATGCAGTAGTGTGCGCTGGCCCTATCCCAATGCGGTGAGGTGACCAAGCCTACAGCAGGTTATGGTCACTGAACTGCTGGCTATCCAAGTGGTGCACTGAAAACAATGTGGGCCTTATAGACAACTGGACAGCCTTTGAGGGTAAGCCTGGCATTTTAGGATGGGACGGTGTCCATCCCACTCGGGAGGGTGCTGCTCCCATCTCCTGCAACATTGCCCTTATGGCCCGATTGGTTAGGGGCTGACTATCCAGAGCAGGGGTCAGGCAGAAGACAGACTGGCTTAACCAACTGTCTGCTGGTAGCCATGCTCCGTCACCCAGAACCCAAATTATTGAAACTGTGTCTGTTACCTGCATCTGCCCTAAACGTAAATGCTCTCAAAAAGTCTGTTTTAATAACCTCATTAGTATAAACACAGATAGCTGCCAAAGAAATAACAACATTAGACTAAAGCTAGGATTACTTAACATTAGATCACTTACAAACAAAGCAGGGATTGTAAATGAAATGATCACTGATAAACGCTTACACATTCTCTGTCTCACTGAAACTTGGATTAGACCTGATGAATATTTAGCCTTAAATGAAGCCTCACCTCCTGGATACGGTCATGCTCATCACCCTCGTTCTAATGGTCGGGGGGGAGGCCACAATTTTTGACAAAGAGTTAGGGTTACAACTAAATCCCAATTCCAAAGCGATTCTTTGAATACTGATTCTTAATGTTGATGTCCATCCTTATGGGAAGTTCAAAACCACACTCTTTCAGCTTATCACTATTTACCTCCCTCCTGGTCCCTATTCAGAATTTCTTCAGGAATTTGCTAACTTTCTTTCCTGCTTACTACTGTCAACAGATAAGGCTTTAATTGTAGGTGATTTCAATATTCACTTTGACAATGAGCAGGATCCACTTATAATTGCTTTCGAGTCCATCTTAGAATCCATGGGTATCACTCAGAATGTGATGGGACCAACCCACCGCTGTAATCATACTTTAGATCTAATATTAACATTTGATATCAAAATAGATAACCTTGATGTTTTCCCCCAAAGTGATTCGATTTCAGATCACTATCTTTTAGTATTTGAGCTATCTCTAATAAATAAAATCCTTCTGCCTCGTTATCACACTAAGCACACTATCACATCTGCTACTCCAGCTGCGTTTATTAAAAACCTACCAGACTTAAAATTTAATACACCTATGGAGATAAATCATCTTGTGTAAATGAGCAATTAGAATGTGTGCTTCGCTCAACCCTGGACATGACTGCCCCTGCTAGGGTCAAACGTATTAGGGAAAAAAGGCTAGCACCATGGTATAATGACCACACCCCTACCTTAAAGCAAAGAACATGGCATTTAGAGCACAAGTGGAGACATAGTAAATTGGAGGTGTTTAAGCTTGGTTGGAGGGACAGCATGACAGAGTATAAGCATGCCCTCACTAAAGCTAAAGCTGCATACTTCTCTTCAATCATAGAGAAAAATAAGAATAATCCAATATTTCTTTTTAATACAGTCTGCAAATTAATAAAAATCCCCACAGAAAGTGATTCTCCCGTTCTGTGTCATTTTAATAGTAATGATTTTCATGACTTTTTTTAATGATAAGATAGAGAACATTAGGCATAAAACTCAATGCTCATCACATCACCAAACTATTCAGCCACCTTCCAGATGCAGCACTAGTGAAGACATCTGTTTAATGAGCTGTAAATCAAGATTAGAATCTTTTACCCCAATTACTAATACTTAACTATCCGCACTGATCAGCTCGTCTAAGTCATCAACATGTTTATTAGATCCCATTCCTACACGTTTACTCAAACAAGTAATACCTAGTATTATAGAGCCACTGTTAGTTATTTTAAAGTCATCCTTTACCTTTGGTTATGTGCCCAAATCCTTTAAAGCTGCCGTTATCAAACCACTGATTAAAAAAGCCACTCTTGACATTTGTGTGATATCTAATTATAGACCAATTTCAAATCTACCGTTTCTGTCCAAAATCTTAGAAAAAGCCGTCTATCAGCAGCTCTGCAGTTACCTCCAAAGGGATGAAATTTATGAAACATTTCAGTCTGGCTTCAGGCCCCATCATAGTACTGAAACAGCATTGATTAGGGTACTAAATGACTTGTTAATGTCCGCAGATAAGGGATGTGTTTCTTTTCTTGTTCTGTTAGATTTAAGTGCAGCATTTGACACTATAGATCATGATGTTTTACTAAACAGACTAGAAAATACTATAGGTATTAAGGGATTAGCACTTTCTTGGTTTAAATCCTACTTGACCGACCGGTACCAGTTTGTTCATATAAATAATCTAAGGTCTAAGATCTCAAAAGTGAAGTATGGCATGCCTCAGAGGTCAGTGCTTGGCCCGCTTTTATTCTCTCTGTACATGCTGCCACTAGGCTCAGTTATTCGTAAACATGGCATTAGTTTCCACTGCTATGCAGATGTACACAGCTGTACATATCAGTCAAACCTAATGACAGCCTTACAATCAACTAAATTGAGGACTGTGTAAAGGAAATAAAAGATTGAATGTTATTTAATTTTCTCTTACTTAAACTCGGATAAAACTGAGGTTCTATTAGTGGGACCCAAGGCTGTGAGAGACAGGTTGACTACATCTATCCTAAATCTAGATGGCTGTTCAGTATTGCCGCGTCCTTCTGTAAAAAACGTAGGGGTTGCATTTGATTCAGATCTCTGCTTTGATGCGCACATTATCAACATCACTCGAATTGCTTTCTTTCAATTATGTAATATCGCTAAATATCCTCTCTTTTAATGATGCAGAAAAACTTGTTCATGCGTTTATAACCTCAAGGTTGGATTACTGTAACGCCTTACTTACTGGATGCTCTACTAAATCTATAAATAAACTTCAGTTAGTTCAGAATGCAGCCGCCGAGTGCTAACTCGAACTAGAAAATTTGATCATATCACTCCTGTTCTATCCTCACTACACTGGTTACTAGTTAAATTCCGCATTGATTACAAAATACTTCTTATAACTTATAAAGCTCTACATGTCCTGGCCTCACATTATTTGAGTGAACTCTTAGAGTTTTACAATCCAACTTGTCTACTTCGTTCGAAGGATACAGGACTTCTTTTAGTTCCTAGAATTAAAAAAGTCACAGCCGGGGGAAAGGCTTTCTCATACATGGCCCCCCAACTATGGAATAAACTACCCACTTTCGTTCGAGACTCAGACACTCTCCAAAATTTTAAGTCTAGGCTAAAGACATACCTATTTGCTCAGGCTTTTGATTAGATTTAGACCAGGATGCATGGCTTGGGTCACTGGGGCCGGAGTCTGGAGTCATGTCCGGCCTGCCTGCCTTGTCCGTTAGTCGGGCGAAGTGTCGAAGTGAACGAATGGGCTTCGGGTCTCGGGATTTTTCTGGGACTCATGCATCCATTGCCTTAGACTAAGGGCAGAGCTGGGTGTTCAAGTCAAAGAGTATGGTGAATTCAGAGACGTTGGGTTGCTGTCTTCTGCCCCTGTGGGGTTGCCAATGTCTTCATGTGATCCCTCTGGCTGTGTACCTGACCAGTTCTACTCTTTTCTAGCTATGCTGATTAGATAATGCTGCCGGGGGTCTCATGCTACAACATGGCATCAGTGATTGTTAATAAACCCTGTGCTCTTAATCAATAACTAATTACATTTTCTGTTTTCTCTCTGAGCTGTGTTCCGTTACCAGTTCCTGCCCCACACATGATGTTCATCCGCTGCAGCTTCACTCATCAGCTCTAGCCCCATCATACCCGGGCCACTTAATGCCGATGTGCATACTTCACATTTTATTCGAACTAGGACTCCATGACTTTAGTTTCGTTCTTATATTTATCATCTACGCTGCCCAAGGAGGTTGGGTCCCTTTTTGAGTCTTGGTCCTCCGAAGGTTTCTTCCTATAACACTCAGGGAGTTTTTCCTTGCCACTGTCACCCTAGGCTTGCTCAATTTGGGATTGGACGTAGTTATTAGGCGATAATGTAAACTTGTAAAGTTGCTTTGAGACAATGCTCCATTGTAAAAAGCGCTATATGAATAGATCTGACTTGACTTGACTTTAACAACTGTCGTAGGTTTAATGCATGAACAAATAAATTAGTTTAATTACAGTTTAATTACAGTTTAAATACTGTAAGAACTGTAAAACAACAGTCAAAAATGGCTGTAATTTTACCAGAAAAAGATTTGTTAAGAGAACCATTTCAAAGCAATTTGTAATGACATACGTAATTGAAAACACCAGCTACAGATTTCAATCACATGGTACATGTGATCAAGCATTGAAAATGAAAAAATTCACTTAAAATCACATTGTGTTAACTTATTTGACACAAAATATGTCACCGAATGCAAGTTAGTTAAAAGTCTACACTCTGCTAAATTATTGAATAACCTCACTGTGAGACAGCAGAGACAACTATTTTTTACTTACACTCATTCACGTACAGCAAGATTTACTAGAAAGTAATCTGAGGGCACAGAGAGAAAACAAGCGTATACAGCCCTTGTCTGTTATCAGAGATGTTAGATAAGGAGCAGACTGGTCACTGGCTGAAATATCAAAATGGGACTGTAGTACAGAAGCCTCCGACATTAAAAGAACCAACTGGCATATTAGTAAATGTGTCGGAGAGGGGGGCAGCAAGTCTTTGTACTAGCAGGATACGCATGCACAGTAGCCAGAATAACCTTAAAAAATCTTATTTTTCTGTGTTATTTGAACCCATCAACACAAGTAAGTCTTGTATGGCTGGAAATAACCACCTGGTGGTGTTAACATCATGACGGCAGAGTGAACAGACTTACAGGGGTGCTTGAAAGTTTGTGAACCCTTTAGAATTTTCTATATTTCTGAATAAATATGACCTAAAACATCATCAGATTTTCACACAAGTCCTAAAAGTAGATAAAGAGAACAGAGTTAAACAAAAGAGACAAAAATATTATACTTGGTCATTTATTTCTTTAGGAAAATGATCCAATATTAAATATTAGTAAGTGGCAAAAGTATATGAACCTTTGCTTTCAGTATGTGGCGTGACCCCCCTGTGGAGTTTCAGGAGTTTCCTGTGGAAATAAATGAGCTTCTTTCATGGCTGTAATGGAATTTTGCACTTGCACTTCTCCTTCAGTTAAACCAGAACAGGTTTCTTCTTCTAGCTCCTGTTTTGAGATCTCTTCACATTCAGATCTGGTCTTTTGGTCGGCCATTATGGGTACGTATGTTACGGTGTTAGTCTAGGGTTGGAAGGCCAGCATAGGAAAAGGATGAAGGGAAGGGTAGAATATACTACAACAGTGCCTGTCACCACACACAAGTAAACAAAAAAACTATATACAACCTGTATCTGAAGTCTGCACACAAGCATCCAAAGCATTGTTTAAAAACATTGGCTGTCGCTGGGCAACACGAACTTTCAACTCCCTCCACAAATTTTCTATGAGGTTGAAGTGTTGGAGACTGGCTAGGCCACTCCAGGACCTTGAAATGCTTTTTACGGAGCCACTCCTTCATTGTCCGAGCAGTGTGTTTGGGATCATTGTCATGCTGGAAGACCCAGCCATGTTCCATCTTCAATGCTCTCACTGATGGAAGAAGATTTTGGCTTAAAATCTCATGATACATGGCCCCGTTCATTCTTCCCTTAACAAAGATCAGTTGTCCTGTCCCAATTGCAAAAAAGCAGGCTTAAGCAGGGGAACACGCCTTACACTGCAGGATCTGAGTCCCTTTCGGCGTAGTGTGTTACTTATGGTAGCCTTTGTTACTTTGGTCCCATCTCTCTGCAGGTCATTAATCAGGTCCCTCCGTGTAGTTCTGGGATTTTTGCTCACTGTTCTCATGATCATTTTGACCCCACAGGATGAGATCTTGCGTGGGGCCCCAGATCGAGGGAGATTATAAATGGTGTTGTATGTTTTACAATTGCTCCCACAGTTGATTTATTCACACCAACCTGCTTGCCTATTGTAGATTCACTCTTCCCAGCCTGGTGCAGGTCTACAATTTTCTTCCTGGTGTCCTTCAACAGCTCTTTGGTCTTGGCCATGGTTGAGTTTGGAGTCTGACTGTTTGAGGCTGTGGACAGGTGTCTTTTATACAGATAACGACATCAAACAGGTGCCAATAATACAGGTAACAAGTGGAGGACAGAAGAGCTTCTTAAAGAAGAAGTTTCAGGTCTGTGAGAGCCATAAATTTTACTTTCTTGTGGGTGACCAAATACTTATTTTCCACCATGATTTACAATTAAATTCTTTAAAAATCCTACAATGTGATATTCTGGATTTTTTTCTCATTTTGTCTTTCATATTTGAAGTGTACCTATGATGAAAATTACAGACCTCTCTCATCTTTCTAAGTAGGAGAACTTGCACAATCAGTGGCTGACTGAATACTTTATTTGCCCGACTGTAAACAGAGGAAATATAAACACTCTGCAGGCAAGACACAGTAAATACAAATGCTGCATTGTATGGGAGTAAGGCAATTCCAGGTAGTCCTCAAGAACAAATTATCAGTGCATATTTAACAAATTTTGATCTAAGCTGGCAAAATGTATTAAGGAAACTATATCTTAACGTTGCACAGGCCAGAAATGTATCAAATAATCACTGCTTAGGATGAAGTCTTCCACTGGTCTTCCTTTTTTTAATTCTAAATGATCTACTTAAGCGATAACATATAGACAACGGACATAAACAATAATTGACAACATATTCACATTAAACAAATCTGTAATGTGCTTAAGTGCCTATGGACAATTGATGAAACAGTCAACAAAGGAATAATATATTTGACTGTAAACATTTCAAAGCTAAATATGCTAAAAAACAACAGTGACTTCAAAGTGGGTCTTTCCAATATAAGTATTCATGTAGTTTTATCCAACGTTCAAGTCACATCATTTGTGCATAAAATGCGAAAGTGAAAGTGTCAAAGGGAAATGCTGATGTGGGCATCCTACTAGTAGTATCAGTAGTATTTTGCCCATTGCGTCATTATGGGAGTTAATTTACATACAATTACTTAAGTCACTTTGGTGTAAGCAGCATCTTGTGCAAGTTAAGCCCAAAGATGAATGCCTTATATTATTATTGTTGTTTTATAACAACACATTTATTGGAGACAGTGCTTCCATAGTTAATAGTAGCGAAATGTCACACACAATATGTATATTTTGTAAATATTATTTTTTTTAAATATTTAAAATATAAAATATTAACATTGTAAAATATAGCCATCAAATCTAAAAAAATCCATACCTGTCAATTGTTTATGGTAAGACTTTCTGTCTCAAGTCCACAATGTCATCTTGTCCTCAATTATCAGAAAAACTCCTGTACATGTATCACTTATACAACCACTTTTATCTTTATTAAAAGATTAAAAGAAGAAATGATCAGATTTATCTAATTTGCTCTGCCCTAGAGATATACCTAATGACTGCAATAATAATTAATTTCACTGAGGGTATGGGCTGACGAAAAGCAAATGAATGACTACAGTAAAATGATTTATCCACACTCCAGGGGTTTTAACCTTTGTTTGGGTCAGGCAAACAGTGAGCCATTTTTAACAACAGTAAGTTCTGTATGTGCTAATTTATCTCCATTCCTGCTATTTTGTGCAGACAGTTGACATATCAGCAGAAAAGTCATGCTCTGATATCCTATGAAGGGGTTCTGGAAGTGAAGTTCTGCCACAAGAATACTGTTTAACCTGCTGGTAGATGGTTTAAATATGTGGACAGCATAAGGACAGAGCAGTGTTTGCATGCTGCTAAAATCTAAAATGAATCATTTTTTGGCACACTGGGCTAGAAAAGCATTGCCATGTCAAACTCTACGTTAAGGACATGTACAAAAATGGGAAGAGGATAACTAACAGGCAATATTAAAATAAACTGGGCATCAATCTGAAATGTTTTAAAAGTGTTCCTTAATCGGTTTCGAAGACAGCAATGGGGTCATGGCTAGATCAACACTACTGCTTCACATATCACCAAAGACACACACGTTTGAGAGAAAACATGCACATAAACATTCATAAACAGCATGAGTCATCTAAAAAAACCTGATGGCCACAAATGTCAATGTCTGAAGTATACAACACTTAGATGAACCAAAGGCATTCTGGAACCAAGTGCTAAAGCTTATGCTACAACAACCAAACATATTTTGGGAGCAAAAAAAGGAGCAAATAAAAAAAGAACATGTTGCAAATTCTCAAGCATCGGGGTGGTATTATTATGCCTTAGGGTTGTGTGGCGTCCAGTGGCAATTTTTATTGAAAAGCTCTGGCTACATATCAAACTAAAACTATAATGTCTCAAATAGAAACATTCTCAGAAAAGAAAAAGTGGCGAAAATTCCTATAGCAAGAATACGACGTCTGTAGACTAAGAAACATGAAAAGTCTCGATGTGTCTTCTGCCAAATGAAGCGAGCTATTGCCTAACAGGACGCACCAACTTCAATTCCAAAACAGACAGTTATCGATGATTAAAAATATGACTGATTTTTGCAAATTAAGTTTGATCCCTGTAAAAGTTAACTTCGTCATTTTGAAAATCAATAAAACATGGCAGATGGTATCGGTGTGTTAATTTGACTACTGCATATGATTATACATGCCATGTAACAGAGATAATTACATCATCATATTGAAACAACTTTCAAACAATCTATTCTCCTCTAGGTATGCATGCTTCAAAGAGTACTATTCTTCTCTTCAGCCTCTCACATTCTCCTTCCCTTTCCTCCTGGGGACACTCTTTTTTGGGCACATTTGGGAGTAGTCTTTGCTTCCTAATTAACTGTTAGTGGCTGGTTTAATTAATTTCTAAACCAGTTCTTTACCTTTGTTATAAATAAGAATAAAAATAATGAACACTCACTGTCTCTCTATATCTCTCATACACACACTGTCTCCTTGCGCAGTGATTGAGGGAAAGAGTGAGTGAGCTAAAAATAGCTTGCACTCTCTCATTCTCTGCTCTGTTTACATAAGCACACAGAGAGGAAGGGGCACTTCCGGTCTAGAAGACTCAGTCTAGAATGTCATCCACAATAACCACGGTAGATTTTTAGAACGAAAGGGACACATTATGGATACACAAACAAACAAACAAACGCACGCGCACACACACACACGTCGTCATTCTGTCATTATGAAAAAATGTTTACCAGCAAAATGTCCTTGTGGGAGCATTTTAGTCCTCACAATGATATATAAACTTGAACCACACAAAACACAAAATAGCTAAGTGCCTCAAATTTGGTATCTAGTGCTTCTGATATGAAGAAAGTGCATTTTAATAAATAAATAAATTCTGACTTGTAAAAGCAACCACCCTTTGCACTTTTTGTCTCTATCAATCAGAAGTTTTTGCTTTCTTAACCATGTGCAATAGGGTCTAACACACTTGTGGCCTCTTCCATGCATGTTCATAACAGCTCTTGTTTAAAACTTCATAAATATTACCCTATATGTTCATGCATGTAGATAGTTTTACAGCTACTGCCTGATTTATTGAGATCAACACACTTTTGTCTAAGTGAACTTGAGCTCTATGTCATATCATATTTCCTCCGCAGTGAAACAAGAGTTCCAAAACTCCCAGATGAAGTTCAAAATATAAATCTGAACATGGATCGGCAAGGTGGCTCTGTGAGTAGCACACGTAATGGGCGCCGTGACAACAAATTTCCTTCTTCTCAGCTCCTGGAAATGGTCCAGGCAGAGACAGGCTTGTGTAGTGAAGGTGCCACCTGTGTCTGGGCAACGAAACTTTGAGAGCTGCTTGTGCTTGCTGGCGGATCAAACAATCCTCTCTACTGGTGGTCTGTCTGGTCCGCCCAGAGCCTGTGCATGCCCTGATGGAACCACTGCTCCCAATACCTCCCAACAGGTAGGGTTCAAAACAGTCTAGATGGCAGACATTTCATCAAAACATCCATCCTGCTTCTCTCAGGGTGTACTCACACTGAGCCCGGTTGCCTTGAACTGTGCTGGAGCGTGATTACCCCACCTTCCCACTCATTTATACTCACATTACGCTTTCGTCAAGATAAGTGCTCACACAGCACTGTGAACTTCGTGGTTGTACTTTATTTAAAATATTTTTGTGTTTTTTTGGTTTTGGCTTTTTTTGTTTCGTTATGGGGCACTGACACACAGCCCTTTAATAAGCCTTATAAAAATGCATTGATAATTTGGCGAATTTGGATTCTTGTGCTGCACGTAGAAGACAGGTTCGCACAGCACAGTGAACGTCAGGGTTGTAGGGCTACTTACTTTGTGCCTATTTTGGTTTCACTTTGGGGACGCACACCGCACAAATGCCTTATAGTAGATTTTTACAGAGGCGTGCCGTGCCCGAGTCCAGTGAACCACGCTCAATCCCATCTCTCAAGATGGGATTGAGCCCCAGCACAATGGTGAGCGATCACACTAGTCAAATAAAACCTCACTTTAGGGGTCAATCGCGCCCAAATGCAGTAGATTACCTAGTTTAAGTACACCCTCAGTCCAATGAAACACCCCTCTCAAAGTCTTTCAGCTAGGAAAAACGTCTGCAAATGCATCAGGCGCCTTTCTAGCAGTCAACAATCACTCACCAAGAGGTACACAACCCAAAAGTATCTGATGAAAGCCTTTTTATAGGGCAGCAGAGGAAGGACTTTCACACAGGACTTTCTCTTGTGGCAAGACCCAGATCACACTTGAGACTGAACGTTTCACAAGTATGGAAGTATTTCAAGAAAATAAAACAATGAAACAATTTTCACTCACTGCAAAGCACAGCTCTACTGTGACACGTGATCATCTAAGCGAAAACACCCCATGATGTTTTATATATATATACATATATATATATATATATGGGCTGCAACTAACGAATATTTTAATAATCGATTAATCGGTCGATTATTTTTTGGATTAAACGATGAATCTGGTTTTTTAAAAAAAACCTTTCCATGTCTTTATGCAGAAATATAACATTAAATAACAGAGCAAATAAGTGCTTACAATAAATGAATAATAATAAATTACATTTATTAATAAATTAAAATAACAAATTAAACAATAAAGAAAAATAAGTGCATCTCTGATGCAAACACTACATACAAACTCATTCACGCTCTTTCTTTAGAAACTTTGCATTGCAAGTCAAAAATGTTAGCCTGTCAACATGCTCCTGGCTAAAGCTGGCTCTCTTTTTTAGAAACTATATTTCCTGCCGCAGAAATTAAACGCTCAGACAGTGTTGAAGTAGCAGGAATTTGGCTTGCCTGGCCAATATAGGATATGTGTCTCTGTTAACTCCATCACTGTCATTATCCAGCTAACAAGCAGAAAACAGCATCAAACGTGCGGTGCCCATTTGCCTAGTGTGAGTGCGCCGTTACGTTTCCTCACTTCAAAACGGAACAAACTCGGGATATTGTGGTGACTTACGCTGTTGTTGAGCTCCCTTCATCCTCATCTGTGACACCATGTTTTTGTTTTGAGGGATGTATCAGCACCGGGGTGCTCCCGTGCCAGGTCAGATCCCTTTTGCAAAGCTTGCATGTTACAAATTGTTTAGTTGTGTGAATCGTGAAGTGCTCCTACACTTTTGAGGACTTAAGCCGAACCTTCTTCTCTGCGTCGGTCCCGTTTCATTTGTAGAATTTATTTAATTCTTAATGCTAAGTGCATTAAGTGCAATAGTTAATCAGCAATTTATTAGGAGTCACATTAGCCTAACATTAGTCTTATCTTCAGCTATATTGCTCATGTTGATATTTATTCTAAATATTAAACCTCCTTCACTTAACTGCACCTAGTTAGTCTCTGTGATTGAAAACATCAGTAATTCAGATATCTAACATATTATCGCTCAAGTGGAGTTTGCATGTCCTCCTCGAGTCAGTTTAGTACAGGTAATCTGGTTTCCTCCCACACTCCAAACATGTGTGTTAGGTTAATTTTTGTTTGTAAAGTGCCTTTAGTGTGTGTGTGTGTGTGTGTGCATATGCCCTATTTTGGACTACTATTGAAACTTATGTTAAGGCAGAGACTGGCCAACAGGGTGACATTCACATTCATAGGTGTGCAGACCTCAGCCAGAAAGTTAAAATATGCACTGGAACATGAGCTCTGCCCACAGGAAACAGAGATGGAGGACTTGATAAAAAATAATTGTTGACTAATCAACTAATCGAAAAAAATAATCATCAGATTAGTCGACTACCAAAATAATCATTAGTTGCAGCCCTAATCAAGAATGAAATGTACCCTTAAACATGATTAAACTACAGTTTGGCAAAATCATTTTCATAAAGCTTATTCATAATAAAGTGTTGAATATCTAACACAATTTATTGAACAAAGTGAAAAATTATTGCACGACCACGGCTTTTCCCCACTACATTTCCTAGCGCTCATCACTGCCACCACGCGACTCCCTACATCACACACTGCCGACACTGCCGACTCCCTCATCAGAGTGCAGGAGAGTACTGTGTATATTGCATATCACTTGCCCGGAAAAATTCGAAAGTCAAACTTCATAGTATGGTTTCTGCTAAATGTGTATTTCTGTTTACTATAAAGTCAGTCTGTTTACATAAAGTCAGGTCATCGTAACAACTGTATGTACCACAATCAAAAGCAAGCAGCAAACAGATGTGTGTGAGCATGAGAGACGGAGTGACAGAGTGAGACAGAGTAAGAAAGACAGTCAAATAAAAATGGCCCTGTGTGAACTTATCAAAATCTGTACTCACTACTGAGCACAGTCAATCAGCTGGTACTCATTGGATCTTTCAAAGCAGGTTCTCACTCCCTCATCCTGCCACAGGGTCTTTGTGTGTTCATAAAATTCCTGCCAAGGGACAAAAAAGAAAAACATGGAAATCAACAAGCTATCAACAAATTAGTTAACATTCAACACACCTCAAAGTCATAGCCAGTTGCCACGGTAATGTATTGAATTATTATAAATATAACAAATATAAATATTTATTTTATACGTTCAATGAGAGTGAGTAAAGCACTCTAGGTCTTGGTAAGGGTATATACAAATGTCAAATGTAAATGAAGAGTGTCTGTTTATTTTTCTTATAATGTCTTCTTGGTTGTTTGTCTTCTGGTTAAAAATGTTAGAGTAATAATTCCAGTAAACAACATACGATGCAAAACAAATCCAGCTCCTTCTGACCCGGTGTCCTTTAGACCAATACATCTTGTATTTGTAAAACAGCATGTTTTTGCCTTCATCATGTCACATTAAGAAACTGGTCAAGAAATTGTCAACTTACTCCCATGTATGTTTGTTTGGTATATTTAGCGTCAATAGCAGTGGCCATTTTAGCGACACACACACACACACACACACACACACACACACACACACACACACACACACACACACACACACACAAGGTTAGATCAAGTCTAGTCATACATATGACACACTTAGGTTGTGCCAATTTAGCGTAATCAATTAAACTAATGCATGTCTTTGGACTGTGGGAAGAAACTGGAGCACCCAGAGTAAACCCATGAGTAAACATGGGGATTACATGCAAACTCCACACAGAAAGGACACAGGACTCTCCACTCTGGGATCAAACCCAAGACTTTCTTGCTGTGAGGCGGCGTTGCTACCCACCGAGTCTCCATGCCACCTGCTTACTTGTTATGATAAAAGCATTTTTGAATGCAGTAATATAAAAAAAAAAAAAAAACTTTCAGGATACTGCATTTAGGCATGACTAAAACATCAGGTTAAAAAATATAGCAAATTAAGGCTACATTATTATCATTATAACAAACTAGTGGTAGTTCTGTACACTTCCAAATAATGTGTATTCCAAAACACAGGTTAAGCCCCTAAAATATTTTTGTAAACACAGTAAATACTACAAATTAAATAAAAATATATAAACAATATTAAATTGCAAAATAACAATAGCCCTATGATTAGACTGCTGTCTCATCTTGGGCACGCTCATGCCTAAGCCCTTTGTTCTCTAGGACAGGAGCCTGAATCCCGCAATCCTGACCAGGACAATATAGAACATGGAAAATAAATTGTAATATGTAATAAGAGAAACAATATTATCAAACCCAACCATTATTATGAATAGTAATTATAATTCACCAAAATCATGATGAGCCATTGTTCAATTGTGGATTTATCTTACCCTATCCTAAGTGAGGGTGGAGGAACAAATTATTTACAATGCCTGTATAAAGTAATTAGGACATCTAATGCTTGTGGTTTTTATTAAGAGATATTATTGTTTACACTATTTAAGAGTGAAATTTATTTTTGCAGAGATCGAAGCTACAAATTGCAGGTCTGTGTTTTCCCTCTCACACAAAAAGAGGGAAAGAGACCCCTAACATATAAAAATAAAATAATTGTCATAAACTTGTTTAGGTTTACTGTTAATACTAGGGATACACAAATACTGATTTCAGACCGAGTACATGCCTTTTGGTACTTAACAACACCAAAATGAGAAACCCAATTAGTGTTAGCCAAACAGGGTATCAAACTGAAAAGAAAACATAATCATACTAACAAGGATGTGTCAGATGTGTCAATGTGTCAGATTTTGGAATGTATCTGAACATTACCATTAAGAGTGTATTCACATTCCCATATTGTTTAGTTTATTCAGCTCATTGTTTATGTTACCTATAGTAACCATATTAAATGGTTTGGCAATTAGGGCTGTCACAATTATTACATAATGTAAATTATTACATTATTTAAGATAACTGCAATTAAATGCAATTATCGCAATTATGCAGGACTACTTGAGATCTACAGCTAAAATTCCATGATCATGATAGCCCTATTGGCAATGTAAAGCACACATGTGCACTCATATAGGCTACTGTGTTGAAACTATAACACTATCTGAACTAAAGTATACATTATTTTACTTGAATCAACTAATCATGATATGGAGAACAGAAGGTTTAGGAAAAATCACTTCTACACACATATACCTTACCAGCTTAGCTTATATTCTTATCCGAATATTCCAAGGCTCCTTTAATCATGCTGTACCACCATGTCTTTTAATTAGCTGGCTTGATTAAATATCCTGTAAAATTGTAGCAGGACAGATAAATGAACTTAAACTAAATACTACATGGTATATCAAAATATAGACAGTGAAATATGAAAACAGAATAATATTTTTATGATTTTAATGGTTTTCAGGATAATATTTCAGAAACTCTTACCAATTCAGAATAAAAAGGAGTAGCATTACTCACTGACAATGGGCAGGGCTTAACAGGGCATGGGATGATGAGGGAAATACTGCATATTGATCATAACTGAGAGTTCTGGCCAGAATTCTCACACCTAGTAACACTGACCTTGATTTAATGCTGATAATCATGCTGCATGAAACTAAACACTAAAGTTCAAATGGAGCTAACATTACCTTCTGCTCATAAATTTTTATCAGGGGTTGCCAGATACCTTGCCTTTTCTCTCTCTCTCTCTCTCTCTCTCTCTCTCTCTCTCTCACACACACACACACACACACACACACAGTTTTGTTTAATTAGCTGCAGTAAGCATGATAAACAATAACAACCATGAGTCTGTGTGTATACATATTATATCCTACTGTGCATTTGTGTATGTATGTATGTATGTATGTATGTATGTACTAACATATGTATGCTTGTATACAGTGGGGCAAAAAAGTATTTAATCAGCCACTGATTGTGCAAGTTCTCCTACTTAGAACGATGAGAGAGGTCTGTAATCATACATATACTTCAACTATGAGACAAAATTAGAAAATAAAATCCAGGAAATCACATTGTAGGATTTTTAAAGAATTTAATTGTGAATCATGGTGGAAAATAAGTATTTGGTCACCCACAAACAAGCAAGATTTCTGGCTCTCACAGACCTGTAAAAACTTCTTTAAGAAGCTCTTCTGTCCTCCACTCGATACCTGTATTAATGCCACCTGTTTGATATCGTTATCTGTATAAAAGACACCTGTCCACAGCCTCAAACAGTCAGACTCCAAACTCAACCATGGCCAAGACCAAAGAGCTGTCAAAGGACACCAGAAAGAAAATTGTAGACTTGCACCAGGCTGGGAAGAGTGAATCTACAATATGCAAGCAGGTTGTTGCAAATAAATCAACTGTGGGAGCAATTGAAAAAAAATGGAAGACATACAAGACCATTTATAATATATCCCTCAATCTGGGGCCCCAAGCAAGATCTCATCCCATAGAGTCAAAATGATCATGAGAATAGTGAGCAAAAATCCCAAAACCTGATGAATGACCTGCAGGAGGGACCTGATGAATGACCTGCAGAGAGCTGGGACCAAAGTAACAAAGGCTACCATCAGTAACACACTACGCCGAGAGGGACTCAGATCCTGAAGTGCCAGGCATGTCCCCCTGCTTAAGCCAGTACATGTCCAGGCCCGTCTGAAGTTTGCCAGAAAGAATATGGATGATCCAGAAGAGGATTGGGAGAATACCATGTGCTCAGATAGATCCCAAATAAAACTTTTTGGTAAAAACTCAACTTGTCATGTTTGGAGGAAGAAGAATGCGGAGTTGCATCCCAAAAACACCATACCTACTGTGAAGCATGGGGGTGGAAACATCATGCTTTGGGGCTGCAAAGGGGACAGGATTGATCCCTGTTAAGGGAAGAATGATCATGTATCGTGAGAGTTTAATCGTGAGAGTTTAAGTCCAGCATGACAATGATCCCAAACACACCACTCAGGCAAAGAAGGAGTGGCTCCATAAAAAGCATTTCAGGGTCACGAAGTGGCCTAGCCAGTCTCCAGACCGCAACCCCATAGAAAACTTGTTGAGGGAGTTGCCCAGCGACAGCCCCAAAACATCACTGCTCTAGAGGAGATCTACATGGAGGAATGTTCCAACATACCAGCTACAGTGTGTGCAAACCTGGTGAAAATGTACAGGAAACGTTTGACCTCCATCATTGCCTAGAAAAGTTAAGATATGGTTCGGCATTGGAGGCAAACAGGTTCTGTATGGTATCTTGAGGTATATTAGCCCACAGATGTTGCAGCCGTGCCTGTAGATCGTGAACACAGGTAGGTTGCTGAAGCTGGGATCCCAGCTGGTCCCATAAATTCTCTATTGGTGATAAATCTGGTGACCAGGCAGTCCATGGAATTGTAATCTGGCGGAGACATTTCTGGGAATTTGTGTGTGAGTGAACATTAGTCTGATGAAAAATGCCAGTTGGAAGCCCTGCCATGAAAGGAAACACGTGGCAACAGGATATCCTGCACATATTGCCGAGCTGTTAGTGTTCCTCGTATCACTATTATTGCTACCCAGATCATCACACCGGCAGTTGGGGCAGTGTGTTGCTCCACAACCAAGGCAGGATTGAAGAGCTCAGCACAAAGCCTCTATGCTCGAACCTGACTGTCATCAGATCCCAAGCCAAACCTGTATTTGTCACTAAAGACAATGTGGTTCCAGTCCATAGCAGTTCAAGTTTCTCCTTTATGACACCAGTGCAAACAGAGGCAATGATCTCTGGCTGTCAATAGCAGTACATGTAATGGGGGCTGTGACAACAAATTTCTTTCTTCCAACTACCTGGAAATGGTTCGGTCAGAGACAGGAGTGTGCAGTGTCTGAACGGTGGACAACAAAACTGTGGGAGCTGCTTGCGCTTGTCAGCAAATCAAACTATCCTCTCTACTAGTGGTCTGTCTGGGCCGTCCAGAGCCTGTTCACCTGTTCATGTGTGTATGCCCTCACAAAACCACTGCTCCCAACACCTCCTAACAACTAGGTCAGAACAGCCAAGATGGCATAGAGGCACGTCTAGCAATCAACAATATCTCACCAATAGGTACACTACCCAAAGGTAACCTGAGAGCCTTTCTAGGGCATCAATAAAAACACTTTTACATCCTCTTGTGGCAGTCATCAGCAATCAGATATTTCACACAAACAACTCTGATGATGGCCTTGAAAATGTTGTTTGCACCCTTCATAAATAATTATAAAAGATAATTAAAATATAACCAATCAATCTGCCTACAGTTGTAGGCAATATAGAAACTATAGTTTTAACCAGCTTAAATAGATATTTGTTAAGTGCATGTGTTGTGTGTTGTCTATTACATTGAGCACAGAGAAGCAAAATGGGGAAAAAAGCAAAAAGCAATACCACAGCTACAAATCCATCCCCAAAGATTTTAATATTCCTGTGCCCAAAGCACACAATGTTATCAAGAGTTTTGTGGCTCATGGCACTGTGACTAACCTCTCTGGACATGGACAGAAGAGCAAAGTTGATGACCGATCGCAGCAAAGACTGTTTGAATGAGTAGACAGTACCTCGATCAGATTTCAAACAGCTGAGCTACAGAACCAAGGTACAACATAGACAGCAGAGACTATACGTCATCAACTGATTGCAAGGTATGGTAGAACGGTAAGGAGGACCCCACTGCTGACACAGAGACATAAAAAGCCAGACTGGAATTTGCAAAAACTTACTTTAAGAAACCAAAATCCTTATCAGAGAATGTCCTAGGGACAGATGGCACCAAAACAGAGCTTTTTATTAATCTGTTCACAGAAAAAAACACCCACAAATGGGATAAGTCAAAGCAACTGGTTGTTCTGAAGTGGCCATGAGTCCAGATCTAGATCCTATAAAATGCCTGTGATCTTAAAACAGCAGCTGGGAGAAGGCACCCTTCAAATCTGGTGTATCTGGAAGAGGTCACAAATGAAGAGTAGAAGGAATGCCTTTGATATTAGTTATTCTTTCCAAAGGATGTGATCCCATGTATTAATTGTGCCAAAACTGCTGCCCATAACATGGTGTTCTAAGTGGAAAAAGGAAGTATTGTAATAGTTGTTTATTTATTTATTTAATTTATTTAACGCCTCTCTTCAACATCTATGGCCATTCAATGACAGATACAGGGTTACATCAACACTCAGGGTTATACAGAAGCCAGTCACACACATACTCAGATCAAGGCCAATTTAGAGTAATCAATTAATCTAAAGCATGTCTTTGGACTGTGGGAGGAAACCGGAGCACCCAGAGTACACCCACACGAACAGGAGGACATGCAAACTCCACACAGAAAGGACCCGAACCGGCCTGGGTTCGAACCCAGGACCTTTTTGCCTTGAGGCCACAGTGCTGCCTACTGAGCCACCGTGCCGCCCCAAGTACTCCAATAATATTAGTGAAAAAACCTGTGGAAAATATCTTTTGACAGTTGTTTAAGTAGTGAAATTAATTACATAAAATTAGTGTATTCTCTGATTACGTAAATCTCCATGGGCAGGGCATTTTGGATTATATTTGTGATATATATATATATATATATATCTATATATCTATATATCTATATATAATATATATATATATCTATATACATATATATATATATATATGTATATATATATATATATATATATATATATATATATATATATATATATATATATAATATATATATATATATATAGTATATGCAGTGATATATATAGTATATGCAGTGATAACAAAAAACCCGTAGAATTTCCAACACTCACTGGTCCCTTTATTAGGTACACCTGTTCAACCTGGTCACGACAACCTGCTAAAGTTCAATTTGAGCATCAGAATGTGGAAGAAAGGTGATTTAAGTGACTTTGAATGTAGCAAGACTGTTGGTGGTAGACAGGCTAGTCTGAGGACCTCAGAAACTCCTGTAAGTTTCACACACATGCAGGAGAATGGCCAGACTGGTTTGTGCTGATAGAAAGGCAACAGTAACTCAAATAACCACTCGTTACAACTGAAGTATGCAGAAGAGCATCTCTGAACACACAACACATCAAAACTTGAAGCAGTTGAGCTAAAGCAACAGAAAACCACACTGGGTGCCACACCTGTCAGCTAAGAAAAGGCAAACATTTGCACAGGCTCACCAAAATTGGATAATAGAAGATTAGAAAAAACATTTCCTGGTCTGCCTAGTCTCAATTTCTGTTGCCAAGTATAGATAATAGGATCAGAATTTGGTGTAAACAACGTGTAGGCATGTGTCCATTCTGGCTTGTATCAACAGTTCAGGCTGGTGCTAATGGTATGGGGGACATTTTCTTGTCACTCTTTGAGCCCCTTATTACCAACGGAGTATTGTTTAAACAACACAGCCTACCTGAGTATTGCTTCGGACTATTTCGGTGTATTGTTATGTCTATACCTTTATAACCAGTGTACCATATTCTGATGGCTAATTCCAGCTGGATAATGAGCCATGCCCTAAAGCTCAAATCATCTCAAACTGGTATCTTGGACATGACAATGAGTTCACTGTACTCAAATGGCCTTCACAGTCACCAGATCTCAATCCAATAAAAACATTTGGGATGTGGTGGAACTGGAGATTTGCATCAAGGATGCCCAGCTGACAAATTCCACAAGGAATTAAGGCAGTTCTGAAGGCAAAAGGGTATCCAACCCAGTACTAGCACGGTGTACCTTATAACGTAGCCGAAGAGTGTATATTCCTGTACAAATATGAACTAAAAATAAAACAAGATTTCTCACAATCCCTAAAAGTAGATAAAGAGAACCCAATTAAAGAATTGAGACAAAAATATTATACTTGGTCATTTATTTATTGAGGAAAATGATAAAATAATACATCACTGTGAGAGGCAAATGTATGTGAACCTCTAGGATTAGTAGTTAAGTCAGTCATTCATTCATTTTCTTATCCACTTAATCCTGATCAGGGTCGTTGGAAAGCCAGTGCCTAGCTGGCGGCACAGGGCGCAAGGCAGGAACAACTCTAGACAGGGTGCCAATCCATCGTAGGTTAGCAGTTAATTTGAAAACGAAATCAGAGTCCGCTGTTTTCAGTCAATGGGATGACAACCAGGTGTGATTGGATGCCTTGTTGTATTTAAAGAACAGGGACAAACAGCGTTTGTGGAAGTGTATCACAGCACGAACAAATGAGATTTCTGACCTCAGAAAAAAAGTGTGGTGATGCTCATCAGGCTTGAAAATATTGCAAAACCTTCTCTATAGAATTACGTCTTCACCAGTCCACAGACAGATGCTGTATAAATGGAAGAAAATTCAAGACCACTGTTGGCCTTGCCAGGAGTGATCCACCAACAAAATCACTCCCAAGAGCAAGGTGTGTAATAGTGCACATTGTCACAAAGGACCCCAGGGTACCTTCTAATCAATTAATGTCTTCTCTTACATTAGTTAATGTTCATGAGTCCACTATTAGGAGAACACTGAACAACAGTGGTGTGCAGGTTGCAAGGTGATAGCTACTGCTCTCTTGTCTGCAGTTTGCTAAAGATCGTTTGGACAAACGAGACGGCCAATTAATCAAGCGTCATGTGGACAAAAACAGAACTTATTGGTTTAAATGATAAGCATTATGTCTGTAGAAAGGAAAACATTGCATTCCATAATAACAATAATCATATTCCATCTGTGAGACATGGTGGTGGTTTGGGCCTGTTTTGCTGCATCTGGGCCAGGAAAGCTTACTATCATTGAGGGAACATAGAATTCTTAATTATACCAACAAATTCAAAGAATTCTGTCATCTGACATCTGTCTGTGAACATAATATTAAAAAAAGTGGGTCACACAGCAAGACAACACTAGCACACAAGTCGTTCTACCAAAGACTGGTTTAAGAAGGGTAAATGTCCTGACCTTAACGGATGCTGAAGGGCCTGAAGAGAGCAGTGCATATTGAGGAATTATACCAACATCTTAGAGTCAAAGCTGCACTGTACAGAGGAATTGACTAAAATTGATGTGCAGAACTTATCAACAGTTAAACTTTTAGTTGCAGTTATTGCTGCACAAAGTGATGTTCTGTCCTAGTCTAGGGTTGAGACTAAAAAGCGGGGAAAGGTGAAGGAAGAGGAAGAAAACAGCCAACAACACCCATCACCAAACAACGCTGCAAAATAATCAATCACTATATACAACCAGCATCTGAAATCCACATCTAAAGTAAATAGGGTCAGAATTGACCTGCCCGAGTAGTTTAAAATGAGAGCCAAGGCATGCCAGCAGTTCCAAACAAGTATACAAAGCAAATTTCAAAATGAGACTTCAATAAACATGAAGCGCTGACATGAAGCACAGCACTAACTCTCCCATTTGCAGACTCCAAAGACGCACATGTGATGTGCAACACGCTAAATCGCATGTGAAAAACAGAAAAATAAAATAATTAAAATGACCAAAACATAGGTCGTAACGGGCTTTGTACCAGATACAGAAAGGCTCAGATACTTTTGCCACTCACAGATAAATATATATGACAAGTAATGAAATTGATTCTAAAGGCTTCACAAACTTTCACGCACCACTGTTTCTCGTGTATACACAAAAACAACCACTTTTAAGAGCAGTTAGTGAGAAATATATTTTATATTACAAATATAATCCAAACTGAACATGCTGACTTTATCTTGTAAGAGAAGACATCAATTAAATTAAACCTGATAAATTAGTCACTACTATAATTCATTCACAGTAAAAAATATAATTTTAGTTGTGTACCAAAGTTCAGTCTGCTAAGGTTAGCACAAATCAACTTGCACAACGCATGTGAAAAATTCAGTTAAACAGAGAAGCTTTTGCTAATACCAAAAACTAAGAACCAGGTAAGAGCTTTTTAAATTAAAGTAAATCTGTTATAACATGAAATGAACGAGACCCTCTCTGCCCCTGCAAAATCCACATGGCTCATTCCCTGCCAGACATCAAGTTATGACAACCAGCCTTCCATGCATGAAACAAAGTTAAAATTGGGTCATTAGGAAAATGATTTTAGGGTTAATCGTAACATGTTGACACCTGCCAGGTTAGTCTGGTTACTGCAGGCAGAATAAACTGAACTGAAATGCTCAGAGTTTTCAATTGTAATGCAAATGACAGTACACTGATTTACTGTATATAAATGGGCAAAGATACCCTGTTCAGTCTAGGCTGATTCACATTTAAATCCCCACTCTGATATTGCCAGCCTTCTCTTTGAACAATCTGGCTTATATTACCATGGTTAGAATAATGGCAATTATTCTGGTAAGGATTAGTAGCAGCAGTATGAATATTATGGATATGAGCCATATCACTTTATCTCAATTAGCAAACTCATGGTTATCATGTCTGTTCTTGGGTAATACGTCTAAGCATTTATATAAAGCTATAAAAACGTCTTGGATACCCAACATGAATCCTGATTGAGAAATGAACAGGTGGCTTTATTTTGACAGTTATATTAAAGCAATTATATTGGAATATAAAAAATGTATTCATTAATTTGTATTATATAAATGTTTGCTTTGTTTATTACTAAAAACACATTGAGAAAAACATGATGATGATCAGAACTTTTTCGTCAGTCTGGATTTTTTTTTTACTTAACATGCTTAACTGCATATTGGAGACACAAGATACTGCTTCAAGAGTTTAATTTGAGGTAAAACCACCAAAATACTACAAGCCCAAATCAGAAAAAGTTGGGACGGTATGGAAAGTGCAAAGCAAATGTTTATTGCTGACAGTATAGACCTAAGATATTTCATGTATTTTTCTGGTCAACTTCATTTAATTTGCTAATATACATAAATTAGTGTATTCCAGGCCAGCAACACATTCCAGACAAAGTATGGATGGACCAATTTAGGGCTAGTAATGAAGTAAAAAAATAAAAGTGGGATTTAAAAATGGTGATGTCAGGTGAAGAGGTGAATGTAATCAGAATTTGACACAAAAGCAGTGTCCACAAAAGGCTGAGTCTCTGAGGAGCAAAGGTGGGCAGAGGATCTCCAGATTGTCAGCAAATGCATGAGTAAAGTATTGAAATTTTTAAAAACAATGTTCCTCAAAGCAACATTGGAAGTGATTTACATATTCCTCCCTCAGGTTCATAATATCATTACTTTTTCAAACCTTTGTCAAGCACGACAATACAGAGTTACATTCACAACTGACTCATAAAACTCTACTGTGGAAAAAAAGCCTTACGTTAACCATGGCCAAAAGCAACATCAACTTCTCTGGGCTTGGCGACATCTAGGATGGACCATCATACAGTGGAAACATGTACTGTGGACTGTGGTAGCCTAGCAGTTAAGGTACTGGACTATGGACCAGAAGGTCCAGGGTTCAAAACCCACCTCTGCGAAGCTGCCACTGTTGGGTCCTTGAGCAAGGCCCTTAACCCACAATTGCTTGGATTGTAAGATTGTATCAATTGTAAGTCGCTCTGGATAAGGGCGTCTGCTAAATGCTGTAAATGTACTGTGATCAGATAAATCAGTATTCCTAATATTTTTGGAAGAAAATGGACACCGTGTGCTCTGGACCAAAGATGAAAAAGATCATCTAGACTATTATCAGCAACAAGTCCAAAAGCCAGGCTCTGGCTTGATATAGGGTCGTGTCAGTGTCCTGGCAACTGTAATTTATACTTCTGTGATGGCAGCATTAATACAGAAAAGAACACAGATTTTAGAGCAACATATGCTTCGTTGAAAACATTGTCTTTTCCAGGAACGTCCATGCATTTTTCAACAAGACAATGCAAAACAACATGCTGCACGCATTAGAAAGGAAAGGCTGTGGAAGAGGAGGCCTGCCTGCACTCTTGACATGTCCCCAACAGAGAACGTGTAGAGAATTTTGAAACAAAGAAAACTGCGACAACGATGACCCTGTACTGTTGCACACCTTAAGTCTTTGCAGGACAAATGGGACAAAATAATACCTGAAACACTTCATCACTTGGTATCCTCAGTGCCAAAACGTCTTTTAAGTGTTGTGAAAAGGAATGGCAACATTACATAGTGGTAAATGCTTTAACTTTTTTGGTATGTGCTGCAGGTAAGAAACACTGTATTTATTTTTTATTTGCATTTTCCATACTGTCCCAACTGTTCCTGATTGGGGTTGTACATTCACTAGGCTTTGTAACAGGTGAATTTTTGCCACATCTTTAACATTTCAAATATACATGGTTAAAACAACCATAGTCTAAGTGGTGCAGAATACAGTCTCTAACATTTCCCCCCTCAGCAACAGAGTGCCTGTAGCTAAACAAAAGGTAGGAAGTGCATGAATTACCATAAGAGGAACTGATGAGTTTTCACCAAGGAAGTTTTTAGCAGTTATTACAGGTCACCAGCAGTAATAACCACTGTGCCATGACAGCTCAAGGGCTCCCTATGAAAATAAGCTTTATGCAATATACCTGTGCTGCATTCCAGGTGGAGTACCCAAACAAAAATAACACAAAATCGTACTCTTTTTGTGTACACACAGAAACAAACATCCAAAGAATTTATCGTGATACGCACCGGAGTAAACTCAAAGTCTTTTTGATTGCTTAAATTAAGGACGTAATCAATTCGAAACTGGTTTGCAGGACAGGCTAACTGGACTGGAGGTACCAAACTGCTCATCGCTGACACGATAGTCTGCAAAACAATAAAGAGTATGCCCAAAGTACATCTTTAATCACAGATTTATTCAGACTATAATGAAGATGGTGAGATCATGTTCCATAAGAATCAACACTTACCTCTATAGCTTCTTTAATATTATTCTTAATGTCCTGAATTTTCATTTTTTTCTCTCTGTAAAACAAATAGACTGTCATCAATAACTGCACTAGATGCACTGCACTCCATGGGTCCATTTCAAAAACACGCATGTTTTCATAGTCATCCTATCCCTATACATACATGTACACTTACCAATCACTTTATTATGTACACCTCCTTGTTTCTACACTCACTGTCCATTTTTATCAGTTCCACTTACCATATAGATGCGCTTTGTAGTTCTACAATTACAGACTGTAGTCCTGTTTTTCTATGTACTGTGTTTATCCCCTTTACTCTGTTCTCTAATGGTCAGGACCACCACAGATCAGATACTATTTGGTTGTGGATCATTCTTGGCACTGCAGTGACACTGATGTGGTAGTGGTGTGTTAGTGTGTGTTGTGCTGGTATGAGTGGAACAGACACAGCAGTGCTGCTGGAGTTTTTAAATCCTCAGTGTCACTGCTCGACTGAAAATAGTCCACCAGCCAAAAAGCATTGTGTGTGAGCATTGATGAAGGATTAGAGGATGATTAGCACAAACTGTGCAACAACAGATCAGCTGCTTTCTCTCTGACTTTACATCTACAAGATGGAGCAATAGGGTAGATGTGTCTGATAGAGTGCACAGTGAGTGAATGCAGTGTTTAAAACACCAGCAGCACTGCTGTGTCTGATCAAATCATAACGACTAATGCCTTAGTTCACAAACAAATTTGTTAATCGTCGTCCATCACCTGACTATCTCTATTATGAAACTATCTCTATAGTATTACACTATATGGCCAAAAGTATGTAGACACATTTTCTAACTTGTGGTCTCTGTTCTTTCCACTGACAAACAGTGGCAGTAGAATCTTCTTTCCCCTAACACCTCAGTGATTCTAAATTAGACACAGTCTTAGGTTTCACAAAGGAAATAGTTTGCTAATTTTGAAATTTGACCTTCGACCCACTGACCTAATTAAGATGAACTGGAATTCTAAGTGTAAGGCAGGACTTGCTATTCAAAACCAAACACTGTCACATTCCAAATTCTAGTGGAAAGCATTTTTATTGAACAGTTTTGCAACACATCATGTCTGTACACATATATGTCTGGGGCTCAGAAAGGCTGTTATCCTAATTATTAAGGTATTTAACCTTGCATTAATCATATACATCCTTGCCAAAAACACTAGCTGTTGTAGTACAGTGGTTCTCAACCTCCGGGGCAGAAAGTTGTATTAAACAAATGTGGCAACAGAACGAGCTGTATGAATGCTGAGCAACATTTGGCTGGCGCTGTGCCCCTTATAAGCATGGCGAATATGAGGAGCAGGTTTTACCACTCATGTGAATTACGTGCACTGGATCAGCGTCCCACAGCATGGCAACTGTGCATGGATCATGGGACAGTTGAAGATTAGTTTCTATTTGGGAATTACTTTGTATTTGTGGCGATAGGGAACGCACCACAGGAAAGGGAAAAGCAGCACACCAGAGTTAAATGTGCAGCCTCATGCATTCTGCACAATTCCTGCATAAATACAACGGAATATATGCAACATAAAAGACAGTTTCTCATTCCATAAATGTGTATGTGTGTTAGTGTGTGCGCCCCTGTTTATATTACATTATGGGGTCCAATGTCCTCACATGGACAAAAAGATCTGATATTTTTGACATTGTGGGGACCTTTTCCTGGTTTAACAAAGTTTTATTCTTTTGAACACCCAAATGAATCAAAAGATTTGCTTTAAGTTACTGAAGTTAAGGTTAGGGGTACGTATAGGTGTAGCATTAATGAGCTTCAGTAATCATTATGTCAATGAGCAGTCCCCACAAAGATAGTGAGACATGGTATGTGTAAAGATGATGGCGGACAGCTTGTGCATGCTACACTGAGAAACACCCATTATAATTGTCGTCATAAAAGTAAGAAGGGAATCTATGGCATTGTTAAGATTACTTTTCAAAATGTTCCTGATCGCTGCACTAAAGTCTGCCTTTAAGGAATCAAGAAGCAGAGTCTATAGCACATTATGAACACATTATCACTGTATCACTCACAAATGGTAATTCATGTGCATGAAAGGGTAAGGTGGAATGGCTTTTGTCACTTAACCAAAGTAAATCACAAATTTATTTTATGAATTGTCCAAATACTGCTGATATTGTTTAGGTTGATGAGTGAACAAGAGGGATGACGATTTTGGAAGTTGGATGTTCTTTTGGTATATATGGAACTTTGCTATACTTCTAAAACCTTAAAATACCAGTCACTGATGGATATCCTACTAGCAAACGGCTATTCATGTAAAGTGGTTGTTTTGGTATTTGGGAGTTTGGGCCACATGCACAGATTGTCTGTGAACATGACCTACAGATTGTGGGAATGGAAATAAGAAAGGTTAAACAGCAAAGTATTGTTCTGTCACACCAGTGATGGGAAACCTGTATATGTTCCATGGGCTGTATATATCCCACAAATGTTCCATGGGCTTACTTAAGGACAGTCGGAGACATGTAGCAAAGCTATTCCAGCAATTTCTTGGCTGTATGCTTTAGGCTATTATCGTGCTGAAAGTTAAATCTTTGTCACAGTCTGAGGTTGTGTGCAGTTTTTCTTTAAGGACCTCTCTGTATTTGGCTGCATCCACCCCTCAAATGTGACCAGTCTTCTTGTCCCTGCTGCTAAGAGGCTACCACCATGCTTCACCATAATGATGGTATTAGTCTGGTGATCAATTCAATTTGCCACAAGTGAATCACGATATCAAGATATACACTACTTGTACCAGGATACACCTGAACTCAATTTAAAGTTCCCCAAAATTTGATTTGATGTTTTAATACCATGTTTACACAAAAGATTGCATTTATGGCAGGATAGGTTAGTATTTATTCACAGTACAGGGGTCATCTCATTCTGAGATCTCCTTAAGTACTACCACTGCTTAATTTTGGTTGAAGATCTCCGTCATTGAGTTGGTTATAGAAAGTTTTTGCCCGTTTTGTAGGATTCCATCAACATGTGCTTAATGGAGAGAATTATAAGGCAAGTCTCGCAGATAGGGGGATCTTCTCCCCTTATCAAGTGCAGGTGCATTAGCCGAGAGGGGCCAATACAGCATCTGGAGTATATGACTCAGTCCTCATGCTTCTCTAATTGTGTTTTTGGTTGGGTGTTAAGATGGGGACATATTTCAGACAGTTTGTTTCTGTTCTGTGTAACCCATTCATTCTGCCATATACTGTTGTTATATATACTGGAAGTCCATATACTGGAAGTTATCAGAGGTTTTGCATCCACTGGTAGGAGTTTGTGATTTGGTATATGCTCACTCATTGCTTTGCTTGGTAGTTGGTCTACTTTTTCGTTTCCAATGATGCCGCAACGCGAGTGAAATGAGAGAGGAGCTATTTCAGTTCTTGATTTGTAATACGTTTGCAATGAATTCTGAAACCGTATTCACTTTCACATTATGGATTTTTAAATGTAGATGTATGGGGAAATGGCCAAGCTTTTCTGAACTTTGGTTTAAAAACATTAAAAAATGAAAATAACAATTAAAATTACACTATATTTATTATTTAGTCTCACCAGTTTAATATTTTACTACCTTGGGTGACACTTTGGTTACCATGTATAGCTGCTAACCATGCACATTTCACCAAACAATGCAAAACCAGATACTTCACACATTACAAAGGCATTGCTACATTGTCCCCAATAGAGAATGTGTTGAGAATTTTGAAACAAATATGTGACACAGACAACTCCATACTGTTGCACATCATAAGATGTGTTTGCAGGAATAATGGGACAAAATAACACCTGAAAACACCTGATCACTTCGTATCCTCTGTGCCAAAATGTCTTTTAAGTGTTGTGGGAAGGAATGGCAACATTACAAAGTGGTAAATAATTTACTGTACCAACTTTTTTGGAATGTGTTGCAGGCCTGAAATGCAGGAATGGAGGCTTATTAACAAATGCAATGAAGCTGACCAGCCAACCATATCAGATTTGTACTGTATGCAATAAAATAAAAGTCAAAACAAAATGTAAGAAACATTTTTCCCCCAAACTTACATTTCCATACCGTACCATTCCAAACTGTTTGTGATTTGGGGTTATAAAAGTCTATCGCTTTTATAACCCCAAATCACAAACAGTTTGGAATGGTACGGTATGGAAATGTAAGTTTAGACAGAAAATCATACTGCGACAGTTCCCATTTTTTGGTGAACCACCTCCCCAGTTCAAGAACCACTGGTCTAAAATAACGATATTAATTTATTCATTCATTTTCCTTTCCACTTAATCCTTGGTCAAGGGCACAGGAAAGCCGGCACCTAGCGACACAGTGCTACCCACCAAGCCACTGAGCCACCCAGAAATAACAATATTCAAAAATGAATTCAGTTTAAATATAAAGAAATCCCATTAAAAATAGTCCAAATAAAAATTACTCTATGGATTTTTTTCCAAAAAGTTACTTATACGTAAATGTAACAAAGTAAAATGTAGCACATTACTACCCACCTCTGATTTCATTTCTAAAGAACAAATTACTTCTTACTTTTATGATTCTGTACAAAATTACATTACTGTTTATATAAAAGAAAATAACACCATAGCAAAATGCCATTATTGGTGAAAAATGCTTCATGTCATGTACATCAAATACACCTTAAACACATCTTTAATACGCACTGCTAAACTTTAAATCCTCATCCAAATGCAGACATATTGTGCAAAATGGCAAAAACTATCGCTATTTTTTATAATAATTTTATTAATGAAACAAGTAATTTTTAATAATAGTTTTAGCAAAATTATCACACTGTCATATTGAATAGAAAACAAGACAGATGGACAGAAAGACAGAGGCGATATAATATTTAGCTAGTATGCTATGTTATCTTTCACTCACATTTGCTTTCACTTAATTGACATCTCTGATTCCTCATCCTCACGGAAACTGAGTCTACACTAAATGTTTCTGATGCAAAAACGTGCAAAACTTCACAAGCATGAGGTTTTAATAATTTAAATATGCTCATCCCTATAACTGTATTCTGTATTCTCTAGACCCAAAAGCAGAGAGAATTTCTTTGACAAAAACATTGCTGCAATAAACTGTGATTACAAAAGAAAACAACTGCTATAATCCTGGAGACAGTTTGCAAAAATGTTGATATCTAGAATGTGTGACATAGACCAGGCACAAGGTAAAGAAAGGGAAGCAGCACTTACTCAGCATTGAATCCATTTACATGTAAAATGCGCATCTGTTTGACTATGGTGCTTTTGCCTGACTCTCCAGCCCCTGAGAAAAAACAGAGATACAAAGCATGGAGGAAAGACAAAGTGAGATCTGGTCACTTACTAAATTTAAAGAACAGCTCACAGGTCATTTACAGTTTACAATTTATATTCTAAAGGTACTCAGAAAATGTTTGTTTGTATGTTTATTTGGTTTATTTAATATGCCGCTGTCAGCATCAGTGGCCATTTCAGCTACAGACACAAGGTTACATTGATACACAAGGTTACATCAAGACTAGTTATCTATACACTTAGGTTATCCATACACCAAATCTAGCATAATCAATTAACATAGTGCACGTCTTTAGACTGCGGGAGGAAACAGGAGTAAACTCACATGGACATGTGGAGGACATGCAAACAAAACACAGAAAGGACTCAAGCTGCTCCACCTGGGATCAAACCCAGGACCTTGCTATGAGGTGACGGTGCTACCCACCTCTCAGAGCATTGCTTGCATCATATACCTGAGTGTTATATAAAACACTCATATAAAGACAGAAATATGTTCATAAAATGCACAAAACTTCATTCCTCTGTCCAAAGCCTCTTTCAAACATACAAATTCATCCGGAAATTTTATGGTAATTCACGGAGTAGAGGCTATGTGTAAATGCAAGCCAAAACACAAAACATTTACATGAAAAACATTATCAAAAGGAAAACTGTTGGCAACTGGTAGGTTTGACAAAATTATTTTTAAATTAATTATACAAAATAGGATGTGGCCATTAATTATCCAACCACCCAATAATTTCTCCAAAATGATTAGAGTGACGATATAATGTGACAAGCAAGCTCAAGTGTTTGAAACATGTTACTGAACCTTTCATATGTATATGTTATACACCACACTGGAGGAAGAATGGTTGCACCCTGGGAAATTACTATGTAAAGACTGCAACTAAGCCCTTTATGGGCTACATTTTCATGGTAAACATAGGACTAGTTGGCTACCACATGTTTTTGTTTGTTTGTTTTTTTTAAAGTAATGATTAATATACTTTTAAACTTGTGCATTTGGTTTTATGTGAGGTCCACACAGTTACCAATCTCCTAGAAAAGAAAAACTAACAAAATAATTGCTTAAAGTTGGAGGGTGCACTCCCTGGAGCTATTGCTAAAGCAAATCAATGAGATACGCTTGAGCCTGAAAAATAAGATGCAGTGGGGCAAAAATGTATTTAGTCAGCCGCTGATTGTGCAAGTTCTCCTACTTAGAAAGATAAAAGAGGTCTGTAATTTTCGTCATAGGTACAGTCGTATGAAAAAGTTTGGGCACCCCTGATAATTTTCATGATTTTTCTTTATAAATCATTGGTTGTCCAGCTCAGCAATTTCAGGTAAATATATCATATAGCAGATGAACACCGTGATATTTGAGAAGTGAAATTAAGTTTATAGGTTTTACAGAAAGTGTGCAGTAATTATTCAAACAAAATTAGGCAGGTGCATAAATTTGGGCACCCTTGTCCATTTGAATACCTTTAGCACTAATTATTGGAACCACAAATTTGTTTTGTAAGCTCACTGACCCTTGATCTACCATACACAAGTGAATCCAACTATGAGAAAGTGTTAAGGTGGCCAATCGGAAGTTTTTTCTCCTCTTTGCATCTTCTCTGAAGAGTGGCAACATGGGAGCCCTCAAAACAACTCTCAAATGGCCTGAAAAACAAAGGTTGTTCAACATCATGGTTCAGGGGAAAGGGAAAAGCTCTCTCTGAGATTTCAGCTGTCAGTTTTCCACTGTGAGGAACATAGTGAGGCAATGGAAGACCACAGGCACAGTTCTAGTTAAGGAACTCCCGAAGTGGCAGACCAAGAAAAAATCTCAGATAGGCAGAGGCGAAGGACGGTGAGAACAGTCCATAGTCAAGCCACAAACCACCTCCAAAGACCTACAACCTCATCTTGCTGCAGATGGTGTCACTGTTCATCGTTCAAAACTATACAGCGCACTTTTGCACAAGGAGAGGCTGTATGGGAGAGTAATGCAGAAGAAGCCTTTTCTGCAGACACGCCACAAACAGAGTCCACTTGAGGTGTGCTACAGCACATTTGGACAATCCAGCTTCATTTTGGAATAAAGTGCTGTGTACTGTGAAACTAAAATTGAGTTATTTGGACATAACAAGGAGCGGAAAAGGAACACAGCATCCCAAGACAAACACTTGCTACCCACAGTAAAATTTGGTGGCGGTTCCATAATGCCCGCGGGACTGTGTGGCCAGTGCAGGTACTAGGAATCTTGTTAAAATTGAGGGTCGCATGGATTCCAGTTAATATCTCCAGATTCTTAAGAACAATGTTCAAGAATCAGTGACAAAGTTGCACCGAGGCCAACGACCCCAAACCCTGCTCATAATCTACTAAGGCATTCATGCAGAGGAACCAGTACAACGTTCTGGAATGGCCATCTCAGTCCCCAGACATGAATATTACTGAAAATGTGGGCTGTCCATGCTTGGAAACCATCAAAGATGACTGAACTGGAGATGTTTCTAAAGAAGAATGGTCCAAAGCACCTTCAACCAGAATCCAGACTGGAAGCTGTAGGAAGCGTTTAGCGGCTGTTATTTCTACAAAATGAGGATCTACTAAATATTGATGTAATTTTTTCTGTTGGGGTGCCCAAATTTATGCACCTGCCTAATTTTGTTTGAATAATTACTGCACACTTTCTGTAAATCCTATAAACTTCATTTCACTTCTCAAATATCACTGTGTTCATCTGCTATATGATATATTTAACTCAAGTTGCTGATCTGAACAACCAATGATTTATAAACTAAAATCATGAAAATTATCAGGGGTATCCAAACTTTTTCATACGACTGTACACTTCAACTATGAGAGACAAAATGAGAAAAGAAAAAAAAAATCCCAGAAATCACATTGTAGGATTTTTAAAGAATGTAATTTTAAATCATGATGGAAAATAAGAATTTGGTCACCCACAAACAAGCAAGATCTCTGGCTCTCACAGACCTGGAACTTCTTCTTTGACAGAAGCTCTTCTGTCCTCCACTCATTACCTGTATTAATGGCACCTGTTTGACCTTGTTATCTGTATAAAAGACACCTGTCCACAGCCTCAATCAGTCAGGCTCCAAACTCAACCATGGCCAAGACCTAAGAGCTGTTGAAGGACACCAGGAAGAAAATTGTAGACCTGCACCAGGCTGGGAAGAGTGAATCTACAATAGGCAAGCAGGTTGGTGTGAATAAATCAACTGTGGGAGCAATTGTAAGAAAATGGAAGACATACAAGACCAATGATAATCTGGGGCCCCACACAAGATCTCATCCCATGGGGTCGAAATGATCATGAGAACGGTGAGCAAAAAATCCCAGAACTACACGGAGGGACCTGATGAATGACCTACAGAGAGCTGGGACCAAAGTAACAAAGCTACCATCAGTAACACACTACGCCAAGAGGGACTCAGATCCGACAGTGCCAGGCGTGTCCCCCTGCTTAAGCCAGTACATGTCCAGGCCCGTCTGAAGTTTGCCAGAGAGCATATGGATGATTCAGAAGAAGATTGGGAGAATATCATGTGGTCAGATGAAACCAAAATAGAACCTTTTGGTAAAAACTCAACTCGTCATTTCTGGAGGAAGAAGAATGCTGAGTTGCATCCCAAGAACACCATATCTACTGTGAAGCATGGGGGTGGAAACATCATGCTTTGTGGCTGTTTTCCTGCAAAGGGGACAGGACGACTGATCCGTGTTAAGGGAACAATGAACAGGGCCATGTATCGTGAGATTTTAAGCCAAAACCTCCTTCCATCAGTGAGAGCATTGAAGATGCAACGTGGCTGGGTCTTCCACCATGACAATGATCCCAAACACACCGCTCGGGCAACGAAGCACCCCACTGTACATAATCTATGTCACTTGTAATAACTCCAGGGCTACTCTGTGTCGCCTCACAGCGAGAAGGTCCTGTGTTCAAACCCTGGGTGGGGTAGTATGGGTCTTTTCTGTGTCGAGTTTTCATGTCCTACCAGTGTCCATGTGCGGTCCAAAGAAATGCATGTTAGGTTAATTGGTGTCTTTAAAGTGCCCCTAGAGTGTGTGTACGAGTGTGTGAGCCCTATGATGGTGTGGCGCCTTGTCTAGCCTTGAGGCCTATGCACCCGGTTAAGGACCAGCTCTCCCGCGACCCCATAAAGGATTAAGCAGATAAGAAAGTGAGTGAGTGAGTGAGTGAGTGAGTGAATGAATGTAATAATTCCACTGTAAAGGTGATTTGTCACTTTATTTTGTTGTGTTTTTAACAAAAAGTTACGATTTTGTATGAATTTAAAACATTTAAAATAAAATCCAATGGAGTCTGAAAGCAAAAGATGCATAGGCTGCATGTGTGTCAGAGTGGGGAAGGGCTCGAAAATGTTCTTATGTACAAAACGTGGCTGAAGTTTGGAACCACTGTGCTAGCCAATTGTTTAAGGTTGTTTAAAGAAGTACATATCTCCATCATTACTGGAGGTAAACGTGTAAATGTTATTCCACAGTATCATAGTTAATCATAAGCTTATCAACAGAACCTATTCATTTCTAATTAAAAAGGCAACATTTTAGACACTCATTTGTTCTAACATTAAAGGAATAATAACTAGAATCTTTCACATAATGGTGTTCATGCATGCAGAACTGCTTGAAAACAAAAATAAGAGACAAAAAACTTGACCCATCTATTTATCATCCGTCCCAATTAAGTGCAAACAATGCTCAACTTTCTGTACCACGACAATATTATACAAGCAAAAGTGATTAATTAAACATGGTGGAGCAATTGATACTAGTTTGTTTTTTGCTTACGACATTCAAAAAACATATAAAGACAGAGAATGTACCATATAAAAAAGACCAAAACAAAAACATAAAAATCAAAAGATAAAATATGAAAATTTCACACCATAAAATACTACAATGAATGTCCCTAGTTTTACATTTACATTTAGTCATTTGCCAGACGCTCTTATCCAGCACATCTGATACAATCTTACAATGTTCAATCTAAGCAAATGTGGTTTAAGGACCTTGTTCAATGTCCTAACAGGAGCAGGACAGACACAGCAGTGCTGTTGGAGTTTTAAACCATCTAAATGTCACAGCTGGACTGAAAATTGTCCACCAACCAAAACTGTCCAGCCAACAGCATCATGTTCGGTAGCGTCTGGTTAGCACTGATGAAGGATTAGAGGATGACTAACACAAGACTAACACATTTGTTTTTGTCCTATGCAACAACAAATGAGTTACTGTCTCTGAATTTACATCTACAAAAGTGGAGCAATAAGGTGAATATCTCTAATAAAGTGGACAGTGAGTGAACAGTGGTTTAAAACTCCAGCAGCACTGCTGTGTCTGATCCAATCGTAACAACTCAACACATACTAACACACAACAACCACCACCACATCAGTGTCATTGCAGTGCTGAGAATGATCCACCACCCAAATAGTACCTGATCTGTGGGGGTCCTGGCCATTAGAGAACAGAGTAAAGGAGAGTAACAAAGTATGTAGAGAAACAAAAGGACTACAGTCTGTAATTGTAGAACTACAAAGTGCAGTGACCATTCATTAATTCATTCACTTTATGTACTTAATCCTGGACAGGGTTGCGGGAGTGCCAGTGTCTAGCTTGCGGCAGTGGAGTGACCACTAAAACTTGCACGAAGAAGCCCAAAAACATATTCACGAGGACATATTATGGTTTGGTATATATTATGGTGCAATAAACAGACATTTGAATTTGGATATTACCAATTTAAACAGCATGCTCTCTTTTAAGTTCTCATACCAAGTAGAAGGAACAGCCAGTAGCTTAGGAGTCTCAAATCTCCTCAGTCCATAATATGTGAAAAATTTGTAGTGCATAAGATGCTGTTTGATAGAGGTTTCCCCGTGACTAAGATAATGACCTCCACCCACAAAAGCATACCTACAACAAACAAGGAACACACACCAATGCGTTTTCAAATGCAGATCTAAAATGTCCTTGAGAATGACACCTTAGATCAATTAAGTGTGAGTTCTCGTAACAGATGTCTGGTAAGAACATCTTTTGTAATTACAGTCAAAAAAATACAAATATAAGAACAATATATAATATAGGATTAACACATAAGGCATAAGGAATAACCCCAACAGAAAGAAAAAAAAGTTAGGAGGTTCAACAAATATTTTTCTTAATTATTTATTCTTTCGTTTTATCCTTGTTTTATACGGTCTTTAGGGTCCAGAGCTTATCCAAACCCAAATTAGCCTGGTGTGTACAGCAAACACTTATATTCCCCAGGGCCATACCCCACAGACATTAACAACCAAAATGTGAAAAGCTATAATGTCTAGGGCAAGATTATTAATACAGAGGTTTACAAGTTATGTTTTGAGTTGTCAATTGAAACAACAGAGAAGTTATAAAGAAATGTGCTCATAGACATTTTAACAGTTACTTTCAGCTAATGTTGAACATGTTGTTTTAGTACAAGCAGAAACGTGTTAATGAATAAATGATTTTCTTATACAAGCACCAATTAAACCTAGACAATGTTCCTTCCACAGTTCACAGTAGTCTTTGTGAACACGCTTAAAACAATTTATATGAAAAGTGAAGAAACTCTGGCAAAGTCCACACAGACATTAAAAAGTAACCATTTGTTTAATTTGTACAAATCACAGCAATTCAATTGGGTTTCGTTTATAACATTCAAGACTCTGCTTTTACTGTTAACTAATCTGATAAAAGAGATTTACTTCATCAGAAATAAAAACTTCACAAAATACATCTAGCTCAATGTGGTTTGATGGTAAGAGTCAGCTGCTACAAACAGCAGTTCCTGAGTATCTGGGTATAAGCCCAGTTTGGGATTACAACGCGAAGGTCGGGTGGTGCCTTTTGGGGGCACTGATGTACAGTACATTTATGCACATATCATTTTCCAATAGCGCTTACAGTCATGAATAACTTTTACATTATTTTAACACTTCCAAATAAACAAAAATGTGAATGGTTCCAATGATTGCTTGTGCACTATTTCAATTTCCAAGAACAGAAATTAGGAATGTAAATCCAGATAAGAAAACCCCAAATAAGAAAAAGTTGGGACAGTACGGAAAATGCAATTTAAAAAAAAACACACAGTGTTTCTTATGTTTTCTTTGACTTCTATTTCATTGCAGAAAGTATGAACTAGTGGTGGGAATCGATAGGCACCTCACAATTCGATTACGATAATTAATTACAGTTAATTGATCATCGAAGCATCTTTATGCATCTTTTTTCTATACAGAATTTCTTCTGTCTCACAGTGATTCCATGGTTTTGGTCTCATTGTAGATTGTGGGGATCATTGTGTCAGTAATGGAGGCCTTGCACCAAATGACTTTAAGCGATTTTCACCGTCTCAGACAAATCAGTGTCTTCCTAGAGTTGTGTTGAGCTCACCGATAAAAATCAATCGTGATTAATATTATCATCTTATCTCATCATAATACCATCAAGTCTTAAGTCTCAGCTCACAAAAATGGTGACATGAACATGAGCTCTCTCCAGCACCAAACAGAACAGGAAATTACATGTGCGTCTGGATGGCAGAGGTTCAGTAGGTGTAGGCCTACAGGTATCTGACCAAATCATGGAAACACTTCATTTTACTGTGCTATATTTACTTCTAGATGTATTTATGCTATTTACTGTCTAGTACAATTACTGGACTCCAAAATGTAATGGAAATTACGAAAAATAGGTAAAATTCAAACATTGAAATAACACTAAAGTGTAATAATGTACATAAAATAATGAAACGTGAAGTCTTTGTTGTAGTTTGTTGTACTAGACCAACTTTGTTTATTTTCTGCCTGTGTGGCTGACTAATATTGTATTTATTTACTGATTGATTATTTTTAGTTGTGTGTTTTTAAAAGTTTTGAAATAATCTGAAAAGGAATCTTGTGGGAGTCTTTCAAACAGCACCCATGCAACATCCCAGTCTTTGTAAAATCACAGTCTGTGAATAAAAACTCTGTGACTTGTCTTTAGATGTGAGAGCATGTCAGACTTTAGTCATTAAAAGTCTTTTCAGACTCTTTTCAAGGTTTTCTAGCGTATGGTTAGATCTTTGAGACAGGACACTGTATTGCACCTCCAAAGTGCGCAGCATAGTGTGAAAGCCCTGCATCTCAAAGTGACTGAATTTGAACCAAATCATTTTCAATAACAGTTACAGAGTTTCACTCTTTCCAAGTTGGATGGAACCTCTGACATTGCTTGCAGACTGTCCAGACACTGCACTGCCGCAATTCCTAGTTCACCTTTGCAGTTGTCGTCAACATTACGTTATCAATCAACACCTAATAATCGATTTTTGACTTTAGTGAATCGATGCTGAATCACCCACATTCGCACTGCGATGCATCGAAGTATCTATCTCCCCCACCCCGAATATGAACCCAAGGACTTTCATGTTCGTCTGGTCAACTTCATTTCATTTGTTAAATATACATCCATTCCCACATTTCAAGCCTGCAGCACATTTTAGCATTTTTCGTTTCAAAATTCTCATACATTCTCTATTGGGGACAAGTCAGCACTGCAGGCAGGTCAGTCCAGTAACCATACCCTCTTCTTCCACAGACATGCTTTTGTAATGGGAGCAGCATGTGGTTTTGTATTGTCTTGTTGAAAAATGCATGGGTGTCCCTGGAAAAAATTTTTTTGCAGGCAGCTTATGTTGCTCTCATGCCATCACATTAGTGTAAATCGCCTTTGCTAAGGGCACTGACACAACCCCCTACATAACAGACCCTGCTTTTGGAGGTCCAAAATTTGTTGCACAGAAAAGTTTTAAGTGTCATTTGTGAATGTAACTCCATATTGTCGTGTTTGACAAAGGTTTGCCAAACTAATCCCTTGCCCATGTGGTTATATCAGCTATTGATGAATTACAGTTCTTGATGCAGTACCGTTTTAGGAACCGGAGAGCAAAGCTTAGGCTTGCACCCTTGGTCTTTACACAGTGACGTTCCTGAAGATTCCTTGAATCACTTAAAGACATTACGCACTGTAGAGGGAGAAACGTGCAAATCCATTCCAATCTTTCTCTGGTGAATACTGTTTTAACACATTAATCATTTAAACATTCAATAATTTTCTCATGCATTTGTTGACATAATTCACCTATATGCTGCTTTTGTAGCAAATCATGATTACAATCACCTGTTGACATCAGCTGTTTGAAATCACATCATTATTTAGTTTTTTTTTTTTTTTTTTTCTCATTACTAGCTCTAAAGTGCCCCAACCCAACTTTTTCTGGAATTTGTTTCAGGCCTGAAATGCAGGAATGGATGTATATTAACAAATGAAATCAAGCTGGCCAGAGAAAGCATGAAATATCTTAGATTTATACCGTCTAAAATGAAAGAAAAGTCAAAGTAAATGTAAGACACACTGCATATATTTTAATATGACTTTTCCATAGTGTCCCAACATTTTCTGATTTTGGGTTGTACTATGTAATCTTATAAAGTAATATAAATATATGATATCTCAATAGAAATGTCAGTATATGTTTCCGCTTGGTTAATATAAAATAATGCAGACAGAAATCCACTATGGGCCAACACAGCAAAGTTCCCCTGTTCTTGCCCCACATCATAAAATGTTACCTACCCATGTTCCCAAATATGTATGTACATACACATACTATATGCAAGCAAGATCACTTCTATAGAAAAACCTACCTAACAGTAGTAGCCGATGTGTTGCTCTGTATATCTGTTTGTCTTTCTGTAACTGTTTTTCTATCCTTTTGTTCTCTTCTCTTTGTGTCTTCCCTTCATTACGCTGGTCTTCTGTCTTACTGTTGCCCAAACAGCCCATCGTCCCAATTTAAAAAAAGGTTGTTTCTTTTTTGGGGGGAGGAAAGGGGGGTACAGTATAATCAAATAATGCAAGTTCCTTGATAAGCTGACAAGCACTGAGACATTTCTACGTGGATATACACCCCCCGAGTGGTACAGCATACAGGGATGGATGAGGTGACTGGTTATGGTCAGTACTATGGGGTGACTACTATGGTTGTGTGCTCAGTAGGAGCTTGGGTGAGAAGAGGAGGGTTATGCTGGGTGTGAAAACACCAAGGCCAGCCTACACACAGTCCTGCAGGTTTGATGTATTTTTTTTACCACAGCTCAAAAAAACGAGTTGGGTTTTTGTACTTTGTTTTGGATGGTGTTTCGCCACGGCGGTACATGCAAGTCCTTGGTGTTCTGCCCTTCTAAAAATCCAAGCGCGATTTAGCACATTTCCCGTTGACAAGGCTTAGTGGCTTCCCCAAAACGGCTGCGGTCGCCACTCTTCGCAGGATCAATAACTCCAAAAAACGGGCTTTCGTTTTCTCGGACAGATCCATTCACAACACATGGGCGAAGAACAAGCTCAGAAGGCTGGTTAAAAATAAAGTAAAAATAAATAGGTCCCAATAAGTCGGCCTGTGGTTTATTCCGCTTCACGTCGTGGCCGACATGAACCTTTAAAAACTCCTTTTAAACGTTTGAAACTGTGTGGCAGCCACAAATGCTTCATATAAAATCCTGCAGATGCTGGTATTTCCTTTCTGTTCTTCAGCGCTAGCCGATTGCTACTGGAGCTGTAAAAAAGAGCCAAGAGACCCCTTTTCGTCCTCCCCGTTTAGAGTTGAATTTCTCATCACTTCAGTAGACTCGCTTCACACAAGCGACAATCCGTATGGCTCCTGAAACGACACACACTGCTGTTAAACAGAAATCCCATATTCTGAGTGGGTATCGCATCCGTAGTCCGCTGTCATCCGTTTATCCGTGTTATCCGTCTGCAACCGCCTTTTAGAGCCAGAGTTACAGGCTACATGTGCATTTAGAGACGAGAGCCTATTTAAAATGGCAAATACCGCAATGACAGCAAGTTCTCTATGGTCGGATCGCCACTTCTCGTACGGACATCCACGTGCCAAGAGTATTTTCACCCTTTTGTCACTAAACTGTACAATAAACTAGAAAGCGTTGAAAAGATGGGTGGGGCAAACAGTTCTCATTGAACTCCGTATACAGGCCGCAGCTAATCACATGACACTCACGAAACGTCAGCAAGGGGCGCTTCTGCGGACCAAAGGCGCCCTCTTTAAATGGTGCACAAGGCTAGACAGTATGCGCGGTCAACGTCCGTTCGCTTTAACGGCTGAACTATGTAGGTTGTGGACATAAACAGCTGATCACCTCAGCAGCCAATCAATGCCTTGGATCCACAAGCAGAGGCGGGAGTTAGAATTTAAGCACAGAAGGGTTGCCAACTTGGCGATTTTGTCAGTATATTTAGTGACTTTCAGAGCCACTAGCAAGTCACTTTCAAAGACGCAAGTAGCGGAAACTTACAAAACTTAGCTACTTCCCATAGAAAAGAATCGTCCAAGCTGCCCCTGGGCGAGAGGCACTACTCACTGTTTGCATCTCCTCTGCTCTGAAAGATGGAACAGCACATTCAGTCCACATGGCAGCTGAGCATAGTTTAACTCCATTTTGTAATTGTGTGCATTTCAGTGTGTTAATTAATGTGTACATACTATTGCTCTTTTGAAATATGCACATAGTTTTATCTGTAAATACTCACATAGTTTGTTTGGTTTATCCTTAGGTACACAATAAAGTACAACCTCAAATTAGAAAGTTGGGACGGTATGGAAAATGGCAAAAAAAAAAAAAAATGCAGTGTTTCCTACATTTATTTGCCTTTTATTTCATTGCAGACAGTATGAACCCAAGATATTTAATGTTTTGTCTGATCAACGTAATTTAATTTGTTAATAAACATCCACTCCTGCATTTCAGGCCTGTAACACATTCCAAAAAAGTTGCGACAGGGACAATTTAGGGCTAGTAATGAGGTAAAAAAAAAAACTAAATAAGGATGTCATTTCAAACAGGTGATGTCAACAGATGGTTACAATCATGATTTGGTACATAAACAGTATTGACAGAAGGCTGAGTCTCTGAGGAGTAAAGATTTTTCTGATTTGGCTTGTTTTGCATTGTCTTGTTGAAAAATGCATGGACATCCCTGGAAACGATGACGTCTTGAAGGCAGCGTATGTTGCTCTGAAATCTCAATGTCCTTTTCTGCATTAACACTGCCATCACAGAAGTGTAAATGTCCTTTGCCAAGGGCACTGACCCAACCCCATACCATGACCCTGGCCTTTCAGACTTGTAGCTGATAATGGTCTGGATGGTCCTTTTCATCTTTGGTCTAGAGAACATGGGGTACATTTCTTCCAGAAAAGATCTGGACTCTTGACCACAATACACATTTCCATTGTGTGATGGTCCATCTCAGATGCCTCTGAACCCAGAGAAGTCAACCCTGCTTCAGAACATGATTAACCTAAGGCTTCATTTTTGCACAGTAATGTTTTAAGTGGCATTTGTGAATGTAACTCCGTATTATAATGCTTGATAAAGGTTTGATAAATTAATCCCTTGTCCATGTGGTTCTATCAGCTATTGATGAATGACGGTTCTTGACGGAGAGCTGTCTGAGACATCGAAGATCACGTCTCTTCAGTTTAGGCTTGTGCTCTTGCCCTTTATGCACTGAAATCCCTCCAGATTCCTTGAATTGTTTACGCACTGTAGAGGGAGAAAGATGTAATTCCCTTCCGGTCTCTCTTTGAGGAACATTTTTTTTAAACATTCCAGTAATTTTCTTACACATTCTTTGATACACTGGAGATCCTCTGCCCATCTTTACTCCTCAGAGCCTTTCATGGATACTCACCTGTTGACATTACCTACTTGAAATAACATGATTATTTAGCTGTTGTTGTTGTTGTTGTTTTACCTCATTACTAGCTCTAAATTGCCCCCTCCCAACTTTTTGGAATGTGTTGCAGGCCCGAATTGCAGGAATGGATGTTTATTAACAAATGAAATTAAGTTGACTAGAAATAAACATGAAATATCTCAGGTTCATACTGTCTGCAATTAAATCAAAGTCAAAGTAAATGTAAGAAGCACTTTGTGTTTTTTATATGCATTTTCCATACCGTCCCAATTTTTTCTGATTTGTGGTTGTGTATAAGCAATACAAATATGATAAAACATACTGAAGTAACATAGTAGTTAGTCGTTATAGTAGCAGTGCTCTTTATTGGTATAGCTGATTTACCACAGTCAATACAATATATTCAAGTACATTAACTAATAACTACTATTTTACTTGAGTATATTTGATCAGATTAGTATTAGTTTTATTTAAGTAATTACTTGTGTACGTCTGCCACATCTGATAGTAGGCTAAAGTAATATAGTAGTTAGTAGTTCTTGGTAGAGATGCCACAGTCAAATATAGTGTGTAGAAACAGTTGTCTTTCTTTAAGGCATGCCAAATTATGTCGGTAATAACGTCCAACAGTAAAGGTTAGTGACCGATGTAAGGAGCAATGCACCTGTCTTATTTTCTATAACTGCAACAGAATTGCAAAGTCTTTCGAGTAGCGACTTTTGCGAGGGACGATCTAAAAAGAGAGATACTGCACACAAACGCAAAACACAAGAAGAAATTAATTTCAAAACACGACTTAGAGCAGGGGTTGTTGATCTTTATTGATCTCGTTGTCATCATTGATACTTATTGTTGAGAAGGGATGTGTTTTTGCTCTTCTGGTACGGGGCTGAAAACCCAGACTCCTATAAAATATTTATGCGAAGGGGAGACGTTTTTAGAGGTAGCGAACCCGGCGTTGGAAAATCAGGTTGTGTTGAAATCCAAAAGTCCGCTATTTATCTCTCTGAAATGATCAATCTACTATTAGAATTTCTGACCTGTAGGTGGTGCTTAATGCTCAAGTTATGTTCTTCGTTTATGAATCCCATATTGTTTTCACTGCACTCCCTTGTTATGAAGCTCAGTTGATCCATAATTCAATTTAGGGACTCGGGAGAATGCGCCACGGGGCACAAGGGCGGAACCAATTCACACACATGCACACACGCACACACACACACACAGACACACACACACACACACTGGAGCGCCTTAGAGATGCCAGGTGACCTAACCTATGGAATTTGGGATTAAATCGGAGAACAAGCAGCGACCAGGCCAGTACTCGAACCCAGACTTCTCTAACTGTGACATGACAGAGATAACCACTGCACCACCATAATAAAGATTATCCATTTCGATAAGTTAAGAGCTTCAGCACCGAAACCAATTCTTGTTCAAGTATGTGGCAGAAGTTATGCGCAATCTTTTGATATTGGATGTAGGCTAATGCACGACAGACAGACTGACAGACTTTTTTATTGTCATTCAAATTTACACCGTACAGTGCTCAGAAGAACGAAATGTCGTTGCCTTGGTTCGAGGTAGTTATGAGAGTCAGCAGTAATATAGTATTATATATACACAATATAGTGCAAATTGTATCACAATATAATATGTAGAAAAGTACGTATATACACTGATATTTACAATATATTTACAATATATTGCACTGAAGCTATAAAGTATGGAGTAATCAGATCTGCTTGACGCCAATTATTATTTATTTTGAATTTAAATTGCATTTCACTTACATATGCATTTCACAACAAGTCTAAAAATAATTCGTTTGTGGATATATATATAGGCTATTGGTAGTGTGTGGATATACTGTATATATATATATATATATATATATATATATATATATATGGTCGGTCAGCTCTACCTACAACAATAAAACGGCCAATGACTGTAGATAGTGTACGAGGTGTACATAATAATCTGGAAAGTGTATTTACTTTGTTTTTTATCTTTGTCTCTGACTTACTGTTGTCGGTCTAGCTGCTGTAAGACCTTACATTCCAAGCTATTAGGTTACATTCCTATCCAGAGATATGAAATGGCCAAACAGCATATATTTTACCTTAATTTTAGTATTTTCAGTCCAACAGCGTTGCCTATATGACCGCACCATTAAAACCAACACCAAGTTGTGTATTGCACATACATGACGGCGAGCTACAAAACGTTTTCATTATGCCCGTAATTTAAAAAAAGTAAATAAATAAAGGTACATCCACATTCAAAGGTTGTGGGTTAATAGTGGCAGCTAGCTGCGCCACCGATAGCTGATTTTAGGGCTGTATGTCGAATAATGCAATTCAGTTTCAAAATACAAAATCAAAAGATGCTGTAACAGCATTACGTCAATGAGAAAAATGTGTTATTGCTGCCACCTTTATAATTGACTTTAGTTCTCAGCATTATACAGGTCAAATGCTATTGTAATTACAATTTTATTCATTTTCTTATATTCTTTATCATTCAACATATTAAATATTTAAAAAGATGTCAAGTAGATATACATTGATTGCAAAATCCAAAGGCTTGCACATCATTACTGGACACCCATTCAATTACAGTTGGTTTTAGTGTTGTATGTAATTATGGTTTGAATAGCTATAAAATGTAAAATCTCATCAAAACTACAATCCCAGTTCAGAAGAAGTTGGGACAGAATGGAGAATGGAAATAAAACATAAATGCAGTGTTTCTTTTAAACTGATTTTTATTCCAATTCAGACAGCATTAAGCCAATATATTTAATGTTTTGTGTGGTCAACTTAATTTCATTTGTTCATATACATCCATTCCTGCATTTTAGGCCTGCAACACATTTTAAGAAAAGTTGGGGTGGTAAAGCATTTACCACTTTTTTTTGTCTTTTGGTTCAGAGCACATGGCATCCATTTCTTCCAAAAATATCTGGAATACTGATCACAATGTACGTTTCCACTGTGTGATGGTTCATCCTAGATGCTTAAAATCCTAGAGAAGTCAACACTGCTTCTGGACATGGTTAACATAAGGCTTCTTTTATGCAAAGTAAAGATTTAAGAATTTGTAAATTTGTGAAGTGCTTGACAAAGGTTTGCCAAAAATAATCCCTTGCACATGTGTTTATATCAGTTATTCAATTAATGACTGTTCTTGATGTAGTGCCGTCTGAGAGATTGGAGATCACGGATCTTTAGCTTAGGCTGATGCCCTTACCCTTGTTTAATGAGAATATGCACTGTGGAGGAAGAAATATGGAAATATCTTCCAATCTTTCTTTGAAGAACATTTTTAATAATACTTTATAATATTTATACAATTTAAAATGTAATAATTTTCTCATGCATTTGTTGATTAACTTGAGATCCTCTGCCTGTCTTTGCTCGCCTTTTGTGGACACTGCTGTATCAAAGTCAAATCATGATTACAATCACCTGCTGATATCACCAGTTTGAAATCACATCACTATTTTACCTCATTTCAAGCCCTAAATTGCCCCCGTTCCAACTTTTTTTGGAACGTGTTGCAGGCCTGAAATGCAGGAGTGAATGTTTATTAATTAAAAAAAAAAAAAAAAAAAAAAAACAGGTTTAATATCTTGCATTCAGACTGCAATGGAATAAAACATTGACACCCTTATCCAGAATGACTTACACAAGTCCTTTGTATAAAAGTCAAAGTAAATGCAAGTAACATTTTTTATGTATTGGAAATTTGCATACCATCCCAACTTTATCTGATTTGGGATTGTTCAGATTGTAATCCATCGGTTTCTCTAAATACTTTGTTTACTCTCTTCTGTAATGGTTCGGACCCCCACAGGCCCACCACAGATCACCACAGGTGCTATTTGGATGGTGGATCATTCACAGCACTGCAGTGACACTGATGTATAAAATTCAGCTTAGGCTGATGTTGTGGTGGTGTGTTACAGTGTGTTGTACTGGTATGAGTGAATAGAAACTGCAGTGCTGCTTTAGTGTTTAATTCCTCACTGTCTGTACTGGACTAAAAATTGTCCATCAGTCAAAAATGTCCAGCCACCAGCATCCTATAGGCAGAATCCTGTGAACACTGATGCAGGAATAGAGGATGAATAACACAAACTGCGCAGCAACAGATGAGCTACTGTCAGATTTTAGACCCACATAGATGTATCTAATAAAGTGCACAGTGAGTGAACACAGTGTTTAAAAACCCCAGCAGCACTGCTATGTCTAACTGTAACAGCAAAACACACTACCACATCAGTGTCACTGCAGTGCTGAGAATGTTTCACCACCCAAATAGTACCTGATGTGTGGTGGTCCTGTGGGGATCCTGATCATTAGAGAACAGAGTAAAGGTGACTAACCAATGTGTAGAGAAACAGATGTCTTACAGTTTGTAACTGTAGAGCTACACAGTGCATCTACAAAGAACTATAAAATGCATAGAAAGTGGAAGTGATAACACGGATAGTGAGTGTATAAACAAGGAGGTGTACTTTAAAAAGTGACTGGTGAATAAAGACAACATAAGTGAATTTAACTATAGCCAGTATATTTTATAAAAGAATTAACTACTTATACTACAGTGGGGCTTGAAAGTTTGTGAACTCTTTAGAATTTTCTATATTTCTGCATAAATATGAGCTAAAACATCATCAGATTTTCACACAAATCCTAAAAGTAGATAAAGAGACCCCAATTAAACAAATGAGACAAAAATATTATACTTGATCATTTATTTATTTATTGAGGAAAATGATCCAATATTACATATTAGTGAGTGGCAAAAGTATGTGAACCTTTCCTTTCAGTATCTGTTGTGACCCCCGTGTGTAGCAATAACTGCAACTAAACATTTCCTGTAACTGTTGATCAGTCCTGCACACCGGCTTGGAGGAATTTCAACTCTGGGATGTTGGTGGGTTTCCTCACATTAACTGCTCGCATCAGGTCCTCCCATAACATTTCAATTGGATTAAGGTCAGGACTTTGACTTGGCCATTCCAAAACTTTTAACCATTCTTTGGTAGAACGACTTGTGTGCTTAGGGTCGTTGTCTTGCTGCATGACCCACCTTCTCTTGACATTCAGTTTATGGACAGATGTCCTGACATTTTCCTTTAGAATTCTCTAATATAATTCAGAATTCATTGTTCCATCAATGATGGCAAGCCGTCCTGGCCCAGATGCAGCAAAACAGGCCCAAACCATGATACTACCACCACCATGTTTCACAAATGGGATAAGGTTCTTATGCTGGAATGCAGTGTTTTCCTCTCTCCAAACATAACACTTTTCTTTTGAACCAAAATGTTCTATTTTTCTTCTCATCCATCCACAAAACATTCTTCCAACAGCCTTCTGGCTTGTCCACATGATCTTTAGCAAACTGCTGACGAGCAGCAATGTTCTTTTTGGAGAGCAGTGGCTTTCTCCTTGCAACCCTGCCATGCACAACATTGTTGCTCAGTGTTCTTGTGATGGTGGACTCATGAACATTAACATTAGCCAATGTGAGAGAGGCCTTCAGTTGCTTAGAAGTTACCCTGGGGTCCTTTGTGACCTTGCCAGCTATTACACACCTTGATGTTGGAGTGATCCTTGTTGGTCGCCCACTCCTGGGGAGGGTAACAATGGTCTTGAATTTCCTCCATTTGTACACAATCTGTCTGACTGTGGATTGGTGGAGTCCAAAGTTTTTAAGAGATGGTTTTGTAACCTTTTCCAGCCTGATGAGCATCAACACCTCTTTTTCCTGAGGTCCTCAGAAATCTCCTTTGTTCGTGCCATGATACACTTCCACAAATGTGTGTTGTGAAGAGCTGACTTTGATAGATCCCTGTTCTTTAAATGAAACAGGGTGCCCACTCACACCTGATTGGCACCCCATTGATCCTAATCCTAGAGGTTCACATACTTTTGCCACTCACTAATATGTAATATTGGATCATTTTCTTCAAATAAATAAATGACCAAGTATAATATTTTTGTCTCATTTGTTTAAATGGGTTCTCTTTATCTACTTTTAGGATTTGTGTGAAAATCTAATGATGTTCTACGTCATGTTTATGCTGAAATATAGAAAATTCTAAAGGGTTCACAAACTTTCAAGCACCAATGTATAAATCATTTAGACATCACAAGACAGGTAGCTTGTCAAATAATTTTCACATAATAGATACCATAGCACATACTGCAATACAATATACTGGAATACAGTTTACAGTATATAAAAAAAGCCATACACTGTATGCCATCTTGAACAAAGCTCTGATTAACATTAATTTCAGATATCAGGCAACTATGGGTATACTGCATTTAGTTTAATTTTACCTTAAAATGTGGCATATAAAAGCAAATATTTTTATGAAGAAACTAATGCCAAGTTTACATTTTGAGTGCATTTACATTTAGGATGGATACGGGTATCAGACACATTTTCAATAATGTGATTTCTGGGTTGGTTAAGCCTGACTGTCTGCTGCGGACCCCGGCTCTGGATAATCAGCCAGTAACTTACTTTGCCATAAGACTATGGGAAATCTTGCAGTAGATAAGAGCAGCACCCTCCTGAGTGGGACGGACACCGTTGCTTCCTAAAAGGCCAGACTTACCTTCAAAACTTGTCCAATTATCAATAAAGCCCACATTGTTTTCAGTGCACCACTTGAACAGCCAGCAGTTCAGAGACCATGTGCCTTTGCAACTCTAATCACCTCTACAAATTAGCCTTAGTTTCCTCTGACTGGGGAAGGCGTATATCATTAGCCCCTACATGAATGACTATCCTAGAAAATCTACGATTATGGAGCTCACTAAGGCTCCCTACAATGTCCGTCACTCTGGCTCACAGAATACATTTAACCCTAGATGCTGGTGTCCCTAAAAGGGTTGCTAATTTCAGATGTTGTAAAATAGATTCATGTATGAACAGAGCTCTTTCAACAGGCTGCTCAGTGGGTGTTTCACTGAGGAGGGTAAAGCTGTTTGACAGGTGAACAGGTAAAGATTGGTGCTCTGGTCGGCTAGCCTTATGACCATGTCGCTGAACCATCACCCACTTGCCCTGCTGCGAGAGTGCTGTGGGAGCAGGAGCACAAACTACACCTGTTTCATCCAGATCTGCTAAGCTAGTCTTCTCTAATGTCTGGATGCACGCCTCTAAAACTACAATCTTCTTTGTCGGACTAGCTACAAGCCTACATCTATCACAGATAAAAGTTACACTTACGACGGAGGAAGGATAGCTAAACATGCCACACTTAGCACAAGGAACAAGTGCAGCAGAAGCCATGTTAAAACAGTGAAATGATTACAGGTACTTAGCTTCAGGTGGTGTTGTGTGGTGCCGACTGAAAATATGATTCAGCACATACTGAACCATATATGGTACGGTATACTTTTTTCCATAGAGCCTGGTACACTGCAGCCGGTGGTCCAATGCACTTCTTGATTAAAGCATTAGTCAGCAGAATATCCCAGAAAAAAGAAAGTGGGAAAAGGCTGTAAAAAGTTATAAAAATATATATACCATAAAAAAAAAAATGAAACCAAGATGAAGAAATTCTGGTAATTAGCTAATGGCTAAGCTACAAACACTTGACAAATGACAAATATAATCCACCAGTTGTAAAAAAAAACCAAAAAAAAAAAACCAAGAGATAATAAAAGTACTGTAAAATATAAAAATGCAATCAGTAATAAAAACAGCTAAAAAGTAAAAACTAGTAACACATATGTAACTTAACTGTAAATTGACTACTTTAAGCTTACTGTATACAGCTTTTTGTCCTAGGGAGGGAAACTCTCTGATAATGACGTCAGCACTGATAGAGTACTCATAGCAGCCTCTCGTAGTTATTTGCTGTTTGGGAGCGTAAGCCTGGTCAACATGCGCGAGATTGTTCATCTCCAAATTGGACAGTGTGGGAATCAGATCAGCTCAAAGGTATGAGTTATTAGCAAAAATTACTACATTAATAAGCTTTGCATTTTGTTTGACATATAGGTGAATTACAAGGATGACATACTCAAATTTGAATACACAAGCAAAGCGGTGCTGAAATCTTTTGAAAGTGATGGTTTGTGGAAAAACTTTTTGCACTTTCATTAAAATATTGTACATTTAATCTAACTAGTGACTAGATTTTTGCACTGTAAATTGAATATAATGGACAAGAAATATCTGTATCCTAATCTCCATTACATAGCCTACCTTTGTATTGCAGCATAACCATGCTTATGTGTATTTAGAAAAAAATTAATAAATACATAATTACATTAAAAAAAAAATATATATATATATATATATATATATATATATATATATATATATATATATATATATATATATACAACACACCCATACATACAACACACACACACACACACACACACACACACCATACGTGTGTATATATATATATATATATATATATATATATATATAAATATATATATATATATATATATAATAAATATATATATATATATATATTCTAATATCACAGTGCTGCCTGCTGCCAAAGTAACAGGGTGTTTTCCCCTAATTTAGAGTCTACTGAGAGATAAAACACTGAAAGACCGGCATAAGGGTTGGGGTAACATTATCACAAAAGAGTACAGAAAAGTCAATGTAGTTTACAAATACAATACTTCAACAAGTAAATCAAATAGCTTCATAGTGAACAATTAAAATAATATCTCTCGTTGAAATACTATAAACAAGAAAAGCTATGGACAAGAAAAACACCGCCCAACAAAAGACTAGTTAGCTATTGTAGTTGAAGATCAGAATAGGGTAACTGTAAACTAACTTAATTGTAATTACTTAAGTCTAAATCTAGTCCTAAAAAAGTTGATGAGATATTTTAAAGTTTGAGGTTAAATTTGATTATGGGATTTGTATTTATAGTTCTGGGAGGTTATCAGTGACGAGCATGGCATCAACACATTGGGCCTATATGAGGGAGATATGGACGTACAGCTGGAGAGGATCAATGTCTACTTCAATGAAGCAAATGGTAAGAGCTTTAAATATAGACGTTGTAATGTGTTCGTAAGTTTCACAATGTATTTTGTTAATTAATATGGTTATCTGTGGTGTTAAATGCAGAGAATGGTTTTGACTCTAGTAATTTCTCTTCTCTAGAACTACTCAATATGGCCTTGGCTGTCTTTTTAAGATTTAAGTGCATTTATAATAAATAAAATTAAAATTTATAAACCTAAAATTCTTTAGTACTTGATATGTCCCCCTACCCAAACCCCATCAATCATTTATGGGGAACCTGAAGACAAATCCATGCAGTAATGTCACAAGATGATCATTGCAATCATATAAAATCATGCTGGATCATCAAATTTTGTTCATGCCAGATTGAGTGCATGCTGTCATTACAGCAAATGGTGGAACGTAATTCTGAAATGTATGTTTTTACAAAGATTCAACTTTTCACTCACGCTCACTTATGCTGATTACACTATTTGTAAGGAAAAAACAATGTCACAATACAAATTAAAAGAATTTTCACCTGTATATTTCTCACTCTGGTTTCTTAGGTGGTAAGTACGTCCCCCGGGCACTACTGGTGGATCTGGAACCAGGAACGATGGACAGTATTAGGGGAAGTCGCATAGGAAAGCTGTTCAGACCGGACAACTTTATACATGGTAAGACCAAGTGTAAAGATCCTGTACATCATGAGATTATTTTCAATGTCTGTTAAATGTACTCCAAAGAATAAATCACGGAATGTTAGCTTAATTATCATAAGCAATGGCCATCATGGCTCTGCTTCCAGTATACCATGCAGTATGCACAATCTTGACTTTGTTTACTTTACCTGCAATCGATTTTGGAGGCCATTGTGTTCACAAAAGAAATCCCATTCAGGCATAGTCTTGGTTTGATTTGTAATCAAATTCAAATAAATGATTTCTCTTATTTTGTGCTCATGTTGTACAAAAGTCTCTGAGTTTATATGACATAAACTCATGTAACAGAATGGAATGTGTTCACTCCATTTTAACAACTATAAAAACTGAAGGTTAGCACACAGTACTGAAACCAATTTTAAATTGAAGTTTCTGGTTCTATTTCTGTCATCAGAACTGTCTCCCTTATGCAATTTTGCTTTTCCATACATTAACAGGTAATTCTGGAGCAGGGAATAACTGGGCAAAAGGTCACTACACAGAAGGTGCAGAGATGGTAGAGCAAGTCCTGGAACGTGTCCGAAATGAAGCTGAAAACTGTGACTGCCTGCAGGGTTTTCAGTTTGTTCACTCCTTGGGTGGTGGCACTGGTTCAGGTATGGGGACGTTGATCATCAACAAGATCCGGGAGGAGTACCCAGATCGAATCATGAATAGCTTTAGTGTCATGCCCTCACCTAAAGTCTCTGACACAGTAGTAGAGCCTTATAATGCCACATTGTCCATTCACCAACTGATCGAAAACACAGATGAGACATATTGCATTGACAACGAAGCACTTTATGACATCTGCTTCCGTACACTTAAGCTCACCACCCCAACATACGGGGATCTCAACCACCTTGTGTCCATGACCATGAGTGGGGTCACAACCTCCCTTCGTTTCCCAGGACAGCTAAATGCTGACCTCCGCAAGTTGGCTGTCAATATGGTGCCCTTTCCCCGCCTTCACTTCTTCATGCCCGGTTTTGCTCCACTCACACCTAGGGGAAGTCAGCAGTACCGAGCCCTAACTGTTCCTGAACTCACCCAGCAAATGTTTGATGCCCGGAACATGATGACGGCATGTGACCCACGGCGTGGTCGCTATCTTACAGTTGCGGGAGTTTTCCGTGGCCGTATGTCAACCAAAGAGGTGGATGAGCAAATGCTTGCTATTCAACAAAAGAACAGCAACTATTTTGTGGACTGGATCCCTCATAACGTCAAAGTTGCTGTCTGCGACATCCCACCACGTGGTCTCAAAATGGCGTCTACCTTCATCGGAAACAACACAGCTATTCAAGAGATTTTCTGGCGAGTTGGGGAGCAGTTTGCCATGATGTTCCGACGCAAGGCTTTTCTGCACTGGTACACAGGAGAGGGCATGGATGAGATGGAGTTTACAGAGGCAGAGAACAACATGAATGACCTAGTGTCTGAGTACCAGCAGTACCAAGATGCCACCGCTGATCTGGATTGGGAGCCAGAGGACGAAGTGAAGGAAGTAGAAGGCATCTCAGCAGCAGCTATGAATGTCAAGATATTGGCAGAGACAGAAACAACTGCCTCAGAGTGAGGTTTGCTGTAGTCTGACTGAAACAAGTATCTGACATCTTGTCACCAACTGTGCTTTACCTTGACTATTGATCAAATGTTGATTATAGGAATCATCTAGTTTCTTAAGGTTATTTGTTCTTGACTTCAATGGACTATGTGATTTTAGACCAGTTTTATAAATCTAAAAACCATGATATAGTTTTGGTTTCATTATTAAATATTTTTTTACAGTACTGTGCAAAAGTCTTAGGCCACCATTAGATTAGATGTTGTTTTAGCAATGTTATTAATTAATTATTTTAGCATATATAATTATTTCCTCAGTCTCCTTATTAAGGTACAAACATGCAATAAAAGAAATATGTATGCAATATGTATTCAGTATTTAGTGTGACCTCCAGGAAAAGTGTTTTCTTGGTTTCTTTGTTAAAGACCATTCCTGTTCAAGCTTCTTCGGCCTATAGAGGATCATCTTGACATCCTCACGAAGCTGTAAGGGGAGGTCACAATAAATACTTGCCACTTTAGCCTATAGAAGTTTTTTTTTTTCAGTTTTTTTTATACTGCATACAAATTTATTTTATGTTCTGGTTGTATTCTAATAAAGAGACTGAGAAATAATTAAATATGACCATTATGCCATTGCTAAAACAACGAATCTAATTTTGGCCAAAGACTTTTGCACAGTAATGCATATATATTATAATCATATAATACAAAATCACTAATTTTGAAAAATAATTATTAATTAAAATAGATATATGATAATATAGAACAATACACATATATGTATATACATATACATAATATAGTATTGTATACTACAGTATTGTATATAATGTAGTAAAATTAAATTTACATATATGATCTTGTGACTATAAGTATACTCTTTCATCAAGACTATAACAGTACAAAGTTTGAAAGTATTAGAAATCCGGTTTTATTTGCATCATCTACTTCTAATGAATATTAATACTTAGCTTTTTTGTCTTTTGCTTACTATATTTTATTTTTCATGTTAAATGGATAATATTGCATTGTAAATACAAAAGAAATCAAAATAAAATATATCACATATTAATAAATAAAATATTTGTCCTCTATTCTGTTGTTCATAGAAACACAACAAAAAAAATTCCAACATGTCTGTGCTAATGCCTCCACGAAAAGGATAAACAGCAGCCTTGTACTAGCTGGCCCCATTCCTACTTGTATGATCTGGCAAAAGATGATTAAACTTAGCTAGCTCTGCAAATACTGATAAGCACGTCAGAAAAAACTTTCTCTAACCACAGACCACAGTCGTATGGGAAGCATAAGATCTTACTTACTTACGTCAGACTTTTCCACAGACGTTCATAACCCAGTAAATGTCCTGAAAGTTTGTCAGTACTTTAATGTTTTTTTATATTCCTGCATAAACATCATCAGAGAACCCAAAGAACAAATTAGAGAAAAAAATATTATACTTGGTCATTTTTTTTTAAAGAAAATAATCTATCTGTGAGTGGCAAAAGTAAGTGGTTTCAGTGTTTGGTGTGACCCTCTTCTGCAGCAATAACTGTAACCAAACATTTCTGTAACTGTTGATTAGCCCTGCATACAGGCTTCATACAGAACAGCTTCAAGATGTTTGGAGGTTTCCTCTCAAATGAACTGCTTCCCTGACATTTCTGTTGGATTAAAATCAGGATTTTGACTTGGTGATTGCAAAACAATTAATTTTGCTCTTCTTTAACCATTATTTGGCCGAATGACTTGTGTGTTTTTGTGCTCATTGTCATCCTGCATGACCCACTTTCTCTTGAGCCTCAGTTTATGGACGGATGTCCTGACATTTTACTTTAGAATTTGCTGATATAATTCCGAATAACATCCATGATAGCAAGCTGTCCTGGACCAGGTGCTGTAAAACAGGCCAAACCTTGATACTAAAGCTACCATGTTTCACAGATGGGATAAGGTTCTTACGCAGGAATCTAATTAGAAAGCTTTTTTGTTCGTACCATTAAACATTTCCACATATGTGTTGGGAAGATCAGACGGACAGAAGATCAGAAAATCAGTCATTGAACTGTAACTAAACCTACCATAAGACTATGGCACCATGCTGTCCTTAAAATTCACGCTTACCCTTATCTATAAAGTCCACATTGTTTTCAGAGCACCACTTGGACATCCATCAGTTCAGTGAAAAAAACCTGCTGTAGGCTTGGTCACATTGCTGCCCTGGGATGGGGACTTCGCTACTTCACCTCTAATGTTACTCTTATTTACCTCCTACTGACAAAAATGTGTATCATTAACACCTACATAAGCAAGAACATTTCCAGCACAATGTCTCCCAGAATGCAGTTAACCATAGCTGCTGGGGTCCCTAAAGTCGAAGCAAATTTCCCATGTCTTAAGGATAGACACAACTGTATAACTGTATAACCAGAGCAATAACTGTTTGATTTAATTTATTTTAATCTTCTGAATTGGGACAGGATACGATCATTTTCTATACAATGTACTGTATTAACGAACTGCTTGAAATGTGCTTAGGTAAGAATTATTCTGAGAGTCACTCCGTTTACCAGATAAGCTAAATTCCTAATATGAAATGACAAAACAGAAAATGAACCTCCTTCATCCGTTCCTGTTAGCGGTCACCATAGTGAACCCTATTTGTTTTGGCACAGACTTTAATCCAGATGCCTTTTCTGATGCAACCCTCCCCATTCATCCGGACTTGGGGATGGCACCCCCAGCAGCTGGGTTATTTCCATAAACACACCAACAGGGATTGAACCCAGTCCCTCTGACACTGCCGATTTAGCAGCTGTCTCTATCAACAAATAACATATTCTAACAATAACAATATTCTATCCACATTTATTTCTCAATTTCTCCTGCATCACAGCGGTATCAGTGAAACACAGTCGTAACCTCCAGTTTCTGAACTTAGTATTTTACATCCAATCATAAGGATTTATAGTTTCACAAATGCAGTCATCAAGTCTGTCATCAGATCACTGCTTAAAACAAGCATGCTGTTTGGCTGAAAATATTCCACTGAAGGAACTGCCTGCCATGAAATTGTACAACCCCAAATCAGAGAAGTTGGGACAGTATGGAAAATGCAAAAAAATTAAAAGCACAGTGTTCCTTACATTTACCTTTGCTTTTATTTAATTTCAGACCCAAGATATTTTGTGTTTTTTCTGGTCAACTTCATTTTTGTTAATAAACATCCATTCCTGCATCTCAGGCCTGCAACACATTCCTAACAAAATGGACAGGGTCAATTTATTGCTAGTGATGAGGTATAAAAAAAACATAAATAATGTTGTGATTTCAAACAGGTGATGTCAACAGGGGATTGTAATCATGATTGATACAAAGGCAGTATCCACGAAAGGCTGAGTCTTTGAGGAGAAAAGGTGGGCAGAAGATTGTCGGTTTGTCAACAAATGCATGAGAAAAGTATTGACATATCTTAAAACAATATTCCTCAAAGAACAACTGGAAGAAATTTACATATTTTAGTCCTACCTTCTCTGATTTGGCGTGTTTTGTATTGTCTCGTTGAAGAATTGCTCTAAAATCACAGTGTATTTTTCTGCATTAATGGTGCCATCACAGAAGATTTTACCAAAAAGTTCTATTTTAGTTTCATCTGACCACATGATATTCTCCCAATCCTCTTCTGGATCATCCATATGCTCTCTGCCAAACTTCAGATGGGCCTGGACATGTACTGGCTTAAGCAGGGGGACACGCCTGGCACTCGGCGTAGTGTGTTACTGATGGTGGCCTTTGTTATTTTGGTCCCAGCTCTCTGCAGGTCATTCATCAGGTCCCTCCGTGTAGTTCTGGGATTTCTGCTCACCGTTCTCATGATCATTTTGACCCCACAGGATGAGATCTTGCATGGAGTTTGGAGTCTGACTGTTTGAGGCTGTGGACAGGTGTCTTTTATACAGATAACGAGGTCAAACAGGTGCCATTAATACAGGTAACGAGTGGAGGACCTGTAAAGAAGAAGTTACAGGTCTGCCAGAAATCCTGCTTGTTTGTGGGTGACCAAATACTTATTTTCCACCATGATTTACAATTAAATACTTTTTTGCCCCACTGTATATTAACAATTTAAATGAACTGACCAGACAAAACATGAAATATCTTGAATATTTGTTTGCTATGAAATAAAAGCCAAAGTAAATGTAAGGAATGCAAGGAGTGTATGTTTTCACACCGTCCCAACTATTATTATTATTATTATTATTATTATTATTATTATTATTATTATTGAGAAAAGGCTTAATCTTGCCACCCTACATCTTACAACGTTGTGCAGAATGGAGATTGGTGTACTGTGCAAAGAGCAACCAGTTGTTTTAAGAAAGTTCCCTCTGATAAGTTTTTTCTTGTCCTCCACATTTCATTTATTTGTACAAATTTACATGAAATTTGGTTGCAGGGTCACATTAAAGATGGAAAAGATGTGACCACTTAAGTTTTGGTTGTACTTCAGAGAAAGTACTGCAATATGTATCATGCATACATTTTACATTTGCTGTATATAAAAAAAAAACTATTGCTTGGATTGAAAGTCCAACATTTCATAGCATAAATACAACTGAGCATAATAATTATAATTATAGTTATAATAATATTTCTGGTATTTTACTGTTCAGTGCAGCAAAAACAGTGAGGACTAATTACGAACCTGATTTATATAGCCAATAAAATAAATAAGTTAAGAGCACAAAATAAAAAAGCAATGATATGCAAACATGATATTAACCACAGAAGTTTCATTTTTAATGTCAAACATGCCAGTGGAAATAGCTATTCAACAGCACTCCCTCTTTCCTCTTTTCCTACTTATGTAAATCAACACAAAGGCATGTATACACAACCTCCATGATAAACACTTCGGCCTTTGTGCGACTCAATGTGCCGAGTAGCAGTGTTTAATTCCTTACAAGGCATTAAATGCCTTACAAACCTCAGTTGTGCAGAGTGGACAGTGATATAGTACACATTTATTGCACTGCCTAGCAAACACAAGACTTTCGGTGGTTCTTATAATACTCGCGTGACTCTGTAAATAAGAAAACAAACATGCCAAACAAGTACCAACAAAAATACTTTACACTTTGTCCAGACTTTTTACATGCATTTGTATTTGACCAATAACAACGCTTTTAAGAAAGGGCAAACCCACTTGTTTGGAGTTCATCCCTGCTATTTGGAGCTGGTCGACCCTGCAGGAATACTTTATTGCCCTGCAGGAACACCTTATAGAACCTGTTTGGAGTTTAGTCCCTCCTAATTGGAGCTGGTCGACCCTGCAGGAGCACCTTATTGCCCTGCAGGAATACCTTATTGCCGATAATGCACGACACAAGATCCGTTCCAGTGGGTGGCGACAAGCAGATGAGCCAGAAGTAAAAGTCGACATACTACGCATGCGCAGACTTCCATTAATCCGAAGAAGCCATCTGCAGGCCTCGTCCTTGGAAACGTGAAGGTCTCATCTTAACTAGCACATCGATAAACATGGTTTCATACTGGCGGCAAGCAGGACTGAGGTAAATATTTATTAAGTACGGTATTACCAATATTATGAAATATAAGTAGAACAGGTGGCTCACATCCTTCAGTCAGCAAGGTCGCGATGCTGTATATTTCTCATAGTAATACAATATAAATGTCTAGTACTAACACAAATGCATTGACCGTATAAGAAAACGATTTCTTGAAATCTATGGCATTGACGCTACTGTACGAGAAGTTAACAAAATCGAGTCAACAGGCTGTGATAAGTAGCTGATTCTGAACGAACTCGTCTTCGAGATGAACGTGTTCTAACGCATTTGTAGGCAATGAAGCGTTAACACAGCTGTACATATTTGACCATGTCATTTTTGACATTTTAGGGGAAGCTGAGCTTCCTTTGCAGTCTTGGAGAAATCGCAGCTGGTCTAGGAGAACCTGAAGTAAATGACGTATAGTTACAAAAAGCGTGCAATATTTAAAGGAGCTTGCGTTACCTGCTAAGGTCACATTGTTCCATACAGTGCTCTGAACACTGTACATGCATGGCAGATCATTGTTGACCTTCAAATGAATTATATACACTATAGACAAAGGTACAGGTATGCCCCATTTAACGCACACACATTGTTCTGTGAAACAGGACCTTGTCCGGAATGGACGTTGACCAGACATTACCATTGTCTCACAGTTTAGGTATTTTGCAGATAGAGTTTTATTTTAACCAGTACTATGAAATAAACCACAATGTGAAAACCTAGTACTGTACTGTAGCTTTGCTGTATTGCTGCTTCACCATGTATCAAATGTGAAAACATTGCCTGCCAGTCAGCCAGCCAGATTTTATTTATATAGCTTTTTACAATGGAGCATTGTCTCAAAGCAACTTTACAATTTTAGGTTATCTCCTAATATCTACGTCCAATCCCAAATTGAGCAAGCCTAGGGCGACAGTGGCAAGGAAAAACTCCCTAAGTGTTATGAGGAAGAAACCTTGGGAGGACCACGACTCAAAAAGGGACCCAACCTCCTTGAGCGGTGTAGATGATAAATCTAAGAATGAAACTGGAGTCGTACTTCAAATAAAACGTGTAATATGCACATCGGCATTAAGTAGTCTGACACAGAGTCACTCTATGATCCTGAGGCTAAGCAGGAAAGTCGTTTGTGGCGTTGCCTCTTTATTCTGAAGAATAACAATTCAAAATAATGTGTACTTATAAAAAAATATATAAACAAAATAATCTATAGTCTCTTGCAATTAAAAGAAATAAGGAATTTTAAATGTGTTTAGGCATTATGCACTTTGCCTTTGTTAGCTTTGTCAAATTCCACATATTCAGAGGAATGATGCTGTTTTAAATGTTTCCTTAACTTCATTGTTGTAAACGTTTTCGTAGATATTCTTCACCGGCTGTTTTTCACTATGAATTGTTAGAGGTGTCTCCTTTTAACCCTTTTCTGGCGTCCCAACTCTAGACTGGGACATTATTTAAAACAAAACAGAACTTCAACTAATTAACTACACACATACAAATATTGAGCACCAGTTGGTTATACACTTTTTTCCACTCTGGTGTTGAATGCTAGGATGTGAAAGAAACTGGTTTGAGTCATTGTCCTTCAAGTATTATCTATTGAACTTGTTCAAAAGAAGGATGCTAATGTGCCAATATGGCATCTAAATTGATGCTGGTAAGCGCTGGATGTTACTGTTCCATAGAATCTCTACTGAGGGACTTCACTCTGTACTTCAAGCATGGCGGATCATTGAAGATAAACTTAACTTCATTGATCATCCATGCTTGAAGTATACAGAGTGAAGTCCCTTAGCAGAGATTCCATGGAATATTAACTCAGTCAAAATCAGTGTGTAGAGCCATTGTCGAGTTGTTGCAGTACGGTACCTAGTGCAAATTGCAATTGCTGGTCTACACACTGGAAACTGAACATACTACCGGGTGATTTTGACTGAGTGGGTGGGGTTACCTATGTAGATGAGGTCCAAGCGAGCACACCGAAGGGCTTCTAATAGTACCCACAGTGGAGAATGATTTCTATAGGTTGCGAACTGAAAACATATTTTAATCTCTACTTTATTCAACATTTACGTGCGGATAGCTTAACCGCAGTTCCAGGATGGCATGCCTGAAAGTCATTTCAACTTTGTTGTATTTTTACCGGAGATGGTCGCCCCACACGGTTTACAAAGAGTCTTGTTTTCCTTGACATCAAATGAGAAATGTGCCCATACATCGACTCTCCTCTTTCTCCCAAGTGTTGTCATTGTCGAGCCAGTACGATCTTCCCAGCGTTAGATCAAATGTGTTCATCTTACGGCATTACTGACTGGATCGCTACCCAGCTTGGCCCACCTTTCCACATATCCACTCATAACTTTTGTGTCTTTTCCTATCTTCTCCCTACCTTCCACAAACTAATTCCGATCTCATTTAGTCTCAGCCAAACATTTTTGTCTCGTTTTATTCATTGACATACTGTAAGTGTCAATTAATTTCATTCTAGTTTTTGTTGTTTTTCATTCATTTTAGTTTAGTTGTCGTCTCCTTTTTGGTTAGGGGGAAAAAAATGGTCGTTGACAAATGACTTCAGTTATTAACACTGGTGAACAGTAGCAGTGTGAGCACATCAGCATAAGGTATTTATGCTTATGGTTACTTTGTCTAGTTTTTTGTAACCTTGTTAAGTCGGCAACCTTGGCTCTTGCCAAAATTAGCCATGAAACAGACGTGGGTGAGATGTATACTGCAGTGAAATCACTTCACATGGCTATTTTTGATGTGCATATCCTCTGTTAGCTATTGTTTTGAGCGCTACATATTGGAATTAACTGTTTATATTGTTGTGGATGCTCTATAATTTCACATTGCTCTAAAGTGCAGTAGCTTCTTTCAGCTCAAGTGCTGGATCTCCAATGAGAGTTCACACCACCTGCTCACATTTTCCATGCATCCTAGAACTGTTGGTGATTAGCTCAAAAATAGCACAATTTGTCTTATTGTAGCTCCTCTAAGACAGCAGAGTAAAAGAGTGCAAAAATGGTTCCATAAACGCACCACCTAACATACCATGTAAGACCTACCTGAGATTTGAACCTGGGCTCTCGAACTGATTTTCTATGGACAACTCTATATTATTACCTAGCCTTTGGAGCTGCGAAGTATAATTTCTAGAAGTAAAAACTAAGATGCTTAATGGCTTTAGATGCGTCTAATCTATTTTATGACTTGTAACACTGAAAGAACTTTCTGCAAAAGTCTTCCCAAGAATCCTGCCTTAAAACACTTATTATACTGGAAACTCTTTTCGTCCACCATGACAAAGTACTGCAGCATGTTTGCATAACAAACATATTGTCGACGATTAAATCCAAATGTTTCTTACTTGGATTCATCCCTGCTCACTTTTCAATTCGTGATACTGAGCTCATGATTTTGATTTTTTTTACACAATAAAAGGCATTTTTTATTTCTGAAGTGTAAACAATGCATACCCGTGCACATTTTCAGAACAGTGCAAGTTTTTAATAAGAAAAAAAAAAGTTTCCTGCAATTATAATATATAACTATAGAGTTGGGGTGAGAGTAGAGGACGTGGAGGACAGGGTGAGGTGGAAACGTTTAACTCGCTGTGGTGACCCCTGATAAAGGGAGAAACCGAAAGAAGAAGAAGAACTTTAAAGTGCTGTCTTAAATAAAAAATGAAACGAGTTTTGCTTAGTTTGTCAAACACCCATTTGTGTCAATTGTGTGTGAAAAAGATATCTTTGAACATCCTAGATCCTGTCAGTTCCATTGGAGAAGATATGAAGGAACATGTGCTGTATATGTATGGTTGCACCCTATCATGTTCAAAGCATGCAAAGACATTATTAGATGCCCATAAAGAAAACTATAAGCTATTCATCAATAAAAATACATTTGAGGTGTTCTTTCATCTGTTTGAGTAATTTTGTTTGTGTAAGAAGTATCAAAATAATGATAAATCATGAAAGCAAAATCTCATGTCTTGAATTTTTAGGCAGTTAAATGTAATTAATTTTACTAAGATAAACATAGCAGCAGGGACATTTTAAAATGGAAATTAGGAGGAAGGGGAAACCTGGCACAATACCATGGGTATTTACAATTAGTTTGAGTTGTGCTATATGGATTAGCTTGACTACATATTCTTGGTTTTGGTTATGGTGAACTGCATTCCTCCAGTGGATAAGACCAACGATCAAGCTCCTATCATCACTAGGCTTGTTGGTGTCATGGTATCACACGTCCCGAATTTGCATTTTGAGCCATGGTGTTCAATACAGTTGAATTTACTTGGAAATTTTATATATTTTTTGTGGTTGAGAAATAGAACAATAGGTGTAGTGTACAGTGACATTGGTTTAATAATTCTGAATAAAATACAATACTTGATAATTACACGCATCACTGTGACAACATGTATGGTGCACTGTATCCACATGGGTGTAAAGTTAACAGCCTGTTCCTTTTTGTTATTTTAGCTACATTCGGTACTCTGCGATCTGTGCCAGGGTTGTGCGGGCAGCACTTAAACCTGAGATCAGGGCAGAAGCTGTGAAAAACGCAGAGTCCAACGTGAAAGTAACTAAAGTGAAGGCAGGGTGATGAGTGTTTGTTCTACAGTGTACAACATGCAGGTTAGTGTTCATAACTGTGATTTACTGTTATTTATTTATTTATTTTTTTTATAGGAGGAAAATCTACGGGTTGTAGTTATTTGTTTAACTTACCTGGATGTAATTGAACTTTTGCAACAATTTACATAACTTGAAACAACTCAGGAAAAATGTATCGAACATTGTTCACTGTGTAATGTAAAAAATTAGACCTTTTGATAATTGAAAACTGTCATGTACAGTAGATGTCAATGATATTAACTCAATTTTCACTCTGGAATGTTATGTGCCATGTTCTTTTCTGTTGTAGGAGCTGTGGCAGAAGCATTTCAAACCCGGCTCAAAATCCAGAATTCTTACACAAACAGAAGAACATGGTTTCATATGGAAGTCTGTAGAGAATTTAAAACGCATGTAATAAATTATGAGTCTGCCAATACCACTTCATGTTTCATTTATTGCATCCAGATATCACTGCTTGACTGAATAGAATAGTGCCCCCAGTAATTGTTGGGGATGATTTTGGTGCTTTGGTATTGTAGTTACAAAGCTGTTTATCCCAAAATTTGTCTATTTCCATCACCAAGATTTATACAATACATGTGTGTGCTGTTTTTACGTGCGTTGCGTTCTGTGGAACAGGACATGGACTGAAATGGATTTCGACACAAAGCAGTTTAGATAGTTTGCACATAGCATTGTAATTTAAACAATAATATAATTTTCAACACCATATGAAAACATTTAGTACATTACTGTAATATATAGTAATCTTATATTTATCTTTTATAAAATATGAAACTCAATTTGAAATCATGTTGCAAGGCTGTGATTCTCTAGTCTTCTGTCATTCAGACGTGAAGTAGTTGCATATAAAATTATTTCCTATTATTATTCTTAAGACCACGGACATTAAAGCGAACAGATGTTGAGCGGATAGACATTAAATGGTGCATACCTGTAATTATGTGTCTTCCGCAGACAGACCGCAGACACACATACTTTTCAGAAGAAAATCAGACAGTTATTTAATCATACTGGACCTGTAGATGTTTAAAAAAGACTTACAACTGATAGGAATAAGACGCGTATTATAAAGAAGTTTGTATTTTGTAACGATAGTATGCCAGTGATATAGCATTTTTGTGCCGAGATGGCAGTAAGCTATAATCCTATCATTGGCAGAGTAACAGCAGAACCAAACACAGATGCGAAGGAAACTTTTATGGGTAAATGTTTATTCAGTAAAAATATCCTGAGCTGTATGATACAATGTGATGTCAGCCAGATCTGTGGTGCAGTGTCTGAGTAGTGTCTTTAATGTAAAGTAATTCTGTTGCTCACAAACAGACCAAACTCGAACAGTTGAACAGAGAAGAGATATTTTGAGAAAATGTTCAAAATTAAGTGTTTATGTTGTATTACGATCCAGTCCAGGTAAGTTCGTGTTAGTGTTTTAGGCTACGGGTATTTTACCTTGTTGGAGTTAGGTCTTGGTGCTTAGGGGAGTGAACACACACCGGAATATACTGTTTTTCGGTTTATTTACACTACACCAAATCAGAAAAGCTTCAGGGTGAGCCCAGGCCAAAATAAACAAAACACTCTCTTAAGTCAGATTAATTTATATAGAGCTTTTTACAATGGAGCATTGTCTCAAAGCAACTTTACGATTTCAGATTGTCTCCTAATATCTACGTCCAACCCCAAACTGAGCAAGCCTAGGGCGAAAGTGGCAAGGAAAAACTGAGTGTTATGAGGAAGAAACATTGGAAGGACCAAGACTGAAAAAAGGGACCCAACCTCCTTTGGTGGCATAGATGATAAATCTAAGAATGAAACTGGAGTCATACTTCAAATAAAACGTGAAATATGCACATCGGCACTAAGTAGTCCGTTACAGAGTCATTCTATGATCCTGAGGCTAAGCAGGAAAGTCCTTGGCAGCACTTCGTCCCCAGCCTACCAGAGGAGGGAGAGAGCAATCGGTGCGGCCCGGGCATGGTGGGACCGGATCCGATGAAGGAAACAGCCTGAGCGAAGCTGAAGCGGATGAACATCATGACCGGAACCGGCACAGGAACACAGCACAACAAGTACAGGTAGACCGTCCTACTTACCTAGCAAACAAAAGAAAAAGAAAAACAGTGTGCTTATCTAACTCCCTCACCAATAAACAGAGGCCAAACAACCCCTACACCGGTTGTAGCAATAAAACTTTAAGCTGTATACAATGTGAGTACAGATGCAGTATGAATACAGATTAACAGAACAGAATAGTACAGCTAATAACTAACAAATCTCATCAGACAGAACAACACGAAAGTACTCCAAAAAGACCTTCGTTACAAAGCATGATGTTTCCACCCAGATGCTTCACAGTATGTTCTTGGTGTTCTTGGGATGCAACTCCGCATTCTTCTTCCTCCCAACATGACATGTTAAGTTTTTACCAAAAAGTTCTGATATTATACTGTACCACATGATATTCTCCCAATCCTCTTGTGGATCATCCATATGCTCTCTGGCAAACTTCAGATGGGCCTGGACATGTACTGGCTTAAGCAGGGGTACACGCCTGGCACTGCAGGATCTGAGTAGTGCATTTACTGATGGTAGCCTTTGTTACTTTGGTCCCACCTCTGCAGGTCATTCATCAGGTCCCTCCGTGTAGTTATGAGATTTTTGCTAACCGTTCTCATGATCATTTTGACCCCATGGGATGAGATCTTGCGTGGAGCTCCAGATTGAGAGAGATTATCAATGGTCTTGTATGTCTTCCATTTTCTTACAATTGCTCCCACAGTTGATTTATTCACACCAACCTGCTTGCATATTGTAGATTCACTCTTCCCAGCCTGGTGCAGGTCTATAATGTTCTTCCTGGTGTCCTTCAACAGCTCTTAGGTCTTGGCCATGGTTGAGTTTGGAGTCTGACTGTTTGAGGCTGTCGACAGGTGACTTTTATACAGATAATGAGGTCAAACAGGTGCCATTAATACAGGTAATGAGTGGAGGACAGAAGAGCTTCTTAAAGAAGAAGTTACAGGTCTGTGAGAACCAGAAATCTTGCTTGTTTGTGGGTGACCAAATACTTATTTTTTACCATGATTGACAATTAAATTCTTAAAAAAAAAATTCTTCATAGTTGAAGTGTACCTATGATGAAAATTACAGACCTCTCTCATCTTTCTAAGTAGGAGAAATCACAAAGAAAGCACAAAACAGTGGCTGACTAAATATTTTTTTTCTGTATGTGGTGAGTTTGTTAGCACCACATCAATCAGTGTAGATTTTTCTGGGGTACTGAGATCACACCTGGTGGGGTGTCATATAATCTGATGAAGGTTTAGAGAGTCAAACTGCTGTATCAATTTATTGGGAGGTTTGAGCATATTCCAGTAGGACAAACTCGGATTTTGTGAAAGGGGCCAGTGTCTCACTTGGTGTAATTAATGAGCATGCTGGTGCTGATGGAGGATAGTAGCATCCAGCCAGTGATATGGAAAAATTGTTTGACAATTTGGCTTTAAGAATAAATAATTCAAACTGTTTAGGGAAAGACTTAGCTAAGGCAACTGAACACTGAAACTGTTCTTTGGTATAATTGACCACCCATCCACCCTTTGATGGTCTATCCTGTTGAAACAGATTATAGCCTTTCAGACTTCAGCAGTGCTATGTAGCCAAGACTCAGTTACTACTAGAAAGTCAGGGTTACAGGTTACAAGAAGTCCAGAGTGTTACGGGCACAGAAATCCTCAAAACATAGGTCATGCACGGGCATATTTACATCTGTTACAGTAGGGGTTTTAAGGCTAGGTTGTAATGGAGGACCATGGTTGATATGTACATTTCCTGATATCATTCCCAAGATGTTAAAACGCTGCCTGGATTGATGTGTCACGATTTCTGTTTCTGATTTGGATGGCAGTGTCTGAATTTGGCTTAATCAACCTGAAAGCAAGAATCCATCCTGCCTTGCATCAACAGTTCAGGTTGCTGGTGGTGTAATGGTGTGGAGCATACAACATATTCGGAAAATCTTCAGAACCTCTGCCATAAATCCCAGATTCGTGAAGAGCTGCAGTGATGGTTGACATTCTGGAAGTTTCTCACATCTGCACACAGAATCTTTGGAGCTCAGCCAGAGTGAACATTGGGTTTCTGGTCACCTCTCTTACCAATGTCCTTCTCTCCCGATTAGTTTGGTGGGGTGGCCAGCTCTAGGAAGTGTCCTGGTTGTTAGAAACTTCTCCCATTTAAGAATTTTGGAGTCCACTGTGCTCTTGGGAACTTTCAGCGCAGGAGGACATTTATGTAGCCTTCTCCAGATCTGTGCCTTCAGACAATCCTGTCTCTGAGCTCTACAGTGAGTTCTTTCCTCCTCAAGGCTTGGTTATTGCATTGATATGCATTGTTAGCTGTGAGACAGGTGAGTGTCTTTCCAAATCATGTCCAATCATCTCAATTGGACTTCAGTCATGGTTTAGAAACATCTGAAAGATGATTGTGAGAAATGGGAGGCCCCCAGAGCTAAATTTCAAGTGTCATAGCAGTGTCTGGATGCTTATGTCTATGCAGAATTTTAGTTTTTCCTTTTTAATAAATTTGCCAGGGTCTCAAGACTTTCCGAATGCACTGCATACTGTTGGCACATTTTGGGCCACTTAATAGCAAGTGTAAACGCCACAGCCTACCAGAGCATTGCTGCTGACTCTTTATGACCACATAATGTGCCACGTCACAAAGCTCAAATCATCTCAAACTGGTTGAGTTACTTTTACTCAAATGGACCAAAATCTCTGAGAAATGTTTCCAAAATCTTGTTGAATCTATGCCACAAAGAACTGAGGTAGTTCTGATGGCAAAATGGAGTCCAACCCGGTACTAGCTGTGTGCCTAATAAAGTGGCCGGTGTGTGTATTTTTTTTTCCGAACGCCTTAATTGAGTGTAGCAATTGTGCCATCTAGGGTTCGAATAACCAACTTGTAGTGTAACATTTGGCGTTTGCAGAGTTACGCACACGTGTTTTTTGCCGTTAGCAGTAGTTTTCTGTTCATTTCTATTAAGTTTAATATTACTCGGAATCACATGTGCACATGTAATACTTTTTTATGCATGTAAATCATGGTTTTATGGACGTTTTTGCGATAAGGTAACGAATGAAAATTGCGCTTCTCGGCGTTCACTGATGTCACTACCTGACTCGCAGCTCCGTGACGTGCAGTCGTCACAAGGCCTGGCTGCTGTAGAAGAAGGAGGAACAATAACAAGCTCGGTCCTGTTTGGTTAGTGGCAGAAGCCAGGTTTTCAATACATTTCTCCATTTGCACGTGTACTGGATCATTTTGACAGTTCACACCGTTCGTTAGTGTCGTGACGGGCCAGGATGTCTTTGTTTGGGAAGTTATTTGGTAGCAGTGGTAAAGGGGGTAAAGCTCCCAGCCCTCAGGAGGCTATCCAGCGGCTTCGAGATACAGAAGAAATGCTGACGAAGAAACAAGAGTTTTTGGAAAAAAAGATTGAGCAGGAACTCCTGACGGCAAAGCGTAACGGAACAAAAAACAAAAGAGGTGAGACTGGCTCGTGTTTTGCTAAACGATGCCTGCCAAGGATGCAATCGCCTCGCTACTGGTAGCTTAGCTGTGCTAGCATTCTAGCTAGTTAGGGGACTTAATTTATCTAGTCACTGCTAAATGCTGTAAATGTAAATTGCTGTAACGATACAACGTCGATAACTGTCGACATTATTTATAGTCCTTTTGTTTTTATTAAACTTTCGGTTTGTGTTAATGAACATTATGTTTATGTTAAGGAACATGTCTGAGTTAATTAGTAAAGGAATAAAGCTACAGGTAAGTGTTTACATATACACTATATGGACAAGAGTTCTGGGAGTCCGAACCTTCCTAAATTGTTTGTGTTACAACAGACTCCTCCTCTGGGAAGGCTTTTTTTTAAATAAGATTTTTGACTGTGTCTGTGGGAATTTTTGCCCATTCATCCAACAGCATTTGTGAGGCCAGACAGATGTTGGGCGAGAGGGCCTGGATCGCACCCAGGTGTTCAGTGGAGTTGATGTTGGGGCTCTGTGTGGACTAGTCAAGTTTTTCCACAACTAACTAACCATGCCTATTTGAAGCTTGCTTTGTGCACTGGGGCACAGTCATGCTGGAACAGAAAAGAGACTTCCCCAAACTGTTCCCACAAAGTTCCCGTCACTGGAAATAAAAGACCTAGGCCAACCCCTGAACCACATAACATTATTCCTCCTTCACCAAACTTTATAGTTGGCACATTTAAATTTAGTAGACGCCCTTATCCAGGGTGGCTTACAATTGATAGAATCTTACATAGTACAAGCAATTGTAGCTTAAGTGTCAGGCTCAAGAACCCAATGGTTTGGCAGAAGTGGGATTTGAATCCAGGGCCTTCTGGTCAATATTCCAGTACCTTAACCTCTAGGCTACCACAGTCCATGCAGTCCAATGCTGGTCCTGTTCAGTAAGGCAGGTGATGTTCTCCTGGCATTTGCCAAACAGACTTGTCCACCAGAATGCCAGATGGAGAAGTGTGATTCATCACTCTACAGTTTCACTGCTCCAGCATGCTTTACGCCACTCAATCTGACACTTGGGATTGTTCTTTTAATGTAAGGGCTGCATGCAGCTGCGTCAACAATACCACTTATAGCTGATTGTGGAATATCTAGGAGGGAAAAAAAATTCACAAACTGACTTGTTGCAAAGGCAGCATCCTGTTACAGTATCACACTCGAATGAGCTCAGCGAGCTGTCTAGAATGACCCTTTCTTTCACAAATGTTTGTAAAGGCAGACAGCATGGCTAGGTGCTAGATTTTATTCACCTGTGGCAATGGGACTGAATGAAACATTAACATTCATTCAGTCTGAATGAATTCAGTAATTGAGGTGCATCCCAGTACTTCTGTTCATATAGTATACTTCTGTCTACACGTGCATGAACAACCAGGGTTTTGCCTCCACAGTCCTGCATTAAGGTACACACAGTTACCCATGTATCAAAACGAATTGTAATGCATACGGAACAAGAAGGAGAAAGTCGTTTTACTACACGTGAATTAGGTCATCAGGCCAGGTCATTTTATTTAAATAATTGGTTTTCATCCCCTGTGGTGGCTTCAGCCAGGTCAGGCATCACACACGGTCTTGCTTGGCTGTGCCTGAGAGAGGGGAGGCCAGTTGGGGTTCCACTCACTGTTGATGGATTGGAGTGAAATCCAGGGTGTTCTTGCACCTGTGCCCTTGTTCTTCGATAAGTGAAGGAACCCAAAACGGGAAAAAGTTTTCAAATGTGAAAGAATAAGTACACTAACTGGCCAATTTATTAGGTACTGCTCGTTAACACATATATAATCAGCCAATCACATGGCAGCAACTCTGTGTATGTAGGTATGTAGACATGGTCAAGACGACTTGCTGAAGTTTAAACTGAGCATCAGAATGGGAAAGAAAGGTGATGTAAGTGACTTTGAACGTGGCATGGTTGTTGGTTCCAGACATCCTGCCTCTATCCTGCCTTGTATCAGTCGTTCAGGCTGCTGCTGGTGGTGTAATGGTGTGGGGTGTATTTTCTTGGCACACTTTGGGCTAATTAATACCAATTGGGCATCATTAAAATGCCACAGCCTACCTGAGTATTGTTGCTGACCATGTCCATTGGATTTTATGCTGCACTCAGGTGTTGTGTCAGATTTTCATACAGGCTACCTTGATCAGGGTGGTGTCCAAGAACACAACAGATGCTCCAGCAGAGTTTCAGAATCCTCTGCGGAGATCAAGAATGACCATATCAGCAGCCCTCTTTTCAATCTTTATGGTAGTAAGGTGACTTAAATAAAAGACCTGCTTTCTTCTGAAATCAGACTCTGCTGACGTTTTAATTTTCAGCACAACGGTGACTCCAAATAATCAGCCAAGACCATGTTGGACTGACTTCAGTTGAAGACTTTCCCCGAGTGGCCTAACCAGCGTCCAGACTTGAAGCCCGTAAAATAAGCTGGAAGTTCAGATGCTTCCAAGTTCCTATCCAATCTCCTAGGAAGAATGGGGTGAACTCCCCAAATAAAAGATTTTGTTTACATTTTACATTCTTTGCATTTCTTAACAAAAAAGTGTTTTATTACATTGGCAGGGAGTTTTAGAAACATTTTCACTTTGTTATTTTGGTTTATTAAGTGCTGATTGAGATGCAAAAATGGGAGGAAAAAAGCAAAACAGTTAACACATTTTTGAGTGGGCTGTATATCACGATATTATTTAACCAAAAACTAAGACTGTTGGACAAGTTAGCTGGGCACTATTTAATAAGCAGTTTAATAGCCACAATGTGTTATCTTAACACAAGTTTCATCTTAGTTTTTGTGGTTGTTGTGTCAAATGGTCTTCAATATAGCTTTTCCCTGATAACAATAATAGTTTACATAATATTAGTAGAATAATGGCAGTGGTTGGTGACCATGGTCGACTTTGTCTTCCCAAAAACAGATGAAATCCAAAATTATTATTAACACATTGAAATTGTAATAATTGTTAATATTTGTTTCTACATAGCCATAAGGGGGGGGACATAATTAGCTTCAACACAACGTTTTCAGTTCTGTCCACTAGGCTAGCAGTTGTATAAACTCACTGGCAACTTTTTTAGGTACACTTCCTTGTTTGTAGACACATTGTTGATTTTATGAGTATATGTCTGTATAGATGTTTTCACTCTTGCCATGTAGATTATAACTTTGTCATTCAACAGTTACAGACTACAGGCCATCTGTTTTTCTACATACTTTGTTGGTCTCCTTTACTCTGTTCTCTAATGGTCCGAAGCACCACAAGACCATGGTAAATCTGTATAATGGTTTATAAAAACCATATTTAACACAATTGTCCTGAAATGTACTGATAATAGTCATTGTGTTTTGTCTGAAATAGCTGCCTTGCAGGCATTGAAGCGCAAGAAGCGATATGAGAAGCAGCTGGCGCAGATTGATGGAACCTTGTCCACTATTGAGTTCCAGAGGGAGGCGCTGGAGAATGCTAATACTAACACCGAGGTCATCAAGAACATGGGCTTTGCTGCTAAGGCCATGAAGGCTGCTCATGATAACATGTGCGTGAATGATCTTCTACTGTTCTGGGTTGCATTAGCTTTTGTCATTTATATTATTCTTTGTTGAGCTACATTTCATACATATATAGTTCAAAATAATAATAAAATGAATAAAGTATCTGCTCAGCTTACAAAAGTCCATGCCCAGATGACTTATCATAACAAAACAGTAGATGTAATTTTTAGATTAGGTTTATGTATATTTATTGATAAAATTAATTGTACAGGTCAGTACAGTTGAATTCATCAGTTGTACAAAAGCTGCCCTTTGATTACCGCTGCTAACGTAGACCAATCCTTTTTTGCACAGTCCACTAGAAAAGCTGCAGAAGGTTAAATAGCCTTTCCTGTTACAAAACAGATTATTGCAGGCCAATGTACATGGCAGAAAGTCTTTCTTCCAATTAACCAGCTTGGCTCATTTTATCAGACTGAGCCATGTTTGTGATCACAGGAACAAGCTTTGTTAAAATTCTGCTTCTAACTACGGTCTCTTTCATGTTGCTCTTCAGGGACATAGACAAAGTGGATGAACTCATGCAGGACATCACAGAGCAGCAAGAGCTGGCACAAGAAATCTCAGATGCAATCTCAAAACCTGTTGGGTTTGGTGAGGAGTTTGATGAGGTAACTAGCAGTTTAACTACAGGCAACTAATCCAGACTTTACACTGTTCTTATAAAAACTCAAAGAAAACGTGTATGAATATGAGCCAAAAGATTATGACCCTGCTTAGTATGCTGTTTGTGCTTTGATCCAACCTGAGGCATGCACTCTACAAAACCTCTTGAGCCAGATATCACTTGTTCCAGCACATCCCACAGATGTTTCATTTTAGACCTGTAAAATTGGGGCTCCAGTGCAACACGTTGAATGTTTCATGTTCCACAAACCCTTCCTGTACAACACCTGTAGTGTGGTAGGGTGCATTATTCGCCTGAAAGAGGTCACTGATATGGGGGAATGTCATTATAATGAAGGGGTGTACCAGATGACTCTTTAACATTATTCCAAGGTCCAGTTCCATTGTTTGTTTTCTATTGCAGTCTCTTCCGACAGTGAACAGGGGTTAACATTCTTAGCACTCTGACCGATCTGTCCTATACTCTACAGAAGGTGATGTACTGTGTGTTGAGACACAAGCAATATAAAAAATAAAAAAACACACAGTGAGCCTTCTGTTTGTTCGGGTCAGACAGGATAGCCATGGATGAGCTTTGTGTGCCCAGCTCTCTGTCCACGCTTGATCCACCGTTGGTAAATTCACCATTGCTAACCAGGAGCACCTCAGAAGCGTTGATGTTTTGGAGATGTTTCAGCACCTTCATCTGGCCATAACAGCTTGGCTCTTGCCAGTGTGGCTTTACATCTGCCTATTTCTGCTTGTTTCTTCCATTTCCAACATGTCAACTACAAGCTCTGTGTTCCGACCTTGACATGCACAAGTTGTAATAAGATCATCAACATTGTTTGCGTCATCTTTGTGTGATTGTGTTTTGTCTGGTCAGTGTCTGTTTAGAGGTGTGCATTATCTGACTGTTTATGTGTTCTTTTATTACAGGATGAGTTGCTGGCTGAGTTAGAAGAGCTGGAGCAGGAAGAACTAGATAAGAATCTGCTGGAGATTGGAGGCACAGAAAATGTACCACTGCCAAGTGTACCCGCCACCTCCTTACCTGCTAGACCAGGTAACGTCCTACTGCTAGTGCACTGACTGCCGAAGGAGTCAGGACATATTCAGTTTAAATAATTTCAGGTATGCGCTGTTTAACTTCAGCATTATGTCTGTGCAGCAGGACATTGACTGAAATGGATGCTGATCATCCATTACCATAGTCACATAGGTTGTTTACATACATATTATGTCAATATTATCTGAATACTTCTGAGTACAGGTATGCACCATTTAAAGTTCATCCGATTAACAGTCTAAACTCCTAAGACAAATGCTCATATTTTACTATACATTTTACAAAACAAACATCTTCCAGTGAAAGAGTCACCTATTTGCTATGGAACATCCCTGTAGTGGTTAGCATGATCATAGACAAGGACTGATAAATTCATATTGTATTACACTCATTGACAAAAAATCCGTAGAAAACGATCATCCTGCTTCTCTCAGTCCAGTGTTTCGCCCCCTCTCAAAGTCTGTCAACTGAGTCGTACAGGCATGTCTACCAGTCAGTGATCTCTCACCAAAGGGATGCTACCCAAAATAGCCACTGAGAGCCTTTTTACAAGGCTGCAGGGAAAGCATTTATATCCCCTTTGTGGCAAGACCAAGTCTCTAATCAGACCACACCAGTCATCATTTACATATCTGACTTTAGACATAACTGCATGCTGAGATCTGCCGGAATCTTACTGTTGTGTTTGTTTGTTTATTTTGTTTTTTTTTTGTTTTGTTTTGTTTTTTAAATCAGTGAGTGTATTTAAAGCTACCAGATTTGGATAAGACTATAATTTTAATCTGTTACAGATACAGCAGACATGAGCATAAGTATCTGTATCACAGAACATAAAATCTGTATTAAGTGATTGAATGTACTTGAACACATTCAGAGCTCAGAGGTGTGCGATATTGACCAAAAATGATTTGTCGATATTTTATGGAATTTTGTCAATGTGTCAATAATTTGACACTGTATATCTTGTGTCTAAAGTATTCAAACGTTGTTTGAACCCATCTCTCACAACTGCCTGACATGGCACCGTGCAGTGTAACTGGTGACAGCATTTGATATGCCTTGCCATCTGTTGCTTTTCTTGATTGCTCTAAAGTTTGCCGAGTGGGTTTTTGTCCTGGTGCCTTGGCTGGTCTAAACTTGTGATGGACAGCTGATTCCCAAAGTTTGTCATAATCTTCTTGTTCTGCACGATGGTTAGTTCTTAGATGGTGGAAAAGTTAGTTGTCGAGCTGTCTGAGGATAAGTCATGACTATCAGTTAAATCGAACGACATAGACTGAGGTTGGTGCTGTCTGTATTTTGTTTCCTGGCACAGTTTGTTCACTCATTTTTAACTTCCGTCATGCACTTTGAGGTAGACCGCCGGTAAAGCATGTTGCACATACTCAGTGCGCGTGTGCAGTGGTCTGTCCCACCTGGCTACATGTCGCAGTGTGCATGTGAACTCTCAAGGCGTGTTTTTGATTGTTTTTTGAGTAAGTGTGAGTGACGTACTCTGATGTCTGCTCGCACCTCATTAAAACAACAATTTCGATATTACCATAGCTGATCTTGGTGTTAGTGTTAGTTTTTCAAACATTTCTACAAAGTTAAAATATCTTAGTAATGTTTGATCCTAATGCATTGTTGTACATGTATTTCCAATGCAGTAAAGAAAAAAGAAGAGGAGGAGGATGATGACATGAAGGACCTGGAGGCCTGGGCAGCTAATTAATATCTGGTGTTTTTCATGCATATACATATATATATACTGACGCACCATACGCAGTTGCAACTGGTGAAAATGGACTGATTTGATGGTTAAGTGTGGGGTCTCTAGGTTGACAAAGATTAGGCTGTTATACAAAATAGAAGCAAAACCACTGCGACAACCAAAAATACTACTCACTTTTGCCATTCTACAAAGTCATATGATCGAGTAAGGCGAGAGCTGCGACCGTCTGGGTGGGCCTCATCTGTCGATCATTAGGATGAAAGTTACTTAGAGTTATTTTGCTGGTTAACTCCTCATTATCTGAAAAAGAATGTCTGCATCTCATTCTCAAACACTCCAGTGAAAAACTGTTTCTGTTTTATGTGTTCACTAAGGAAGTGATACAGATGGATCCATGTTGCATTAATACAGTTTGTTCACGGTTTCTGTTGTTTTACGTTAAGTTGGGACAGTGTTTAGTATTCATTATTTCTCTCCCTGACTAAACAAGAGACTAAACCGAAACTAATAAATGAAGGACATTTTTATTACATGTTCACAACATTCAGTTGCTGCATGGTATGAAAATTGAATCATGTTGAAATTCTAAACATTTGGATATGATCCATGTAGGGCATGCTGTGGGTGGTTAAGTGGAACAGCCCAGATTATAACAAGAGTCTATTTTCACATCAAGTAACTTTAATGTACTTGTTTTGATTGGTTGATTAAAAGGCATCCTGAAGTGCCCTCTTTGCAGACAGATAATGAAAGATGGGCTTTTTTTGTGGGTTTAGTGCTTGTTTGTAAGCATGTCTATCACCAAGATTTAACACTAATAACCGTGTCATGATTTGCTGTATAGGAGGTAGGTTGTATATTCCCAGGGAATGATGAACTTATTGTTAACAGAACTTATTATTAACAGATCGGTTAAAGAGTTGTTGGCACAGATATATTTAATATCATGTTTTACTTCTGCAGTTATGTTGTCTGGGTTCAACCTGGTACAAAGTGTTTTTTTTCCCTTAGGTTTGCTCTTTTTCAGAAATATACTTCGAACCTTTTACATTTCATTTGACCCTAATTTATTTGTATATTTCACCATGTAAATTGTTCATCAGAATATGAAAACCTAGAATGTGTCTTTGTAATAGTATGATAAAACAGTTTGAAGAACAGAAAACAAGAATGTGTCTGATTTCTAAGAAAATCCCTTGTATCCATAAATGCAAGCTTCCACCTCATAAAATGTAAAACATGTAAGTGGAGGACACATGTCAAGTCGGGTGCTATGGAGTCTGATCTGTACAGAATCTGAAAGAAGTATCTTTTAATGCATTTGCATGTTGTCATCGCATTGTTGGATTTCTTATTACTGGTATTAAAATCAGTTTAATATGATTTATAATCTTTTTATATTTCATCCATAATGAGTGATTGTTCAGACATCATTTTGAACCTGGTGGATAGATGGCACGCAGGTAACCTGAACCTCCATGGGCTATAGGTGGCAATATGGTATTGTTTTGTGTGTCAGAATGGACCTGTTGTACTATGAGATGTACAGTCATGTTTTTTTTCAAGGCAAATTAAAAGGTTCATAGAAATACTAAAACAATTTTTCTTGATATCAGTTTGATGTGATGTAGATCATTGTAATGTATTTTGGCATATACAGTATTTACATTGCTGATAATCTGTATCCATATTTACATTGATGATTTGCTTATTTAAAATTGACTGCAGTATGCTAGCAGGTTTGAAGGTGAGCAATTTCCAATCAGAATTCTGCAGGCATCTAACAGCAGTATATGCTGTTCACCTCATACAGTGAGGGCCAAACATCTGAGACCAGAGAAAATGCTTGTTTGAAGAAAGATTCATACTGAAGCAATGTAATGACCAAAAACGCACCTCAGAAGTGGAACAAAGGTGATCAAGGAGCGCTGACTGTCAGGGACTGTCCTCCACAGTCATCGGACCTAATCCAGACCATTTATGTGGACACCTGTAGACAGGGAAAGCTAAGCATTCAGTAACATCACCAGATGCTCCTTGGAATTATGATGGCATAACATGGATCATCAGATTTGGCACAAACTTGTGTGGTACATGCCAGGTTGAGTGCATGAGTGCATATTGTCATTACAGCAAACGGGACTATGGTAGCCTAGCGGTTAAGGTACTGGACTGTGGAGCAGAAGGTGCAGGGTTCAAATCTGCCAAGCTGCCACTGTTGGGTCCTTCAGCAAGACCCTTAATCAACAACTGCTTGGATTGTAAGATTGTACTAATGTAAGTCGCTCTGGATAAGGGCATCTACTAAAAATGCTGTAAATGTAAGGGGGAACATATTTTCTTAAATATTTAACCTTTCACTCAGTGTTCTGCTGATGATTTTTAATGAAAAATATATAATACATGCATTTCACTTGTGGTCTCAAACTTTTGGCCCCACTCTGTCTGTTTAGGGGTGTATAAGTTAAATGTAGAGTATATAACCTTTACAAATAGAAAAAAAATAGTTAACATGATGCATCTCAGTTTTTAATAATACTGTTCTAAAAGTCCACTTTTGAAACGAGTTCTCCAACTGCCTTGAAATTGGTCTTGAAATAATCTGTGTAAAGAATATAATCCAAACTTGACTATAAAACAGTGACAGTGTTGTGGCAACCTGTCCTTCAAATAACGTGTGGGTGGATTTTTGTCACGTAATGTTGGCTAAACCGTAATTTAACGTACCTTATTGAATCACTTTTGGTTCAAAATATACTGTACACTCCTGGGCAAAACAAATGGGCCAAACGCAAAATTGCAATAAGCTTTTAATGGTCTTGACACCAAATAACTGGTCAGGAACTTAGCAAGTATTAAACAGATAATCCCACAAGTCCTAAAAGTAGATACAGAGAAATCAATAAACAAATTAGACTTAGTGATTACTTGAGGAAAGTGATCCAATGTTACATATCTGTGAGGAGACCTAGGAAACAGAATTCTTGATGCCCATCAGGCTAGAGGAGATTTTTAAAAAGTATCTCCAAAGAGCTTCTACCCCCACAGTCAGATGGATGGTGTACAAATTGAGGAATTTCAAGACCATTGTTCCTTGGTCGACCAACAAAGATCACTAAGAAAATGAACGTAAGTCTGTGAGGTCGAAAAGGAAACCAGGGTAACGTCTAAGGAACTAAAGGCTTCATTGTTGCTTCATGGTAGCATCAGAATAACACTGTACAACAATGTTGTGCATTTTATGGTTTCAAGGAGAAAGCGATTCCTATCCAAAAAGAACAGTGCTGCCCAACACATGGCATGTGGACCATCCAGAGTTGGAGGAAGGGTTCATACTGTTTGCAGTTAAATAAAGGAACACAGCATTTCTTTTAAATTTCCATACCATCCCAACTTTTTCTGATTTGGGGTTGTATATGAAATTTACATAAACAACCTCACAAAACACTGCAATATAAAACAGGTGTAGGTGCAGGATATACAAATAAAAGTGTGAGAGAGACTCCTGTCCAAATAGTCTACTGTGTTTCTGAGGTTAGTGTTCATTACTTTAGTCTTCAGTCATTTTGTTTTGTTTGTATTAAAGTTGTGTTAACTCCTATTGTGTTCTCTGCAAGGAACAAACTAAAAAAATGACATAATTCTGCAAATTTTAACGAACCAATAACAAGCCACTGAAGTTCTGAGATGTTTTGAATAACTCGTCCTCCCTTTCCTGGGAAAAACAGGAAAGTTGTTGCCCCAGTGTAATAATTGTAAATATAAATATGTAATTCAATAATACATAGTAATATGCATTGAAAGAATTTGTGCTAATTATAGATGCAAAAAGTTTTTTTTTTTTTTTTTTTTTTTTAGTTTCTAAGGATTGCATTCCCACTTCATATGCTTCAGTGGTTTGGTCCGCTGCCTACCATCACCCAAACCCACACACACCAGTAATGCATATTTAATGACTACAGTGCAAATTTAGACTGAATCTGTCTTTATGGTGCTTCTCAATTATGATTCTGTTAGATGAGATCGCAGCATACTCACTGTATTTAGTTAAACTATGCCCATATATAGTGTGCCATCTACATGCTACTTTTGGTATCACTGGTTGAACATACAAAACCTGTAGCCTATATTTACATTTACACAACAGTACTTTTGGTAGCATCTTTGGCGTCACCTTTAGGGATTAATCTTGAGAGATTTTACTGTTTATTGTCCCCCCAAGCGGCACGTTGGTTAGTATGGTCGCCTCACAACTCCAGACTCTGCCTGTTTGGAGTTTGCATGTCCTCCCCGTTTCCACATGGATTTAGTCCGGGTGCTCTGATTGCCTCTCACATTACAAAGACATGCGTGTCAAGTTAATCGGTTTCTAAATACCCTTAGTATGTCAGTTAGAGTGACCAGATGTGGAGCTTTGTGCGGGACAGCCACGCATTTTCGTTACTTTTCACACGTCCTGCAAATTGAGACGTTGTCCAGCATTTTTATTGAAAGTTACACCCCAGTTTTGAAATGCGTGTTTTATAACCTGACAGTCTTTGTCCCACATCTGCTGAGTTGGAATCTGGTCACCCTAATGTAAGTGTGTGTATGATTGTTGAAATGAGTATTTGAATGAATAACTGAATGAATGAACAAAGTTAAAGTTACACCCTTGGCTGTATGGTATCTGAAATGTATAACAGTGCTGCTTTACATTAAAATGCTTTAAGTCTAAATGAGACCTCCTAACCCTCCTTGGAGCTCTGTTTTTTTTTTTTATGTATATAAACTGAGCACCGTCGTTGAACAGGAGTAACAGGTATTTTTGTTTTTGTGAAATGCCCTAGAGTGTCTACAACTGGGGACTGAGTTAAGCAGAATGAAGTATGAGGTGTAGAAAACCCAACATGTCATGTCAAGTCAAGTCAGATTTACTTATATAGCGCTTTTTACAATGGAGCATTGTCTCAAAGCAACTTTACAAGTTTAGATTATCTCCTAATAACTACGTCCAATCCCAAATTGAGCAAGCCTAGGGCGACAGTGGCAAGGAAAAACTCCCTAGTTCTAGGAAGAAACCTTGGGAGGACCAAGACTCAAAAAGGGACCCAACCTCCTTGGGCGGCGTAGATGATAAATCTAAGAGCGAACTAAAGTCATGGAGTCAAAGTTCGAATAGAATGTGAAGTATGCACATCGACATTAAGTGGCCCGGGTATGATGGGGGCTGGAGCTGATGTCATGTCCTCATGTGGGGACTCAAGGGCTCAGGAGGTTAATGTAATCAATAATCAAAATTAGCTTTCATTTTTCTAGCAGTTTACAGCATATAAGTCATTACTTTAATTATTATTCATTAGTATTACCGATCTACATTTTTTACCTCATAAATCCTTTCTGGGTTTTGATTAACTGGGATTTAGAAAGTAATCTGACTTGTGGAACCTGATATGTTACAGACAGCCAACCAAAGCCCTATCGCTTATCAAAAACAGCAATGCACTTTGGGTGTTGCAGTCGCTGCTCTTGTCCCAAACGTCACTTCCTATCAAAGCCCGCGCGCATTGGCTATGATGGAGCCCAGCCTGGCCAACGAGAAGTGTGAGCTCGGCAGCACGCGCTCATGAATATTGCAATGAGGGGGTTTAGATACTTATAATCAAGTTCCTGATTCGGTTCTTTCTCTTTCCGTCCGGGTTCGTACCTGTGCAGGAGGTTCGCTCGCTTCAACCGCATCCGTCTCCGTGCGTCAGAAGAAACAACAATGAGTGACAAGATACCGTTTAAAGTCGGTCAGTAGCTACTACATAATCATAATCACTTTTATTCGCGTGGTTAATGTCACTGCTTGCACACGTTGCGGCATGTTATGTATCCCCGTAATGGCTGCTGATCTGCAGTCACTGTAGGCTACAATTAATCTTTTATAGACTGTTATTGTTCTCAGAATCTCGTGCAACCCAACGTGGGCACTGCTACCATATGGCGAAAGAGCTGGTCCATCGGGAGCTTTCCTCGAGTGCTTTAAAGTATCTACAACCGTAACGTTACTGATATTGACATAAATCATAGAGTGGTACTATGCACGCACAGCACGGTCACTGATCGCTTCTTTAAAGCGTCATTATGAAGAGTCGTAGCATCGGTACTGTGACAGACAAAACCACAGACTGTCATTTGCTCAGGGTGAGACAGCGTCAGTAAACTACTGTTTCATTGCCATGCCTTTCAGGATAGTCAAATTCTAAAGTTGTAACTGGACTACCCTGAACATTTTTGAGATGCTGACAACGCCTTGAGTTTTATTTTTAAATAGCATTTATGTTATTCAACGGTGAATTCTACTGCTAAAAGAAGAAAGTCTTCTAATGTGTTGGTTAGGTTTGTTATGAAATTGTTTCTGGATAGAAACTTCAAAATGTTGCTCTGTTAACGTCAGCTAGGTTGTTATTTAGACTTTGTTCCATGGGCTTTGGAGTTCAGGGGTCAGTTTTCAGAAGCCTGTTCAAACAAAATGACACTCATTGTGAAAATCCCAAGTTAACTTTGAATTACTTGGAATTTAATTAATAATTAGAAGGCAGACCAGAAAACATGGTCTCCTAACCCAATACTTTACACGTCTTCTCTCGTGTCTCTCACGCTCTTTTTCAGATTTGGCTTCCGATTGATCTCGGGAATTCCACTTAACTGAGACATGAGCAGACATGCCTGATTTATGTATGGCAAGTTGTGTATCTCATTTCATGAATATTGCTCCAGCAATGCCAGTTGTGTCAAAAGGAGAGTTCCAAATCAGTAGTAGTAGTTCTAACGCTGACCTCAACATTTTATGACCTTGTTCTTAAAAAATTTAACCCTTTAGTAAAGTACAGTTCTGCCCTAATGATAAATCCAGAAAGTTGGAGTTGCAGACTCGAGCTGGTGAAGACGTCCTATATTTGGACCATGTTTTGTACAAGTGGTGAATTAGTCAAATGTTTTGCTGTACCAGCCACGTTTAGCATAAAATTTCAGCTAGATTCAATAAGCAGTTTAATGTCATTTACATTTCTATCTTAAATGGTGTTACAGGTGTTAAAAGGTTTTACAGCTCGTAGTTAACCAAGCACTACCCTGAAGCACTAATTTGCTTAGTTGAATTTATTGGTCTTAGATGGTAGCAGGCGTTGGCAGTTCTAAAAAGTTCGACTTTGTAGGTAGGTCTTACTTTGCAGTTACTGTTCTAGCACTTTTTATTTATCAGTCTGTTAAACACATAATGCTTTCAACATATCAAGTCAAATGTATTTATATTGTGCTTTTTACGATGGAGCATTTTATCAAAGCAGCTTTACAAATGTCTTTGCCCAAATCCCTAATTGAGCCAGCCTAGGGCGATGATGGCAAGGTAACGCTCCCTAAATGTTATAAGGAAGAAACCTTAGGAGGACCAAGACTTAAAAAGGGACGCAACCTGCTTGGGCAGTCTAGATGTTATAAGTGAGAAGTAAACTAAGTTACCTAGTAAGTTTATCAGTTTACAAGTTTTTCATAAATGAACAAAATAAATAAAATGCCCGATAGCCTGTGCCAATTAGAGACACACTAGTTATACAACTTACTGATGTGGGCTTTGTGTTCCTTAATAATTGTAGAGCCAGCTTAGCTATTTGAACTTTGTTCCACTGGCCTGATAGTACAGAGGTCAGTTTTGAAACGCATTTTCACAGATGATGTTATGCCAGTGTGGACAATTCAGTCAATGACATGGTTCTTTCTGCCACTGACTAGTAGATGGATGTTAGTAGGCCTTGCCTGTAAGGTTTATTTATGACTTTATTTATTACATAGCTTTGATTGGGTCTGGGGTGTTTCAGAATTTCACACACTCAGATTGTACACTGCTGTGTCGAGGTCAGTGTTTTGGGAACTGCATGTATCAAGTATTGTTTATTTATAAAATTCGTGTGATATTAGTCTTGCTACATTAGATTTTCTTCCTTTTTTTCCTTGTGTAGTAATGAAAATGAGCAAGACTAATATGAGTTACGCACTTTGATTAAATAGTTTTGGTGATAGACGGAAATACTCCAACTGCATTGACCGATCATGACGGATGTGAAACGTAGTTTCTGAAAAGTGTAGAACATAATTTTGAAAAGCATCCTTTGTCAGAAAAGTAATGGATACACTTGAATCTCAATACACAAAATACTAATTTACCAAATAGGTGACTTAATTGTTAAGTGACATTGCACTAGTTGACACTTCTTTCGGCTTCTCCCTTTATCAGGGGTCACCACAGCGAGTTAAACGTTTCCACCTCACCCTGTCCTCCACGTCCTCTACTGATCGCTCTCACCAATACTAGAACTAAAATATCTGGTTTAAGAAATCCTATGGTGCATCTCACTAATCTACTTTGATGTTGAATAAGTATTTGGACACTTTTTTTTTTTTTTTTTTCCCCCTATTTCAAATCAGTTCACAGGTCCAGTGATTGAGACAGTAATGTATTCCCTGTACAGTTATCAACCATTTTCCAAACTTTAAGGCTGTTAGAATGTTTTGCCCTTAGACATATATAACATTTGCAGGAGTGCATATATGTCCTTATGTCGTAAATACTTGTATATAGGAATGGTATCAGACTTGTTGTGTGATATCATGTGATGTAAGCAGAGTACAGTTTACCGTCTGTTGTATCTCTCATGAGTCTAACCATGCTGTGTTTAAATGTGGATTTCACAACAATGGCTCGTACTACAAGCACAGTAACTCCATGGCTCATTCTCTTGTCAAGAAATAGCGGGTGTATAGACGTAAAGAAAGGAATAACGCACAAATTGGACATTCTGAATTATCCTGAGTATTTGGATCAGAACATGAGCTCATGTACAGCCTCGGTGTTAGTCATGGAGGCAGTTCTCTAGTGCTGTTTGGGTTGTGTGTTAGGACTGTGCATTTCCAGTGCCTATCACAATATTATGACCACCCTTTGTTTCTACACTCACTGTCCAGTATATCAGCCTCTGTTTACCATATACTAGCACTTTGTAGTCCATCTTTTTCTGTACATACTTTGTTAGTTCCCTTTACTATGTTCTTTAATGGTCAGGAACCCCACAGATCAGGCGTTATTTGGGTGGTGGATCATTCTCAGCACTGCAGTGACGCTGATTTGGTGGGTGGGTGTTAGTGTGTGTTGAGCTGGTACAATTGGATCAGACACAGCAGTGCTGCTGGAGTTTTTATAACACCTCATTGTGACTGCTGGACTAAAAGTAGTCCTCCAGCCACCAGCATCCCATGGGCAGTGTTTTGTGAGCAGTGATGAAGGATTAAAGGTGGAGTAATAATGTGAATGTCTCTAATACAGTAGACAGTGTTTGAGCTCTGTTTAATAACTCCAGCAGCACTGCTGTGTCTGAGGTCTATATACTGTAGGGTATTATATAAACTACCTGGACATAAAAGTTGCAAACTTAATATTTCATGGGTGTTTTTGTTATTAAATAAATATTCTATAGATATAAATAAATATTAATTTGTGTATGCGTGTGTGCAGCTGACATCAGCCTGGCAGAGTGGGGGCGCAAGGCCATTGACATCGCCGAGAATGAAATGCCCGGGCTTATGAAGATGAGAGACATGTATCGGTCGTCCAAGCCTCTGAAAGGAGCCCGCATTGCTGGATGCCTTCATATGACTGTCCAGACTGCTGTGCTTATTGAGACCCTTAAAGCCCTTGGAGCTGAGGTGGGTATCACACATGTACTGAAGTGTAGATTTAGAGATGAAGGACCCTGTAGGATTTTCTCAAAATACTTGACACCTACGCAATATAGAGACAATCAAAAGTTTCAATATCATCTGACGAGTGATATGAATGTGAATGAGTGTTTTGCTAAGAAAGATTATCACTGCGTCTAAAATAAGCTAATATATAAATATAGTCGTAATATATAAATCAGTCAGTTTGTACACTGTTTTTGATCACATTTGCACTAGTTGTTTTTTAATGCTGATAATGCTGTGTGGCAAACTGTCTTCATCCAGAAATGTTTGTAGTTTTGTAGGTTTATTGTCTTTTAACTAAGAAAACATAATGAAAATCATTATACCAAGGTACCGATCCCAGAAACCTTGGGGTCAGGTTTTCACAAATGAGCATGACGAGGCATTTTTCCTACGAAGCTGGAATTTCCAACTCAAGGCCACTCAGTTTATCAGAAACATGTTGTGACGCACTGTGCACTCTTCGTGTTGAGTGTAGCTAGTTAGGTCAGTCCTGTGTGGATCTAACTGATGAGGCTTTAAAATATAACTTGTGCCCGATCCTTCTGTCCCTTTTGCTGCCTCACCAGGTTCAGTGGTCTAGCTGTAACATCTTCTCCACCCAGGATCATGCTGCTGCTGCCATTGCCAAGACCGATGTTCCAGGTGTGTGTGTGTGTGTGGTAGTGTTACCTGAAAACAAGGATTTTCTTATGCTTTTTTTAATGCGAAAATTATAAAAGCTATATTTTAAAAAAAATGAAGACCACTCTCCAAATGTTCGTAAAATGAACATGTCTACATGTATGGCAGCAATTCCATTCCAGCATCTGATGAATTCCAACACAGGCAGACCTCACTCTACTTAATGAGCTACTGATTAGGTGATCACCTGAACCAGTTTTATTTATTGAGGAAAAGTTCAAGACACATGAAAGCTGTGATTGAAATATTGATTTCTGACATTTCCTAAGTTACATTAAACATTTGTATTGTTTTTTTTTTTTTAATTAATATGAACTTTTGTTTGTAGTATTATTTGCATTGTTAATCGAGGTCTGGAAACACTGCATCTACTTTATTTTTGACCAGTTGTCATTTACAGTGAATAAATGCAGCCATTTAATTGTCATTGCTGAAAACTGGCAGTAATTTATAGAATAAACGTTAGAATAACACATTCAGTACCTACAAATAGTAAAACCAGAGAAGGTTTTTTTTTTCTCTCCAGAGCTGTATAACTGAATGTAATGACATGAAGAGATGCAACTGTCAGACGGTCAGTTTGACAGATGTGACACTGTTTCATTCGTGTACCCACTTTTCTAATGATTGTAGGTGAAAATGGAGGGTAACCAGTCATTTAACTATTTAACATATGCTGATTCAAAGACATGTCTGGTTCATGAGAAGGTAACAGTAAACTATATACTTGAGGCTGAATTGTGGTATTGTGGGTACATATTTGCATTTCATTTACCAGATAACTACATATAACTACTGCACTACTCCTTGCAAACATTTGTAAACTGAGTAAATCAAATAAGTACATCATTCCAACCAATCCTCCATCTGTAGCTATTCGTAAGCTACTGTGTAACTTCTCGTCAGATCAGTGTCATTAGTAGTGTGCTAATGATACACTTTACTATAGTGGAGTGGTGCTTGAACGTTTGTGAACCCTGTAGCTGTATAGTTCACCAAAGATATGACATATAAGCTCTACATGGCCTGGCCCCACATTATCTGAGTGAACTCTTAGTTTTACAATCCAACTCGTCTACTTCGTTCGCAGGGTACAGGACTTCTTTTAGTTCCTAGAATTAAAAAAGTCACAGCAGGGGGAAAGGCTTTCTCATACATGGCCCCCCAACTATGGAATAAACTTCCCACTTTCGTTCGAGACTCAGACACTCTACAAATATTTAAGTCTAGGCTAAAGACATACCTATTTGTGCAGGCTTTTGACTAGATTTAGACCAGGATGCATGGCTTTGGTCACTGGGGCCGGAGTCTGGAGTCATCGAGTGGCCGGGAGTGTCGAGTGGGCGGTCTGACTGAACTGGGCTTCGGTCCTCGTGAGCTTGACTCGTGCATCCTTGCCTTAGACTAAGGGCAGAGCTGGGGGTTCATAGTCAAAGAGTCTTATGGTGATCAGAGACGTTGGGTTGCTGTCTTCTGCCTCCCGTGGGGTTGCCAATGTCTCATGTGATCCCTCTTAGCTGTGTTTCCTACCAGTTCTCTTTCTAGCTATGCTGCTATAGCTAATGCTGCCGGGGTCTCATGCTACACTTGGCATCAGTGATTGTTAATAGGCACTGTGCTCTTAATCAATAACTAATTACATTTTCTGTTTTCTCTCAGAGCTGTGTTCCAGTACCAGTTCCTGCCCCACACATGATGTTCATTTGCTGTAGCTCCACTCAAGCTGCTTCCGTCATCAGCTCCAGCCCCATCATATCCGGGCCACTTAATGTCGATGTGCATACTTCACATTTTATCCGAACTTTGACTCAATGACTTTGAGTTTTGCTCTTAGATTTATCATCTACGGCCGCCCAAGGAGTTTGGGGTCCCTTTTTGAGTCTTGGTCCTCCCAAGGTTTCTTCCCTATAACACTAAGGGAGTTTTTCCTTGCCACTGTCTCCTAGGCTTGCTCATTTGGGATTGGACGTAGTTATTAGGAGATAATCTAAACTTGCAAAGTTGCTTTGAGACAATGCTCCATTGTAAAAAGCGCTATATAAATAGATCTGACTTGACTTGACTATAACATCTTTAGATTTTCACACAAGTCCTGAAAGTGGATAAAGAGATTAAACAAAATGAGACACAAGTATTGTACTTGTTCCTTTATTTATTTATTATAATTATGACATATCTGTGATTGGGTAGAGTATGTGAACCTCTATGATTATCAGTTAAATTGAAGGTGAAATTGAATGAGTCAGATGTTTTCAATCAGTGGAATGGCAATGAGGAGCGACTGAGAGACCAGTGATTAGAGGCAACGTCTGATCTTCACAACACGCTTGTGGAAGTGTCATGGCACAAATAAAGGAGAGTTGTTGATGCTCATCAGGCTGGAAAAGGTTACTAAACCATCTCTAAAGGGTTTGAACTCTACCAATCCACAGTCAGAAAAAAACGGTGGAAAAAAAAAAAAGGAGAACATTTAAAATCTTTGTTACCCTCCTCAGGAGTGAGCGGCCAACCATGATCACTCCATGAGTAATGGCTGTAGTAGTTGTCAAGGACACAGAGGAACCCAGGGTAACTTTTCAGCAACTAAAGGCCTCTCTCAAATTGGCTAATGTTAATATTCATGAGTCCATGACCAAGAGAACATCGACAACAGTGGTATGCAGTCAACAGTTGCCGGAAATGTTTGTTACGCAAGGGTCTCATGCCAAGTACTGAAAGCAAAGGTTCACATACTTTTGCCACTCACAGATATGTAATATTTGATCATATTCCTTAATAAATAAGAAAGTATAATATTTGCGTCTCATTTGTTTAGTTGGGTTTCTATGTCTATATCCTAAAAGTAGACTAATAAAAATTTGTCTACTTTTAGGATATAGACATAGAAACTTCTAAATGGTTCACAAACTTTCAAGCACCACTGTAGTATGCAGATGGACATGCCATGTTCATTTGGTCTGATTAATCAGTTTTGCACAGCTTATCTCGCTAGCAATCATGGATATTAAATGAAGCAGCTTTTCCCATGGGTGTTCCTATTAAATGTGTTAGTTTGCTTTTTAAAACCTAGACACGCTGCACTGCTGCTTTAAAATCAATTCAGAACTTTTTAAAGCTGAACACCAAACAAAGTATAAAGCAGATTTAATATATTAAAATAAATGAAAACCACCACCTCTGCAGGGAAATATTTCAGGATTTTGTTGTCTTTAACAAATAATTACTGTGTATTTACTAAATTTAACATGTTGGCGGAATATTAACCGACTGAATTGATATTTAGTGACACTTCATTTGGGAGAAATTATTGATTAGACTCAAATTGTGAAGTTCACAGATCCTTAGTCATCTTAGAGAAGCCCCTGAGGCTTAAAAGTTTGGGATTGTCCACAGCTGAATCCGATAAACCAGTTCTGAAACCCAGCATGTTAAATGCTGGGTTGTTAAATTCAGCAAATGAACAGCTATGTAACAGGATATTTAGGTTTATTCCCATGAGGCCGTCAAATTTACATTTACAAAACCAGCAAAATATGTCATTTGGTGCCCAAACTTTTGCGTAAGGCTGTATATGTTAGCAGTCAGGGAAATGTTACAAAAATGTTAATTGCTTAGTTCCAAGACAGAGCAACTGAGAGATGTTGAATGAGTCTCGTGGAATGAATCAGATCTAGTTTCTGTTGAAAAGTCAAACAGATAAACCAGCTGATGATATAAAAGAAGATGAGATTGCTCTGAACACTGAGACATGGACCACCATTTTCTAGAAAAAAAAGTTCTCTGTTGTGTTTGCACATTAAATAGTGCAAGGTTTTACAGATTTTTCTCTCTCTCTTTTTTACACTTGTTTGATTTTAAGTGTATGCCTGGAAAGGGGAAACGGATGAGGAGTATGTTTGGTGCATTGAACAGACAATCTACTTCAAGGATGGTCAGCCTCTCAACATGATTCTTGATGATGGAGGAGATCTAACCAACCTTGTGCATCAGAAATACCCTAAATTGTTAGAAGGTACGATTCTGCTTTGTCCCTGGTTTGCTTTTTGTTTTGTTCTTAAATGATCAGCTCTTGTCTACAACCCCTGAAGAAAATGTGGGATCCCCACACGTTTAGGATGTTCAGTCAGCTTTTTAAACGTTTGTGCAAATAAACAACTCAAGATATAACACAACATATTTTCACACAACCATTTTGTGTAATAGCTGAACATTCTGGCTTTGTGAAACATACCACTAACAAATTATTGTAATTAATGGTGTATTGTTTCCCAGCCAAGTAGAAGGAAAGTATTGGGAATCATTCAGTGTTGACGAAGTAATATGGAGTCACCTTAAAACAAGTATTGACTCAGTTTGCCTGTATTTAAAAATGAGGGCAAACAGACCCTAGCAAGCTGTTGGATTTGGTTAATTAACAAAGAAACAAGACTCCAGCAAGAGAGTTGTCATTTGAAACAGTGAAAAACTTCTTCAAGAATGAAATCCAACACATTGTGTGGCAAAAGATGTTGGTTGTTCTCAGTCAGCTGTGTCAAAATATGGTGCAAATATAAATCCAATGAGTAGGTTTTATACAGTCGGCCCTCTGTTCATACTTCAGTTCTGCTGAAATGTGTGTTTTTAATTTTTTTATGAGACAGATTGGTGATAATGCATGCTGATGAAGAGCAAGTGTTTCAGTTGTGCTCCAGTGCTAATACTTGGTACACTAAATAGTGTCATCTCGTATAGCACAACACTATTGAGAGAGCAGTGATATAGTGTTATTTAGGTTACAGCCATGTCTTCAGCATTCTAGTTCTTCACAGTAAGTGAGTGCTGTTTGCAGTATGCATGATGGAAGTAAGCTGTGGAGGAACAACTCTGAAAACACATCAGGAAAGACATACTGACTCGGTGACATAACCAGCAAATAGTTTGCATCTGAAGCCGGAAATTTCGACAAGGTTCCATCCTGCAAAACCGCTGTAGAAACTAACTTTACGAAGCCAGGATGTTCAGACTTTAAACAGAAAGTGAGTTTGTTTACATGGACTTAATAGTCCAATCATAATCGGATTTCCGCAGATATCTGATCATTCAAGTGGTCATGTATACAGCATACTCTGATCTAAGTCAGATTAAGAAATCCGATAATGAGAGTTGGATTTTACCCCATTAATCGGAATACTCACGGCATGTGTCATGGCATGTATACCAGAGCCTTCCCTCACGGTTGCCAGGTCCACGTATTTTAAAGACTTGGTAGCAACAGAATTAAACGTGTCAGCGAAATAGCTAATGAACACTTTATGTAGACTCTATGAAATTTGTCTCACATTTCTACTGCCCAAGTCATGTAAATCCAGAGGTTTCCCTTCATCTGATTACTCAAGTGCATGTCTACCCGTTGATCCGGTTACTGACAGAAATCTCATTTTCTGCAGTTATTGGATTATTAACTGCGTGTAAAAGCACTCATTGTTTCCAAGTAGATGTACAACATGTCTGTTTTAGTTAGATAACCATTTGCACTATATTTATTTTTTTACAATACATTTTTTCCAGGAATCAAGGGTCTTTCTGAGGAGACCACAACAGGAGTTCACAACCTGTACAAGATGATGAAGAAGGGCGAACTCAAAATCCCTGCCATCAATGTGAATGACTCCGTTACAAAGGTACCTGCCTGGTTCACTGAACCAAGTTTAGATATTATGCATTTAACATGCTTCCACCAATGATCCATGGAGATACCAAACCTAAAAGTCCCAAAAATGTCCAGTACAAATGTTGAAAGAGTACACATCTTGAAACAAAGATTTTCTTGCTCATGCTAAAATCACTTTGACTTTTGATGTATAGATCTAAGTTCTAACAACGAAAACTTTCAAATAAGATGTTCTGTGCGTCAAGAATATGTGGGTGTTGTCAGATGTAATGTTCAAGATATGCAATGAGTAACACGTACCTATTAAATGGGAAAACGTAGCAACTGGCAGTAACATGCCTGACAGTGGTGGCTAAGATACTGGACAATTGACTAAAAGATCAGCTCTGCCATTGCTGCCACTTTTGGGCCCCTGAGCAAGGTCCTTACTTCTCAGTTGCTTGGATTTGGAACTTATAAGGTTGTCAGTGTAAGTCGCTTTGGATAAGCGCTTCTGTTAAAATGCAGACTTTTCAGACCAAAAAAAAAAGCTCATTTCAGCTCTCCTTTTTCTTGGCACTCTGTGACCAAGGTGTTTTTGTAATTCACAATTTTATTTTCACTGTTCATTGTGCAAAATGTCTCTAAAGTGAAAACCTGCCCTTCGGTACTCCATATGGAAATATGGCTGGAGTATTTATTCTTTTTCATTCTTTGATACAGAGCAAGTTTGATAACCTTTATGGGTGCCGTGAGTCTCTGATTGATGGAATCAAGCGGGCAACTGATGTGATGATTGCCGGTAAGGTGGCTGTAGTAGCTGGATATGGTGATGTGGGTAAAGGCTGTGTTCAGGCTCTTCGAGGCTTTGGTGCCAGGGTGATTGTAACAGAGATTGATCCCATCAACGCGCTGCAGGCCGCAATGGAAGGCATGTGTGTTTCTTGTCTTTTTTGAGAGTTTAAAGTAACTTTGGGTCATTTCCTTATAGTATACGGTTTTCAACTGATAAGCTGTTTGGACATTTTGCCGTGTTCTTGACTAGTGGATTTGAATGGATTTACAGGCTATGAAGTGACAACTATGGATGAAGCCTGCATGGAAGGAAACATCTTTGTGACGACCACTGGCTGCGAGGATATTATTCTGGACAGGTATGTGAAAGCAGAACTACAAACATCTATTCACTAATCATGTGCTACCCAGAGCTACAGATGATGGTGACAGACAGTACAATCATGTAAGGTGTTGACCTGACATTACATCTTAGAACCAAGGAATGGAGAAAAACTAATGCTAAGTTAAAACACAGAACATTCATTTTCTTTTTGTTCCTTCCTTCTCTCAGACACTTTGAGAAAATGAAAGACGATGCCATTGTTTGCAACATTGGCCATTTTGATTGTGAGATTGACATGAAGTATCTCAATGAAAATGCTACTGAGAAGATCAATGTCAAACCTCAGGTATGAAATGAGTAAAACTTCACTGTGACACTTTAACAGATAAAGTTTTAAGGTAACACCATAAAACTCACCAAGATGTAGTTTTATATGCTTGGAGCGAGAGCACTTAGGGCGTTTTCTTCAAAGCGGTGAAGGGTTTTTTCAAGTGAACAAAGCTGTCGTTTTATTGCCGTCATTGTGGACCAACAAGTAAAGAGTCTGGTTTTAGACTATGGGTCATATGATAGTTCACTGTTTAAGATAAACATTCTGATCTCCAATTGTCTGGTAACATTAAATCCAGGGACGACTGCTCATTATAGCTTTGTGTGTCATTTCAAGAGCGTTTCACTCAAGGAAATGTGGAGAGAACAATGTTACTAGATTAGGATCAGTCAGGAGCAAGAACGTATTTAGGACAGCTAGGCAGCTACAGTACTTGCAGTTCTTTTAGAGTTGTTTACTAATAAATATTCTGTACAAAACGCTTTTGTTGAGCAGTTCAGGTCAATGTTTAAGAAAAAGTCCAACCCAAACCGTTTTGTTTGTTGTTTCTATCCTTGTATTGATTTGTTGTTTAATTTGTCCATTTTCATTGTTTCCAAGACACATTTTTCATGACATGGCTTTGTCACCGACGAACTTGCATGCATAACTGCAGACAATGTATATATTGAATTTAGTTGATAAGAGTAATTGTTATAAAATGTTGACATTTTATGATGCAGTTACTTGTTAACTAGATAAATGGAGTTTGTAGCTATGTAGGCATGGTCAACACGACCTGCAGTTCAAACAGAGCATCAGAATGGGAGAAGAAAGCTGATTTAAGTGACTTTGAACGTGGCTGCTGGTGCTTGACAGGCTGGTCTGAGTATTTCTACTGGGATTTTCACACACAGCCATCTCTTGGATTTACCACAGAAGAGAAAATGGTCTTAAAAAGAGAATATTCTGGGCGGAAGTGTTTTGTTGATGGCAGAAGTCAGAGGAGAATGTCCAGACTGATTTGATGAGATAGAAAGGCAACATTAACTCTCGTATAACCACTTGTTACGCAGAAGAGCATCTCTGAATGCACAATACAACTTAAAGCAGCAGAAGACCACACTCGGTGATTTGATGGGTTTTGATTTCTGCGGCGACATTTGGATATTAGGGTCAGAATTCGGTGTAAATCACATGAAAGCATGGATCCATCCTCACGAATTTCCCTCTGGGATTAATAAAGTGATCTATCTATCTATCTATCCTGCCTTGTATCAACGGTTCAGGCTGCTGGTGGTGGTGTAATGGTGTGGGGAATAATTTCTTGGAGCACTTTGGGCCCGTAGGGACCAATTGAGCATCATGTAAACACCACAGCCTACCTAAGCATTGTTTCTGACCATGTCCATTTTTATGACCACAATATACCCATCTTCTATGCGACATATCACAAACCTCAGGTCATCTCAAACTGGTTTCTTGAACATGACAATGAGTGCTCTGTACTCAAATGGTCTCCACTGTCACCAGATCTCAATCCAATAGAGCACCTTTGGGATGTGGTGGAACAGGAGATTCACATCACGGATGTGCAGCTGACAAATCTGCAGCAACTGCATGGTGCTATGATATCATATGGACTAATGTATTTGAGGAATGTTTCCAGTGCCTTGTTGAATCTATGCGACGAATAATTAAGGCAGTTCTGAAGGCAGAAGGGGCTCCAATCTGGTACTAGCAAAGTATACCTAATGAAGTTCCCATGAGTTTATATCAGGAGTTAATTGCTTCTTTTCCCTATCAGGTTGACCGTTACCTCTTGAAGAATGGACATCATATAATTGTTCTGGCAGAAGGTCGTCTTGTGAACCTGGGATGTGCCATGGGTCACCCCAGCTTTGTGATGAGCAATTCCTTTAGCAATCAGGTCCTCGCCCAGATTGAGCTATGGACCAATACCAGCAAATACCCAGTTGGTGTGCACTTCTTGCCGAAAAAGGTAATTTTAAAATTGGTTGTATAGAAGGTTTTTACGTTTGGTGCTACACTTTAAAGTAAGGCCTTCATTGTTTACATTTGTTGAAAAAGTTGACGAAATTTGATTAGTTATACACATTTGATTAGTTTATCGAGGATGTCACAGTTTTTACTCGTCTTCTCAAAAATAAAGCTCTTGCATCTCTATGGTAATAAAATTCAGCAAGACAGAGTTTGTAGCAGGTTATATTCAGTGACCCTGAATGTTTGTCATGTTTGACGTTTGACATTTGACCGAAGGAAAGAATTAGTGTATGTTTTCATATTTTAATATAAAGTCATGCTTTATACCTGGTGATGCCATGAAATAGCCTCTTTAATCAGCTGGCGCTGTTAGACTTTTTGACATTTATTTTCTGTTTCAAGGCTCTCTGAACAACATGAGAATACAGTTCCGCTGACATCCGATCCCTTGAAATAGTGCCGTGTCCTTAAACTTACAGCATTTATAATGTCAAAAGCATTATAAGGTCAAAAACTGTTTTCTTTACAACGTGAGATGTAGCCTGTCTATAAAATCAGTGACGTGCATCTCGAGGGGATTAAAAGTATCAGACTGCAGAGATAGTTGAAACACTGTAGGTAACTCTGGCTGTAATTTTCTCAGGGGAGGAGAGAGAAAGACACACCTAATCAGGACAGAAATAAAATACTATATAAAGTACTTTCTGTTAGAGAGAGAATTTCCCCAGTACCTCATGTAATTCTAGTCCTGTATAGACTCCAGATAGGTCTAAACTGTACATGAAAGTATGAACTGAGACTGCTTTAAATACACAATAAAAATTTGATTGTCGGATATCAGCTATTATTATTTAGGAAGTCATGTAAATTGCATACTTGGCTAAGACCTTTATTGTTGTTTATTTTTTTTAATCAGCTACTTTTTCTTTTCACATAAAAAAAATCATAATTTACTCTGGGATGATATAACATTTGCATAGATAGAACCTGACTTAAATGCATATAATCATAATGATAAGGATATTGCCAAAATACTGAACAGTTGGGAGAAAAAGTGACTCTCAGATTCTGTGGTTAATGATTTAACTCCTTGGCTAATGATTACTTTTTTTTTGTTTTTTACTTCCACACTAGTCATTCATTATCAAAAGCAGCATTTGTACTTATTTACTAGCATATTGGATACGGTAATTAGAGTAAGCATCATTCTGTGTATTAAGTACTGTTGAATGATGTAAAATTAGAACAAATAACAATTTAATGTAGTGTTTTTAAAGCTAATTGCTGACAGAAACTCAAGTTGTCTTAAGCAGCTTAGTCCTAAGTGCAAAACTCTAGTCTTTGAAAGACCGAGTTCATCAGAGTTTGGTGATCTCCATGTTCTGAGATGACTACTAAACCTGAAGGTTAACTAGGGTCAGTCTGGTGTCAACAAGGAAGTTGCCCTGTTTTGAGTAAGATGACAATTTCTAAATGTGTTAATGTTGTTCACAGTGCAAGCAGAGCTGCAACATAGAGACTCAAACATGGCAAATATGAGGACAGCTGTTAGTTTAGTTAAACTGCCCATCGACCAAAACCCCAGATCTGCAGACTAGCAAAATTCCTGTTTAATTATAAATAGTCAGTCCTCTGTCTTGGTGGGACGTTGGTTCCAAGATCGGCATTGAACATTGTGGTGGATTGTACTGGACTGAAATTTCTTATGGTGGACTGATATTGTGTATAGCTTTATGGGTTAGTAGCAGTATTTTGGAATTAATGTAAAATTGAATTGGCAGCCAGTACAATGAAGATACAAGTTAATATTAGGAAACTTAATGAGTATGAAAAATCCACCGATTATGTGTGATACAGTGTGACTGTAGCCTGGTGTACTTTGCAGAGTATTTAGTGACATGAGCTGCCTGACGGCCTTGGCATTAGTCAGTGAAATATAATCGAAAGGTTCTGTTAATGTTTATGCATGTGTTGACGTACGAGTTTTAACCCTTTCTCTCTCTCACTGCCCCAATATAGCTGGATGAGAAAGTCGCCGCTGCCCATTTGGACAAACTTGGTGTCAAACTGACGAGGCTCACAGATACTCAGGCCAAATACTTGGGTCTGCCAATTGAAGGTCCTTTCAAACCAGACCACTATCGCTACTAAGAGCTGTCACTGTCAAGTGTCATAGTCGGGCAAGGTGAGTGCGCAGTAGGAAGTGACCGCACAAGTGTTTAACTTCATTATTTGTTGTATTTTCTAAGATTAAAGTAAAATTGAGAGACCCTTCACCGGTATTTTTCACATCTGACCAATGCCTCTGTTTTTCAGCCATGATGTGGTTCTCTGATCTCAGAGCTGCCTGTGTGAAGCTGAGCAGGACATGCTGGACACACAACAAATTTCTCATGTAATACTGTAATCTGATTCCTATTAAAGGAAGTGGTCTGAACCCAACACAGAATTTGTTTATTTATTTATTTCTTCCTCTTTACTCAGTCATTCCAAAGTTTTTGGCCATTTAGGCAAATTGTACAAACCCATATCAGAAAAATGGGAATATATGGAAAATGCAATATTTCTTCCATTTATTGTTACTTTTATTTAATTGCAAACAGTATGAAACCAAACAAATTTAAGCAAAAATATGTACAATTAAAAACAATAGAAGAATGGAAAAGTAGGAGTTTTAGATAATGAACTGCAAGAAAACGTGATGTTGTAAGTTTGACCACAATAAAAAAAAAAGTAAGTCCTATCTTTAAATTGAAACTCAAAGTAAACAAACAAGCTCACTGAGCCGTTAAACATCAACAATCTCAAATTCATCTTTACCTTCACGATTTTGCAATTGCATAACGGAACATGTTAATATGGGAGCATGGCGCCCTCTGCTGTTCAAAAATACATTAGAAGGCGTAATAAGCAGAACATGTGACATCGTCCAGCTCCACGATGCACATTGTCACGATGTATTGTTACACCCGTAATTTACATCCAATTCTCCATTTCCGGCCTGCAACACATTGCAAAAAAAATCGGACAGTAAAGCACTTACCACTTTGTTGCCATTTCATCTCACAACACTTAAAATATGTTTTGCCACTGATATTACCAAGCGGTGAAGTGTTTCAGATGTTCTTGTGCCAACACAACAAGACTGCAGGCAGACCAGTCCAGTACCTGTACCCTCTTCTTCCGCAGCCGTGCCTTTGTAATGTGTACTGCATTTGGTTTTGCATTGTCTTGTTAAAAAATGCATCAACATCGCTGGAAAGGATGTTGACTTGAAGACAGCATATGTTGCTTTTTTGCACAGTAACTTTTTAAGTGTTACTTGTGAATGTTCCATTGTATTATACTGCTTAACAGATTTTTACAATGTAAAGCATTGCCCATGTGGTTCTATCAGCTATTGATGAATTGCGGTTCTTGATGCAGTGCCATCTGAAGGATCAGAGATCACGGGTCTTCAGTTTAGGCTTGTGCACTTGCCTTTTACAGACTGAACTTGCTCCACATTCCTTGAATCAATGATGATGGGCACTATAGAGGGAGAAAAACTGCTAATTACTTCATTTCTTTGAGGACCATGGTTTTTAAAGATTTCATTAGTCTTCTCATGCATTTGTTGATAAACTGGAAATCCTCTGTCCATCTTTGTTCCTCCAAGACTCAGCCTTTTGTGGGTATTTCTTTTGTACCAAATCATGATTTCAATCACCTGTTACATACAATTTTTTAAACCTGTTATACAATTTCGTTACACCTTTGGTATAATGACAATAAAGATTCTATTCTACTCATCACCATGAAATCACATCATTATTTAGTGTTTTTTTTTTTTTTTTTTTTTTTTACCTCATTACTAGTCCTAAATTGCCCCATCCCAATGTTTTTTGGAATGTGTTTCTGGCCTGTAATGCAGGAATGGATGTATAGTACTATGCAAAAGTCTGTATTATTCAGTTTATATTTTGCTTATTCTTTGTGGTCACCGCACTTTGTAGTTCTACAGTTACAGACTGTAGTCCATCTGTTTCTCTACATACTTTCAGTCCCCTTTACTCTTTTCTCTAATGGTCAGGAGTTCCACAGATCAGGTACTATTTGGGTGGTGGATCATTATCAGCGCTGCACTGACACGGATATGGTGTTGGTGGTGTGTTAGTGTGTGTTGAGTTGGTACAATTGGATCAGGCACAGCAGTGCTGCTGGACTTTTAAACCACTGTTTACTGACTACATTTTATTAGAGACTTTCACCTTATTGCTCCATCTTGTAGATGTAATGTCAGATGCAGTAGCTCACGTGTTGTTGACAGTTTGTGTTAGTTATCCTCTAATCCTTCATCAGTGCTCACAGGATGCTGCCTACAGGTTGCTGGTAAAGTCAAGTCAGATCTGTTTATATAGCGCTTTTTACAAGTTTAGATTATCTCCTAATATCTACGTCCAATCCCAAATTGAGCAAGCCTAGGGCGACAGTGGCAAGGAAAGTGTTATGAGGAAGAAACCTCGGGAGGACCAAGACTCAAAAAGGGACCCAACCTCTTTGGGCGGCGTAGAAGGTAAACCTAAGAATGAAACTAATGCTGGTGGCTGGACATTTTTGGCTGGTGGACTGTTTTCAATCCAGTAGTGACAGCGAGGAGGTTTAAATCTCCAGCAGCACTGCCATATCTGATCCACTTGTATCAGTGCACCACACACTTAACACAGACCACCACCACATCAGTGTCACTGCGGTGCTGTGCCCAATCCACTACCCAAATAGTACCTACTCTGTTATGATCCTGTGGTGGTCCTGACCATTGGAGAACAGAGAAAAGGATACAAACAAAGTATGTGGAGAAACAGATGGACTACAGTCTGTAGTTGTAGAACTACAAAGTGCAGTGACTGCTAACACTTAAATAAAGAATAAGCAGAATATAAACTGAAAAATATAGACTTCCTAAGACTTTTGCACAGTAGTGTATGTTAACAAATGAAATGAAGTTGACAAGATAAAACTTTAAATATCTTGGGGTCATACTGTCTGTACTGAAATAAGTCAGCATGTTTGCACTGGCCCAACTTTTTTTTTTTTTTATGAGATTGTGAAAGGACTTTCCACTAGACACTCTTCCAGTATTTCTAGGTGGGTTTTTCCTTGGAGGATTTGCAAGCAAAACAAATACGAGTATGCCACTCTGTATAACACACAATGAGGATCATGTAAGGATTTGAGATAATCTGAGGATCCTGGTTTAGTGTAAACTGAGTGAAACAACTGTGCGACTTCAGCACAGGCTGTAAGTAAAGTAAAAGTATCTTTGTAGTAATGTAATGTTGTCTTAAGATGAAATGAAAACACCACATTTCATTATTTTATGTTTCCCTTACACTTTGGATTGCAGTAATTTCCATAGAACTATATGTATAACTTATATATATTAGATTAGATTCCCGTTTCTCGATGCGGGAGAGAGCTCACTGATATTGACATTGTTCACATCACTACTTGTGTGAGCCAAGACTTATGATAATATTAAACATGGCTCATTTTATCAGAATATCAAGACAGGAAAAGTCTGACTTAAGACAGCTAATCCTGACCAAATAATTGAAATGACATGAGTGCAACACAACTCTAGCAAGACTGATAACGACATTGAAAATTTGTCTGCAACTGTGAAATGAACGTCATTTGGTTTAAGGTTGGCATTAATGACACAGCGATCCCCACAATCTACAATGAGACCAAAACCCAAGTTAAGAAGTCCTGTATAGACAAAAAAAATTTCATATCGCAGAAAATTTGATCATATCACTCCTGTTCTATCATCACTACACTGGTTACCAGTCAAATTCCGCATTGATTACAAAATACTTCTTATAACTTATAAAGCTCTACATGGCCTGGCCCCACATTATCTGAGTGACCTCTTAGAGTTTTACACAATCCAACTCGTCTACTTCGTTTTTGCAGGGTGCAGGACTTCTTTTAGTTCCTAGAATTAAAAAAGTCACAGCAGGGGGAAAGGCTTTCTCATACATGGCCCCCCAACTATGGAATAAACTTCCCTCTTTCGTTCGAGACTCAGACACTCTTCAAAGTTTTAAGTCTAGGCTAAAGACATACCTATTTACGCAGGCTTTTGACTAGATTTAGACCAGGATGCATGGCTTGGGTTGCTGGGGGCGGAGTCTGGAGTCATGTCTGGTCTGCCTGCTTTGTCCGTTAGCCAGGAGTGTCGAGTGGGCGGTCTGGCTGAACTAGGCTTTGGTCCTCGTGATCTTGACTCATGCATCCTTGCCTTAGACTAAGTTCAGAGCTGGGGGTTCATAGTCAAAGAGTCTTATGGTGATCAGGGTTGCTGTCTCCCGTCGGGTTGCCATTCAGAGGGATCCCTCTTGGCTGTTTCCTACCAGTTCTCCTCTTTCTAGCTATGCTGCTATAGCTAATGCTGCCGGGGTCTCATGCTACACATGGCATCAGTGATTGTTAATAGACACTGCTCGTAATCAATAACTAATTACATTTTATGTTTTCTCTCCGAGCTGTGCTCCGGTTCCAGTGCCAGTTTCAGCCCCACACATGATGTTCATCTTCTGGAGCTCCACTCAAGCTGCTTCCGACATCAGCTCCAGCCCCATCATACCCGGGCCACGTAATGGCGATGTGCATACTTCACATTTTATTCGAACTTTGACTCCATGACTTTAGTTTCGCTCTTAGATTTATCATCTACGCCGCCCAAGGGGTTGGGTCCCTTTTGAGTCTTGGTCTCCTCCTAGGTTTCTCCTATAACTCAGGGAGTTAGATGATAAGCTTTTCTTCACCAGAGCAGTTATAGAACTGGGGTCTCTGAGATCGCAAGTGTAATATTCGCGCACAGATATAGCAGAATGTGGTCGCGGCTGTTATGACATTGACGAGACATTTCGCCAGACAGCAAAACGGCTTATAGCATTAAATTTACTTACTGTTATATTGATACAGACACTGTACTTACTAGAATGATGCACACATACACACTAGCTTTCTGTATTAACCAAATGAGCAGGATCGGTTTATGCAAGCCACCTTTATAGCATGCTGAGAAAGCGCCAAGCTCGTTCTGACTTGCCCAGGCATGCCCAAGATGTCATATTTCCACAGAAAAGCTTCCAACCTGGTCTGATACATGCCCAAGCTGCACAAACTGTTGCTGATGAGTCACTTACTGGAGTGAGCTGTTTGGATAAAAATTTAAGCAAAAATGATGATAAAACTGAAGATTTCTCTTAAACGGTACGTGATACATAAATTTTGATGTGATGTTCGTGATCAGCACCCAAAAATCTATAAGAAACACTTAACAGTGTTCAAGAAGCAAAAAATTTGTTGTGCGGTGTAATCAATTCATAACCAAATTGTAGCTCTCTGAATCGTAATTGATTCGTACCGAGCGAGGCCTACCCCTAATACACACTTATTAACAAAAAAATTAAAGCATCCAGATAGAAATGTTGGACTGCTGCAAAACTTGGCGTGCAGGTAAGTTGCAGGCTGATATGTAACTAATTACAGGTGTGGTCTGATTAGAGACTGGGTCTTTCCACAAGAGAGTGAAAAATTGCTTTCCTCACTGCTCTCTTAAAAAGGGTCTCAGGAGCTACTTTTCGGTAGTGTACCTCCTGGTGACAGATCTTTGACTGTTAGACATGCCTCTATGACACACACCACACCACAGCTGGGCCTGTAGATTTTCCACACTCAGTTTGCCGAAGCTGTCGTCTCAGTTGGTCCATATATGCTCAATTGGTGATAAATCTGGTGACCGGACAGGCCAAGTAAGTGGCCAAGTCAGTAACCCTTACTGTGTGTGGGTAAGCATTATCCTGCTGGAAAATGCCTATTGGAAGTCTTAACATGAGAGTCATATGTGGCTGCAAGATGCACTTATCATTGATTTGTTAGTACCCCTCGTATCACTAATAGGGGTGACCAACTGCTGTATTTGGTGTCTCCCCTGATCATCACACCAGCAGTTGGGGCAGTCTGTCACTCCACAGCAAAGGCAGGATGGAAGCACTCACCACGAGGCCTACATACACAAATCTGACCTGTCAGATTCCAAACAGAATGAAACTGTGGAGCTGCTCATGCTTGGCAGGCGATGAAACAATCCTCTCTACTGGTGGTCTGTCTGGGCTGGCGGGAGCCTGTTAGCTGTGTGTCCATGCCCTCACGGAAACACTGCTCCCATCTCCTCCTAACAGCTAGGTCAGACGGCGGGCAATTCGTTGAAACGACTATGTTGCTTCTCTCAGTCCAATGATGCACCCCCTGTCAGTGTCTGTTAACTGTGCAGAATGTATTCGAGTGAGTCGTAGAGGTATGTCCAGTAGTCAAGATGAGAAGATTTTACCCACCTTAAATTGTAAAATATTAGAAAATCAGTATGTGACAGTTGATGGTGATAATAAATAAATCAATCTAGTGGAAATTCTGCATTATCTTGGCTATTTAGTCAATGCTGGTACACTACAGTGGCTCATATAACATTGCTAAGTACAGTATATAATATGGTGTTCGACCAATATTATGCAGTTTCACATTACGTAGCATGGACGTTAAGCGATCCATACCTGGATATACTTCTGTGCAAAGGTTACAGTTTTCCAGAATGGTTATTAATGTTTAAGTCTTCTGCTTTAGTGTGACACACCACATTTTAGATATACAAACATTACTTGGTAAAGACTTTTAATTCTACCACGCGATCTTTTTATGTTGTTAAAGAAAGTAACAGAGCACTCTCCAGATACAAAAATTTCAGGCCTTGGTGGGTATATAGCTCCGTGCATAATTAAAGAAGGCTAACAACAAGGTTCTACTGATCAGTAGCTTATATACAGATTGATCTAAACTGATTAACTGAAACTGAAGCAGCTGTGTAGCGGTGATAAAGCTGGGTGAGGGACAACCATTCATAAAATGCAAGACTGACTTGGGAAAATCTTGGTTTGAGTTTTATCAAATGCATCAGTTTAATTTTTTATCATTGTTTTATTTTGTTTTTAAGAAGGGATATGTGTAATTTAGTTTCTTTCTGCTGAAGCAAGGTTAGCTTTAGCTTTTCAGCCAGGCATGTGTCTTTGCTCATTCAGTTTCCGTAATTCCTTAAGTGTGAAGTTGGAGAATAAAACAATTTTCTCTCAAAGTGGTTCATTAATTATGTTTTTGTCATTAACAAAAATGCTGTAATATCTTTTGTCCAGCAGATGGCCACCTAGCGGGGTATTAAAGCATAAAATCCAGATTTAGAAATTAAAATTTTTGTCTTTTTAGCACCCTTCAAAGCTGGCCATCTGCTTGACAAAAGACTAAATTATGCATTTCCCTTCTCAAAATCAAAATAAAAGAAGCTGGGATTGTTATTTCTGATGAAGACTAAACACCTGCAACTGACATATTTTTTTGCATTTTCCTTCTAAAATGTGAATTTAAATTTATTAGAACAATAATCTGTGTTTTACATTCTTGTAATTTATTATTTGATTAATTATTCCAGAATTTAATGCAGCCTGAAGTTAAAAACACCATTTTTTACAATGTAAGATTAAATTGTGATTTTAGAAGTATGTTTTGAAATAGTTTTGCATAATGTGCTTATTTTTGGGTCGTTTTTGTACAAAGCGTGTCTTCAACTCTTTGTCAATCTAGCTTTAATCCATCTCTCAAGGTGTGATAAAAATTATCCCATTATATGGTATTAAAGTTATCCTAGATTTCTGCTTCAGGTTTTGAAAAACCCAGTTGAATCCAAGAGGTTGAGAAAACCCATATCCTCAGCAACCAGCAGAACTTATTTATTACTATAGGATGCACAACTCAAAACCAAAGAGGAGCAAGGCCCAGCCCAGTCAGAAAGCCCTGCTCAACACTCCCAGCTATTTGGCCAAAGGCATGACAGAGCAGGTAGGCCACTGATGACCCAGACATCAGCCAGAGGAACCAGAGCTGTCCCAGACAAGTCAAAGTCTTGCCAAAAACCTGTGTAAATACTTATGTTTTCAGTCTATACTTGAAAACTGGTAGAGTGTTGGAATCATGAATTGTAGTGGGGAGGTTATTACTTAGTTAGGTCCCCCTGTACGAGAATGTCTTTCCCCCCTGCTGTGACTTTATAAATTCTAGGAATTAAAAGAAGTCCTGCACCTTGTGAATGGAGTCGACGAGCTGGATTGTAAGACTCTTTGTGAGTTCACTCAAAGTGGGGCCAGGACGTGTAGAGCTTAATGTGTTATCAAAAGTATTTTGTAATCAAAGCAGAATTTAACTGGTAACTAACGCAGAGCTGACAGAACAGGACTGAAAAGATAAAATTGTGTAGTTGGCACTCGTAAACTGGAGTTTGTTTATAGATTTACTAGAGCATCCTCCGGTTTCTTTCCACAGTCCAAAGATATGTGTGTTAGGTTAATTGATTGCACTAAATTGGCATTGGCGCGTGTGTATGTATGTATATTTATGTATGTATGCATATGTGTGTGTTTGTGTGTGTGTCTGAAATGGCAACTGATGTTGATGGGGACGTTAAATAAACCAAATAAACAAACTAGAGCATCCAGTCAGTAGAGGGTTACAGTAATTCATCCTTGTGGTTATAAATGCATGAACAAGTTTCCCACCATCTATAAAATAGAGTATATTTCTGGGTTTAGTAATATCGTGTAGTTGAAAGTAGATAATTGAAGTAATATGCGCATCAAAGGAGAGGTCGGAGCCAAATGTGCAAAAGTACAAGGTATTATTAATGACAAACTCTCACAGGTTCATACAGCAGCAGTAAAAATGATTGTTCTTGTGTATGTGGTTGACATGAATCACGGTCCAGTGCTCGAGGGTTTGTGGCAACGAATCGGGCTTCTTCAGTTCGCTTCGGGGGACCGGCTACCGGTTAGAAATGACCTCCTGCAGTTAGGAGGCGCGATGTGAAGGGAGGAAAGCTTAATTTTCAAGTATTAAAGACATTTTAAAACAAATAACACAGACAATTTTGGACTTTAACAGTTTTTTTAGCTTGTATATGAGAAACACACACCGTTTCAATGTATTATATGTGCTCTGAATATAACTCATATGTAACCGGAATTACGAGAGAATTACGTCAAGACAACCAGAAGTCCTTTCGAGAGGGGAAAATATGGCGGCGCTCCGAGTGGTTGTGTTGTCCGGAGGCGGTAGGACCTTCCTAAATGCCGCGAAAAGCGTGCACACGCCTCGGGTATGAGATATTCCCATTATTTGCTTGCTTATTTATTTGTGTTTCTCTAGTGGTTATGTGTTACGTGCTAACCATACGTGCAGTTGAGCTTCATACATTAAGTAAGCGTGTCTAAGCAAGGTCACAGTGGCACTCGGGTGAGAGGACTGTTCAGTTAGCTCAGTGAAGTGAAAGGTAACCCGCAAACTAGTCGTGTTTATATTTGCCCGCTTTTCTCCATGATATTACGACGTGTTCTGCAATTACCAGTATTTAATGTCATTTGCTTGTATTGGGCTAGTAAGGCCTTGTTCTTGTGATACCCGATGCCTGTACGGCGTCGTGTCCCTTGTGATCAAAACTATAAAGAAGTGCCAATATATTTTAACCCCAATAAACGAGTTAAGTGTCTGCTCTGGTCCGTCTGCCAGTGAAAGCACAGACAGTAAGATTGTAAGTGTAACGTCCCATGTCGCTCAACGTTGGCATGGAATTATATTTGGAAAAAGTCAGACGAGTCGTTTATTAAAATTTTGGTAAATTTGTGAACTAAAATAGTGCTTTTTACAAACGCCCTAAATAGCATATTCCATCTCAGCCAGCTCACTTGCTCCCACTTTTATGCCACATTAAATCTGACAAGGTGAACAAATTTTTCCCCTTCAAAACAGGTTTGAGACATGAACAGAGATTTGCCAACCATTTGTGGAGATTTGTTATAAGTTTAGTGGACAGGTCTTTAGAGATGGACGGTTTCAACTCTTGTCCCCTCTTGTCAACCCTTGTCAACCCAAATTAGAGTATGTCCTTGTAGCAAATACTAGACTTGTGCCCATAATCAATAATGTCAAAGAGTATTGTAATTTAAGTAAGCACAGTTATTCAAATTAGCATTCTTTCATTTTCTATAACCACTTTTTACATTTTTGTACTTTAGCTTTGTATAACTGTTGTTTTTCTACAACTTAACACATATCTAATTAGTCAATCACATGGCAGACATTCGATGCATTGTAGACATCCGTTCAAACCAAGCATCAGAATGGGAAAGAAAGGTGGTTTAAGTGACTTTGAAAGTGACATGGTTGTTGTTGCTAGATGGGCTGGTCTGAGTATTTCAGAAACTGCTGATCTACTGGTATTTTCATGCACAGCCATCTCTAGGGTTTACAGAGAACGGTCCAGTGAGTGACGCTTCTGTGGGCAGAAATGCCTATTTGATGGCAGAGGTCAGAGGAGAATGACCAAACTGATTTGAGCTGATAGGCAACAGTAACTCAACCACTCGTTACAACAAAGGTATGCAGAAGGGCATCTCCGAATGCACAGCATGCTGAACTTTGAAGCAGAGGGGTTACAATAGCAGAAGACCACACCAGGTTCGACTGTCAGCTGGTTCTACAATTTGCACAGGCTCACCAAGATTGGAAAAATGTTGCCTGGTCTGCTGTGTCTTAACTTCTGCTGTGACATTCAGATGGTAGAGTCAGAATTTGGCATAAACAACCTGAAAGCATGCATCCATCCTGGCCTGTCACTGGTTCAGGCTGGTGGTGGTGTAATGGTGTGGGGGATATTTTTTGGCACACTTTTGGCCGCTTAATACCAACTGAGCATTGTTTAGACGCCACAGCCTACCTGAGAATTGTTGCTGACCATGTCCATCCCTTTATGGCCTTTTATCCATCTTTATTTGCCATGTCATAAAGCTCGGACTGGTTTCTTGAAAATGGCAGTGATTTCTTTGTACTCAGATGGCCTCCACAGTTACCAGACCTCAATCCAATAGAGCACCTTTGTGATGTGGTGGAACAAAGAATTAGTGCAGTTATGAAGGTAAAAGGGGGTCCAGCCTGGTACCTAATAAAGTGGCTGGTGATTGTAGAATATGCTAGTGTAATGTTTCATGTCACCTTGTCATGGAATTATATTTGTAAATATATACACAAATATTTTTTTAAATAGTGTTAATGTAGTGAGCCTAAATTATTGTTGCTTCTTACAGTCACCCTAAATAGCATTTCCACACCAATCGTTTTCCCCTCCCAGGCACCACTTAAGTAAGCAAAAGAATTACATCTATAAAAATCCTTAGCATGTCTGTTAATATCTAAAATCAAATTCCAGACAAATACATAGTTATTAAAGAAGGAATCTGCTGGTTTCTCAGAATAATTGACCATTTTTCCTGTAGTCCAGACCTGCTTTAATTTACCAATTAATAGTAAAGTACTATTGAATTGTGTATGAAAGCTAGTCAGAATAAAGCAATGGCATGAGTAGTAGGAAAACAATGACCCTAGTTATTCTATTCATAGGAGTTATAAAAAGATGCTTACTGAGTTTGTGCTTTGTAGGAATAATGTAAACATTATTAACATATTAACTAGATTACCAGCTGTGAATACTGAATGTTTAATATGCTTTATGTAGCTATGTCATAACATGTTTAACTTTTATTGTTTTAAATATAAAGCCAAAGGCACCAAAATATACTGTATGCTGTAAATATGACATTGGCATGTAATTAAAGATTATCATTATATATCTTCTAGGCCAACATATCCATTGCCGGTCTTTCTAAGGGGAGGAAGCTGGCACTAACGACCCTGGGAGTGTTAACTACAGCAGGAGCAGGAGTGGCTTTGATGATCCATCAGTCTGTTAAGGCCTCAGATCTGGAGCTGCATCCTCCCTCTTATCCCTGGAGCCATAATGGCTTGCTTTCTTCCCTAGATCATGCCAGGTAATTAATTTTGTAGATAGTAATTATTCGTGTTATTATTCATACAATAATGTGTTAAGCTTTCATGAATATAAAACAACTGCTCAATCGGCCAGTGACCGGGATCGGCTGTTTTTTGTACTCTGATAGAGCCATAACTGGCGATTGGCAGTTGGTGACAGCGGCACAAATACAGCTACGTGTGAACAGCACAGTGCTTTTACTAACTTTAATTCAGTATTTGGTTTGTGTGTGCATGGAGCTTTAAACACGGCTCAGCCACAGATGCATGTCAATGATGAGGAAGCATTAGATTTTGTGTTATTAGTGCTACTTAATAGTCTCTTCCTAGACCTACAGTATATAGTGCGATACTAATGAGGGAGCAGGGATCTATTTCAGACACAGCCATATCTTCAGCGTGGAAGTAAGCTACTTCACAGTGAGTGCTGTTTGCTGTGCGTGGCGAAAGTAAGCCGTGGAGGAACAATTAATTTAATAAGATGTTTAAAGCATCATCCCACTGATTGTGTGGAATTTCACAAAACTAACAAAGGCAAAAAGATTAAAGCTAGCAGAGCACAGGGCCAGGTTTCCCTACTGTCTTTCTTTAGCAGTGAAGAAGTTGCCATTGAAAGAAAAGTTGAACAAAAAGGTTTCTGTATGCTGTCATTTATAGTTCTTAGACAGAAAGAGAAATCAGCCAAAATCGGAATTGGCCAAGCATGTGTTAAGAAGATTTTTTTTTTTTTTCCTACCAAGTTTGTATATTGGATATTTGTGTCTTGTGCTACTTAATGTTCAGGTCTGCCAGTAATGTTGACCACAACAGTACATGTGCACGCATACACTCAGATGAGCCGAAACATTGACCACTGACAGATCAGATAATGAGTAAAGTACAGTGGCGCTTGAAAGTTTGTGAACCTTTTAGAATGTTCTATAGTTTTGCATAAATATGACCTAAAACATCATCAGATTTTCACACAAGTCCTAAAAGTAGATAAAGAGAACCCAGTTAAACAAATGAGACAAAAAATATTATACTTGGTCATTTATTGGTCATTCATGGGATGGCAATCAGGTGTGAGTGGGCACCCTGTTTTATTTAAAGAACAGGGATCTATCAAAGTCTGCTCTTCACAACACGTGTTTTGGAAGGTGTATCCTGGCACGAACAAAGGAAGGTTTCTGAAGACCTCAAAGAGATGTTGATGCTCATCAGGCTGGAAAAGGTTACAAAACCATCTCTAAAGAGTTTGGACTCCACCAATCCACAATCAGACAGATTGTGTACAAATGGAGGAAATTCAAGACCATTGTTACCCTCCCCAGGAGTGGTCGACCAACAAAGATCACTCCAAGAGCAAGGCGTGTAATGGTTGGTGAGGTCACAAAGGACCCCAGGGAAACTCCTAAGCACCTGAAGGCCTCTCTCACATTGGCTAATGTTAATGTTCATGAGTCCCACCATCAGAAGAACACTGAACAACAATGGTGTGCATGGCAGGGTTGCAAGGAGAAAGCCACTGCTCTCCAAAAAGAACATTGCTGCTTGTCTGCAGTTTGCTAAAGAACGCGTGGATATCACGCTATATAAACTAAACTTGTAAAGTTGCTTTGAGACAATGCTTCATTGTAAAAAGTGCTATATAAATAGATCTGACTTGACTTGACAAGCCAGAAGGCTGTTGGAAGAATGTTTTGTGGACGGATGAGACCAAAATAGAATTTTTGGTTCAAAAGAAAAGCGTTATGTTTGGAGAAAGGAAAACACTACATTCCAGCATAAGAACCTTATCACATCTGTGAAACATGGTGGTGGTAGTATCATGGTTTGGGCCTGTATTGCTGAATCTGGGCCAGGACGGCTTGCCATCATTGATGGAACAATGAATTTTGAATTATAGAGAATTCTAAAGGAAAATGTCAAGACATCTGTCCATGAACTGAATCTCAAGGGAAGGTGGGTCATGCAGCAAGACAACGACCCTAAGCACACAAGTCGTTCTACCAAAGAATGGATAAAGAAGAATAAAGTTAATGTTTTGGAATGGCCAAGTCAAAGTCCTGACCTTAATCCAATTGAAATGTTGAGGAAGGACCTGAAGTGAGCAGTTAATGTGAGGAAACCCACCAACATCCCAGAGCTGAAGCTGTTCTGTATGGAGGAATGGGCTAAAATTCCTCCAAGCCGGTGTGCAGGAGTGATCAACAGTTATCAGAAATGTTTAGCTGCAGTTATGCTGCACAGGGGGGTCACACCAGACACTGAAAGCAAAGGTTCACATACTTTTGTCACTCACTAACATGTAAAATTGGATAATTTTCCTTAATAAATAAGTGACCAAGTATAATTTTTTTTCTCTCATTTGTTTAACTGGGTTCTTTATCTACTTTTAGGACTTGTGTGAAAATCTGATGATGTTTTTGCTCATATTTATGCAGAAAATTCTAAAGAGTTCACAAACTTTCAAGCACCACTGTAGTTTACCTTGCTACAACTGCACATGTCGAGGTCTATGATATATCAGACATTAAGTGAACAGTTGGTTCTCGTAGTCATCATGCTGGATGTGCGAGAAATGGGTAGGTGTAAAAACCTGAGTGACTTTGGTCCAAGAGTGGCCAAACCACAAACTGGTCATGGGGAGTTGAGCGCTCAGGACTTACTGATATATATATACAGGCAACAGAAGTTATCCCGTCTGGTCTGAGTAAACAGAATTTTTAATGAAGTATGCTGATATTGCTTATTAGGTTCAACAGTGCAGAGATATCTGAAAAATGCTCACTGTTGTTGAGGTTGGATTCTGACTTTGAAGCTTTATTTCAAAATGACCTGCAAGTGCATTGTTAGAGGAATACTTAGAATTGATTTCTTTTCTTAGCATTCGCCGTGGCTATCAGGTCTATAAGCAAGTGTGTGCGGCATGCCACAGTATGGAGTACCTGGCCTTCCGTAACCTGGTGGGAGTTTCACATACAGAAGAAGAAGTTAAAGCATTAGCTGAGGAGGTAATTTTGTTCACTTCATTCTGGTTAACTTGCTACCACAAACAAATGAAACAAATGACGTATTGTACAACATATTGCTGAATCTCACTTATTTGTTTGCTTTAAGAATGTGTCAAGATGTCAGTGACCCAGTATAACCTAAAAGATGAACCTTAAAATGTCACATTCAGGTCTGGCCTGTTAAGTACTGTACTGCTATTTAACGTCTGGATGACCGAAATGGACATTGATCAGACACTACCATAGTCACACAGTATTTTTAGGCTACTGTAATGTTAATATAAAGGGTATTTTTACAAGAAAACTGAGTGCAAACGAAACGTCAATGTGCCAGAGATACTGCTGAAAACAGGAGTGTTGTACACATGCGAAACCTTTTTTAAATTTAAAGATATTCACCATAATTATAGAAAATGCATTACTGTACTGTTACCACCCTGTCTAGGGGAAAGCCATATCACTTAAGCAAATGTAATGATGGATCTCATACTGATGTTTGACGGAAGCTAAAAAATGCACTGATGCACTGACAGTAATATGAACAACATATGTAGTGGAAAGTCATCTACACAAAAACAAGTAACTTGCACAAAAGTCCCTAAGCACATCAACGGAGTTTGAACGGAGGTCTCTAGTTAAAACGCGGGTTAATAAGCAAGCGATCGCACAACCAGTAAGGAAGTGAGTAAATACATCAGAGTATGCCAGCAATATAGCCATGAAAGTACTGGCAATAGAACTTAAATGCATTCCTTCCTTTTAATTGCAGCAGACTAAAGATTTTTTTTGTTTAAAATTGTATAAAAGAAAAGTACACTATTTAGGATTGTTATTCTTCAGAAATAAACAAGGAATATTCAGTTGTTTAAGGTGGAAGCTACAATAGAGTATTTTATTTACCATTTTAAACCCTTGTTCTAGTCATTAATTTTATTTGCAGGTGGCTAAAGTTTGTTTAAATACTTATTCAAGAAAATGTGCATTGTTTACTCTTCAGTTGTGGGCTCTGTCATGCTCCCGTTGGATTGGTCTTTGTAAGTAGGGTTGGCTATTGAAACCAGGTTCTGATTCAAAACCAATTCTAAGAACTGGGTACGTGTAAAACATTTTGATTCCACTTATTGGTTCCTACTAATGCATTTTATTAGTGCAGAACTCTGTCTGTGTAAAGAGGCACCTATCTAAACGCACCAGTGCGTCATATAATCACGTACGTCAGCACACAGTTTTGATTTAATACACTCCGCTAGAGCATTAGGAAGATGGACACTCAAACGTTTGGCACCACTTTGAGAGACAACGAAAATGTTAAATGCAATAGGTTTCCAACTTCCAACATGGCAAAACCTTTAAGGCACCAGCATGAAGTTGAGCTTCAGCAGTGTACCAGGTTCAGCCGACTGCGGCCTCTTGTGCTGCATTACCTGGGAAAGTGTGAAATGCTTAATGTGAAGAAAGCTTAATGTGGTTCTGTGGCGTAGGTTTCGTCTTAACTTTGGGGGTGGGGTTGGAGACCGGCTCGCACCATGCTAGATGATGTAATGCGATAATTGGCATTTATGTGATGTCATCACGCCATATTTACATGCCGTCTAGTATCAGGTGGTATTTGGACGCAGCAACACAGTGTACCTCATGTAGGGAGTGATTGCTTTTTCAGCTTGCTGACACTTTCTTCAGCTCTTGGAATATCTGAGGCCTTGACAGAGCTTTTCAGCAGTAAAATGGCATAAATTAGAGCCGGGTCCGAGCCATGACCGGGATGCGTTGAGTCTGAGTCAAGACAGTCTTTTAGTTTTGAGACGACACCAAGACCATATTAAGATTTTTTTTTTTTTTTTATCATACAGTAATAAAAAGAAAAATTAGCTTCTAATTCACTTACATTGATTATACATTATATAATATAATAATAATCATTAGTAAATATTATGTCATCAGACATTTTGAAAAGTATAACATTATATATAGTCTAAAAGTGTTAAGTTATTGTTGTTATAGTCTTAGTCAAACTAAGACAATGTAACTTTTTGAAGCAAATGATGGAGATAATTCTGGTTCCCTTCTTCTGTCAGACTTAATCAGAAGTTACCACATAAAATCAACTGAATATAGCCAACAATATCCATTCTGTCCGTATTTATTATTAAACGTGAAAACACAATAATCATTCCAGATTTTGTGGACATGGTAAAGTAAAGCTAGCTGGTGAAAACGCACTCTTGAAGTGAACTTAACATCAGGCGATTCAAAATAAAACATGTTCATTGATTGGATTCTGAATGAGAGGTGCAGTTACTTGTTTTTCCCCATTAGCCAATCTGAGTGCAGATTTTATTTAGGCATGTAGAGAAACGACTGATTTATTTTGTTTGAATGGACTGGTGATTTTCAATAATGATGGAAAAAAGTTCAGTTCATAGTTAACGTTACCTCACATTGGACTCGGCTGGTCTCAACAACAATTTCCGAGTCCGCCTTAGCCCGAGACAAGACAGAGTCTAAATGAGATTGGGATGGTTCTTTTATGGGCTCAAAACCGGTATCAAGAGCGAAACAGGACTCGAGTAATGCAAACACTAGTCCAGGTTCACAATTTGTTCTTGGAGGCATGTCATACTGACAGATTGGCTCGTTCACAGATTGAAGTTGTGGATGGTCCTGATGAGTCTGGAGAGATGTTTACTCGTCCTGGAAAGCTTTCGGATTACTTCCCGAAGCCGTACTCCAACCCTGAAGCTGCTCGTGCTGCCAACAATGGAGCTCTACCACCTGACCTCAGCTATATTGTCAATGCCAGGTAACATTTATGCTGGTTTTGAGAGAGATATATTTCTCATTGTTTCTACACCTATTGTCTATTTTATCAGTTTCTATTACCATATAGAAGCACTTTGTAGTTCTAGAATTACAGACTGTAGTCCATCTGTTTCTCTACATACTTTTAGTCCCCTATACTCTGTTCTCTGATGATTAGGACCCTCACAGATCAGGTACTATTTGGGTGGTGGATCATACTCAGCACTCAGGCTGCGACACTGAGGTGGTGGTGGTGTGCCAGTGTGTGTTGTGCTGCTATGATTTGATCAGACACAGCAGTGCTGCTGGAAGTTTAATGGTCAGGAGCCCCACAGGACCAGCACAGAACAGGTACTATTCGGGTGGTGGATCATTCTCAGTACTGAAGTGACACCGATGGTGGTGTGTTAGTGTGTGTTGTGCTGGTATGAGTGGATCAGACACAGCGGTCAAGAACGATTAGAGGATGACTAACACAAACTGTGCAACAACACATGTCTGACTTTAAATCTAACAGGAGAAGCAATATAGTTTGTCTAATAGAGTGCACAGTGAGTGAACACAGTGCTTAATCCACCACCCAAATAGGACCTGATCTGTGGCGGTCCTGTGGGGCTCCTGACCATTAAAGAGCAGAGTGAAGGGTAATAACAAAGTACATAGAGAAACAGATGGACTAAAGTCAGTAATTCTAAAACTACAAAGTGCTTCTATGTGGTAAGTGAAACTGATAAAATGGACAGAAAGGGGGTTAATGTTATTGTAGAGTATATATGGGAGATATATTTTAGCCTAGCAGTTAACGTACTGGACTATGGACCAAAAGGTCCAGGGTTCAAATGCCACCTCTGCCAAGCTGCTGCTGTTGGGTCCTTGAGCAAGGCCCTTAACCCACAATTGCTTGGATTGTCAGATTGCGTCAATTGTAAGTCTGCTGAATGCTGTAAATGTAGATATTGATAACTCTGGTTGTTGGCCTCACCAGTCATGAAATGATTTACTTCACCACTGAACAGCGCCTGATAGGAAAAGCAAGGGTTTATCTGAAATTGCTGTGTCACCCATTCTGCAATTTATGCTTGATGGACATATCTATATGTTTAACTGTAATTTGTAGTTATTTGTATGACTGTAATCAGTTAAACGTAATTGTGATGGACTTGCTTGAACAGCACAGATGTAGTTGCTTTGATTATATAATACAAGTTACTAGAAATGCGAAATTACATAAACAACGTCTGCTTGCTCTCTCCCTTTCTCCCAGGCATGGAGGTGAGGACTACGTTTTCTCACTCCTGACTGGTTACTGTGATCCTCCAGCAGGCGTGTCTATAAGGGAGGGGCTGTACTTCAATCCATACTTCCCTGGCCAGGCAGTTGGCATGGCTCCACCCATTTATAATGAGGTCCTTGAATATGATGATGGTGAGTTGTGCTAAGCGTTTATCCTACATTTTGTAAAAAAAAATAAAACAAAACTTAACAGAGAACCATTGATCCAGAATAATACTTATAACATTACATTTTCTGAACTGTAGAAGACCTTATATGTATTTTGGCTGCAGTAATTATTTTACCCACTGATATACATGATGCACATTTGCCAGTGTTCTTGTACATCAGAATATTTTTTCAGATTTATTTGGGAAGCGGCAATTAACAATATATACTGCCCTCAGTTTACTGTGTTCATGGATGTAATTTTGTAAAATGTGTTGAGTAACATAATATTATCATAACAAAAACACTTCTGGGCAAAGTCTAGTGTAAATGTCAGATTATTTTCAAATATATCATTTTCACAAAAAAGGACACAGATTTTAGCTGCTTCTCACATAGATGTGGAAAATACAGATTGGTTTCTTTTTGTAATATACAGTGGTGCTTGAAAGTTTGTGAACCCTTTAGAATTTTCTATATTTCTGCATAAATATGACCTAAAACGTCATCAGATTTTCACTCAAGTCCTAAAAGTAGATAAAGAGAACCCAGTTAAACAAATGAGACAAAAATATTATACTTGGTCATTTATTTATTGAGGAAAATTATCCAATATTACATATTAGTGAGTGGCAAAAGTATGTGAACCTCTAGGATTAGCAGTTAATTTGAAGGTGAAATTAGTCAGGTGTTTTCAATCAATGGGATGACAATCAGGTGTGAGTGGGCACCCTGTTTTATTTAAAGAACGGGGATCTATCAAAGTCTGCTCTTTGATAGATCGTGAGGACCTCCTGGGCCCTCAGGAAAAAGAGGTGTTGATGCTCATCAGGCTGGAAAAGGTTACAAAACCATCTTTTAAAAACTTTGGACTCCACCAATCCACAGTCAGACAGATTGTGTACAAATGGAGGAAATTCAAGACCATTGTTACCCTCCCCAGGAGTGGTCGACCAACAAAGATCACTCCAAGAGCAAGGGGTGTAATGGTTGGCGAGGTCACAAAGGACCCCAGGGAAACTCCTAAGCACCTGAAGGTCTCTTACACTGGCTAATGTTCATGAGTCCACCATCAGAAGAACACTGAACAACAATGGTGTGCATGGCAGGGTTGCAAGGAGAAAGCCACTGCTCTCCAAAAACAACATTGCTGCTCGTCAGCAGTTTGCTAAAGATCACGTGGACAAGCCAGAAGGCTGTTGGAAGAATGTTTTGTGGACGGATGAGACCAAAATAGAACTTTTTGGTTTAGAAGAAAAGTGTTATGTTTGGAGAAAGGAAAACACTGCATTCCAGCATAAGAACCTTATCCCATCTGTGAAACATGGTGGTAGTATCATGGTTTGGGCCTGTTTTGCTGCATCTGGGCCAGGACGGCTTGCCAGCATTGATGGAACAATGAATTCTGAATTATATCAGAGAATTCTAAAGGAAAATGTCAGGACATCTGTCCATGAACTGAATCTCAAGAGAAGGTGGGTCATGCAGCAAGACAACGACCCTATCTGTAACTCCACCCTCAAGGGGTGACACAATGTTTCTTCTGTGCGATTACCCAAGATAATCATGCAGTTCTAAGGTGCAATAATTTTGATAATATTGGCATACAATAACCCAGAAGTGCAATAATTTGAATTTGCACTGTTTAGTTACATTAATGTGTCTCTAAATGGGCATTAGTGCAATTTTTTTTTTTTCCTTTTTTGTTTTGAATTGTTATATTATAATGTTTATTGTTTTTCTACAAATATCGTTGCTACTGTAATGGCTGCAGTTTCCCTCGGGGATCATTAAAGGGTTCTAATTTTAAGCACACAAGTCATTATACCAAAGAACGGTTAAAGAAGAATAAAGTTTTGGAATGTTTTGGAAGTCCTGACCTTAATCCAATTGAAATGTGGAAGGAGTGAGCAGTTAATGTGAGGAAACCCACCAACATCCCAGAGCTGAAGCTGTTCTGTACGGAGGAATGGGCTAAAATTCCTCCAAGCAGGACTGATCAACAGTTACAGGAAACGTTTAGTTGCAGTTATTGCTGCACAGGGGGTCACACCAGATACTGAAAGCAAAGGTTCACATACTTTTGACACTCACTAATATAACTATATAACTGTACATGTACATTAAGGAGCTTATAAATGCATGTGAGTAGACTAACATTTGTGCACGATATGTCTTGTGATCTCAACCTATAAACAACAGCAGAACATTAGATAAGGGCCAAACACTACTTGGATGAATAATCACTTCATTGGAGAGGTGATGCAGTCGGTGCAATAGCCCTGTGAACCCAATCATTCAGACAGAAACCTCTCGTTGTACAGGTTTTTAATATTCTAATATAGGTTAGACTGCCTTCTAAGGAACATTTCTGTGGAAAGAAAGGTACTTTGGTTTGCTCTGATGAGCAAGATTAAAATGTTCATATGAAGCAATGTGTATGTTAATGTTTCGGTGTAAGATTAACTGAACAAAAAAACATGAACAAAAATAGTCCTTTTACAAAGTAGGCAAGACATCTTTTGGACTTGAATAGCAGTGGTTTACAGATTGAGTTCTTCTTGCACTTTTGTAATAAAGGAATGTGCTCTCTACCTGTCCCACAGGAACCCCAGCCACAATGAGTCAGGTGGCAAAAGATGTATGTACCTTCCTGAGGTGGGCTGCTGAACCGGAGCATGACCAGCGCAAACGCATGGGACTGAAGGTTTGCTCGCTGTTTTATATTGCCTTATTCCCCCTGCTGTGTTTGAAGAATCAGACTGAGATGGAAGGAGCTATGGCTTCACTATATCACATGCTCCTGATGTTGCCCTCGGTGTTCTTATCCTTTTCATGTCTTCTTTTCAGTTGCTAATGGGTTCTGCCATCCTTATTCCCTTGGCGTACTACTTGAAGAGACACAAATGGTCTGTGCTGAAGAGCAGAAAGATCGCCTACAGGCCTCCCAAATAAAGCTGATCACTTGTCACCATCGCGTTGGATAAAACCTGAACCTGTAGTCTGTTTCCAACATGCAGTGTATCAAGATAAAGGTTGTCTGTATCCATTGCCTAGACATTTTCATAAGTGTTCTGTGTTTCCTAATACAGAGCTAATACTAAACCTGCATTTTCTTTTACTGTACAAAAAAATAAATTATCTGAACAAACCGTACATTGTTTGAGATGAGCTTTTTGAAGTTGTTTACTTGGACCATGTGTCTGCTTGTCTATACCAATAGAGTGGAACAGCGTGAAATACTTACACACAAGGGCTAGCCATAAAAGATGGCAGAGGACAGAAGCCTTACTGGCAGCACCCCTTACACGATGCCAGCCAATCACAGGGCTACACAGACATACCATTAAAGAATCTAATTAAGTATCCATCACTGTTTGGTTCTCAAACTCCTTATACAACCCCTGGCAAAAATTATGGAATCACCGGCCTCGGAGGATGTTCATTCAGTTGTTTCATTTCGTCGAAAAAAAGCAGATCACAGACATAACACAAAACTAAAGTCATTTCAAATGGCAACTTTCTGGCTTTAAGAAACACTACAAGAAATCAAGAACAAAAATTGTGGCAGTCAGTAACGGTTAATTTTTTAGACCAAGCAGAGGGAAAAAATTATGGAATCACCCTGTAAATTTTCATTCCCAAAACTAGCATTCCCGTTAGTCTGCATCTGAAAAGGAGTGATCACACCTTGGAGAGCTGTTGCACCAAGTGAACTGACATGAATCATGGGTCCAACACGAGAGATGTCAATTGAAACAAAGGAGAGGATTATCAAACTCTGCAATGTTGCAAAAGATGTTGGTTGTTCAGTCAGCTGTGTCTAAAATCTGGACCAAATACAAACAACATGGGAAGGTTGTTAAAGGCAAACATACTGGTAGACCAAGGAAGACATCAAAGCGTCAAGATAGAAAACTTAAAGTAATATGTCTCAAAAACAGAAAATGCACAACCAAACAATTGCGGAACGAATGGGAGGAAACTGGAGTACAGTTCGTCTGTGACCGAACTGTAGGAAAACGCCTAAAGGAAATGGGATTTACATACAGAAAAGATAAACGAAAGCCATCATAACACCGAAACAGAAAAGCACAAGGTTACAATGGGCTAAGGAAAATCAATCGTGGACTGTGGATGACTGGATGAAAGTCATATTCCGTGATGAATCGCAGATCTGCATTGGGCAAGGTGATGATGCTGGAACTTTGGTGCCGTTCCAATGAGATTTATAAAGATGACTGGCTGAAGAGAACATGCAAATTTCCACAGTCATTGATATGGGGCTGCATGTCAGGTAAAGGCACTCTGTCATTACATCTTCAATAAATGTTAATAAAAGTTTACATTGATATTTTGGACACTTTTCTTATCTCATCAATTGAAGCAATGTTTGGGGATGATGAAATCATTTTTCAAGATGATAATGCATCTTGCCATAGAGCAAAAACTGTGAAAACATTCCTTGAAAAAAGACACATAAGATCAATGTCATGGCCTGCAAATAGTCCGGATCTCAATCCAATTGAAGATCTTTGGTGGAAGTTGAAGAAAATGGTCCATGACAAGGCTCCAACCTGCAAAGCTGATCTGGCAACAGCAATCAGAGAAAGTTGGAGCCAGATTGATGAAGAGTAGTTTGTCACTCATTAAGTCCATGCCCCAGAGACTGCAAGCTCTTATAAAAGCCAGAGGTGGTGCAACAAAATACTAGTGATGTGTTGGAGTGTTCTTTTGTTTGTTTGTTTTTCATGATTCCATAATTTTGCCCTCAGAATTGAGTGATTCCATATTTTTTCCCTCTGCTTGGTCTAAAAAATTAACCGTTACTGACTGCCACAATTTTTTCTTGATTTTTTATAGTGTTTCTTAAAACCAGAAAGTTTCCATTTGAAATGACTTTAGTTTTGTGTCATGTCTGTGATCTGCGTTTTTTCGACAAAATTAAACAACTGAATGAACCTCCTCCGAGGCCGGTGATTCCATAATTTTTGCCATGGGTTGTATACTTAATCAATCATGCTTATTGTTATTTGTGTTTACAGAGCATGTGAAAAATACTTAATATAATGCTTCTACAGGAGGATCTAAGCTCCTACATAAAATATAAGACATGTGCAATGTACAGACAGAATATACAGTAGACTAACAATAAAGAACTGAAACCAAGCAATAATATATGTATGAAAATAGTATGAAGAGGAAACAAACAAAAACATGAAATATAACATAAACCAACCTGATTGTGCCTCACAGACCATTACACTGATTAACACCAGGCAAGGTTTTGTCCCATGCAAAAAAAACAACAAAGAAAATATTAGAGAAGTGGATTTAATGTTATGGCTAAGTGATATATGCAGCTATAGGATTTGAAACAAAAAGCTAATAAAAGTTGTTTTTTTGTATATTGCAATGTATTGTTAAAGAGCAATAGCTACTTTTTTGAAAATACAAGCCTAGATAAATGAGTCACCAGGGGCCTGCAGAAGTACTACTGGATATGCAAACAGTTCCCACTTTTGAGTAGCAGTTCCCTGACCGTCACAGACTAGATCTCGATGTGTAAACATTTCTGGTGCAGAGTCTTTTCAACCCTTTGCTTTTAAATGGACAAAAATACAACTCTCCATTTAAGTGTTGTGCTGACACTCTGTTCACCAGAAACTGTGGGAAGAGTTTAAATCCTTTTATCTGACATCTGCAGGGAGCTGACATTCAATCCAAAAAATGTTCTTTGCCACTCTCATTAAAAATGCTTTGAGAATTATTCTGGATGTAAAGTGGGCGACTGCTCCACCAGTCCCCTAATGGAGAGGTGCTGCTGCAACTTTGTCTTGCATTGAGGCTTGGAGTAAACATTGAACAAATGTTTATGTAATTTGCAATGAATGAATGAAAATTTAAAACACAAAAGGAGTCAAAATAGAGTAATGATGAATTGCACTCGGTAAGGATGTATTTAGAAGATAAGTTAAGTATAAAGTCCCCATATATAAACATTTGAGAAAACAAGTGAACAGGAAAAATAATAATACAACCCCAAATCAGAAGAACTTAGAACAGTTTGCAAATGCAAATAAAAAAATGTGCAGTGTTCCTTACATTTACTCAGACTTTTATTTCATTCCAGACAGCATGAACCCAAGACATTTCATGTTTTGTCTGGTCAACTTCATTTTATTTGTTAATAAACATTCCTGCATTTCAAATTTGCAACACATTCCAAAAAAACTTGGGACAGGGACAGTATAGGACTAGTAATGAGGTAAAAAAAAAAACTTAATAATTATGCGTCAACATAATGGTAAAGGTGATGTCAACAAATGATTATAATCATGATGTGGTACAAAAGCAGTATCCACTAAAGGCTGAGTTTTTGAGGAGTAAAGATGGGCAGTGAGTCTCCAGTTTGTTCCCAAATGTGTAAAAATAATTGAAATGTTTTAAAACATGTTCCTCAAAGAAAGACTGGAAGGAATTTTCATATTTCAGTCCTCTAACTGTTTCTGATTTGGCTTGTTTTGCTTTGTCTTGTTGAAAATGCATGGGTGTCCCTCTGAAAGATGTCATTGTCTTGAAGGCATCTTATGTTGCTCTAAAATCTCAGTGTACTTTTCTACATTAATGCTGCCATCACAGAAGTGTAAATGACCTTTGCCAAGGGCACTGACCCAACCACATACAATGACAGACCCTGTGTTTTGGATTTGTTGATGATAACAGGCTGGATGGTCCTTGTAGTCTTTGGTCTGGAGAACACAGCATCCATTTCTTCCAAAAAAACATGGAATAGTGATTCGTCTGATCAAAATATGTTTTCACCATGTGGTGGTCCATCCCAGAGAAGTCGACGGCATTTCAGGACATGGTTAACATGGTTCTTGATGCAGTGCTGTCTGAGGTATCGGAGATCACGCCTCTTCAGCTTAGGCTTGTGCTCTTGCCCTTTACGCACTGAAATTCCTCCAGATTCCTTAAATTGCTTAATGATTTTATGCACTGTAGAGGGAGAAAGATAAATTCCTTCCAATATTTCTTTGAGGAACATAGTTTTAAAGATTTCATTAATTTTCTCATGGATTTGTTGACAAACTGGAGATCCTCTGCCCAAATTTTGGGGATACTGTTTTTGTACATGATTATAATCACCTGTTGACATCACCTGTTTGAAATCAAGTCAAGTGAAGTCAGATTTATTTATATACAGTGGGGCAAAAAAGTGTTTAGTCAGCCACTGATTGTGCAAGTTCTCCTACTTAATTTTCTGTAATTTTCATCATAGGTACACTTCAACTATGAGAGACAAAATGAGAAAAAAAATCCAGGAAATTACTTTGTAGAATTTTTAAGGAATTTAATCGTAAATCATGGTGAAAAATAAGTATTTGACCAAGCAAGATTTCTGGCTCTCACAGACCTGTAACTTCTTCTTTAAGAAGCTCTTCTGTCCTCCACTCATTACCTGTATTAATGGAACCTGTTTGACCTCATTATTTGTATAATAGAAACCTGTCCACAGCCTCAAACAGTCAGACGCCAAACTCAACCATGGCCAAGACCAAAGAGCTGTTGAAGGACACCAGTAAGAAAATTGTAGACCTGCACCAGGCTGGGAAGAATGAATCTACAATAGGCAAGCAGGTTGGTGTGAGTAAATCAACCGTGGGAGCAATTGTAAGAAAATGAAAGACATACAAGACCATTGATAATCTCCGTTGATCTGGGGCCCCACGCAAGATCTCATCCCATGGGGTCAAAATGATCATGAGAACAGTGAGCAAAAATCCCAGAACTACACAGAGGGACCTGATGAATGACTTGCAGAGAGGTGGGACCAAAGTAACAAAGGCTACCATCAGTAACACGCTACACCGAGAGGGACTCAGATCCTGCAGTGCCAGGCGTGTCCTCCTGCTTAAGCCAGTACATGTTCAGGCCCGTCTGAAGTTTGCTAGAGAGCATATGGATGATCCAGAAGAGGATTGGGAGAATATCATGTAGTCAGATGAAACCAAAATAAAACTTTCTGGAAAAACTCAACTGGAAGAAGAAGGATGCTGAGTCACATCCCAAGAACACCATACCTACTGTGAAGCATGGGGGTGGAAACATCATGCTTTGGGCTTCCTTTTCTGCAAAGGGGATAGGACGACTGATCCTTGTTAAGGGAAGAATGAACGGGCCATGTATCATGAGATATGAGATTTTAAGCCAAAACCTCCTTCCCATCAGTGAGAGCATTGAAGATGGAACGTGGCTGGGTCTTCCAGCATGACAATTATCCCAAACACACCGCTCAGGCAACGAAGGAGTGGCTCCGTAAAAAGCATTTCAAGGTCCTGGAGTGGCCTAGCCAGTCTCCAGACCTCAACCCCATAGAAAATATGTGAAAGGAGTTGAGAGTCTGTGTTGCCCCAAAACATCACTGCTCTAGAGGAGATCTGCATGGAGGAATGGGCCAAAATATCAGCTACAGTGTGTGCAAACCTGGTGAAGACTTACAGGAAACGTTTGACCTCTGTCATTGCCAACAAAGTATTGAGTTGAACCAAATTTATTGACCAAATACTTATTTTCCACCATGATTTACAATTAAATTACAGACCTCTCTCATCTTTCTAAGTAGGAGAAGTTGCACAATCAGTGGCTGACCAAATACTATTTTGCCCCACTGTAGTGCTTTTTACAATGGAGCATTGTCTCAAAGCAACTTATTATTATGATTTTACTTATGATTGAACTTATGATTAAATCCTAATATCTACGTCCAATCCCAAATTGAGCAAGCCTAAGGCGATAGTGGCAAGGAAAAACTCCCTAAGTGTTATGAGGAAGAAACTTTGGGAGGACCAAGACTCAAAAAGGGACCCAACCTCCTTGTGCAGCGTAGATGATAAATGTTAAATCAAACTAATTTATCTAAACTAGATAAATAAATCACATCACTTCATTACTAGACCGAACTTGCCCCATCCCAACTTTTTTTTAGAATGTGTTACAGTCCTGAAATGCAAAAATGGATGTTTATTAAAAAATGAACTTTACACTCACTGACCGCATCAGATCCACTTTGCGGTCAGTGAGTGTAAATGACCTTTGCCAAGGGCACTAACTCAACCCAATACCATGACAGACCCTGGCTTTTGGACTTGTAGCTGATAACAGTCTGGATGGTCCTTTTCATCTTTGGTCCAGAGCACACAGTGTCCCTTTCGTTCAGAAAAGATGTGCAATACTGATGTGATCTGACCACAATACACATTTCCACTGTGTGATGGTCCATCCTAGATGCCTCTAAGCACAGAGACGTCAACATCGCTTATGGACATGGTTAACATAAGGCTTATTTTTTACACAGTTTTAAGTTTTAAGTGGCATTTGTGAATGTTACTGCATATTGTAGTGCTCGACAAAGGTTTGATACAGTAATGCCTTGCTCATGTGGTTATATCAGCTCTTGATGAATGACGATTTTTGATACAGTGCCGTCTGAGGGATCAGAGATCACAGGAGTTCAGCTTAGGCTTGTGGTGACCAAGAACCATCACTGCAGCACTCCACCATTCTGTGCTTTATGGCAGAGTGTTCAAATTTGGATTAATCACACCAGAGAATTTTGTTTCTCACAGTCTGAGAGTCCTTTAGGTGCTTTTTTGCAAACTGCAGATGGGCTTTCATGTGTCTTTTACTCAGTCTTGGTTTTTGCTATGATATGCATTAGCTGTGAGACCTTATATAGAGAGGTGTGTCTTTGTCTATTCAACTGAATTTACCACAGGTGGACTTCAGAAACATCCAAAACATGATCAAGAGATAAGGGAGGCCCCCAGAGCTAGATTTCAAGTGACCATGGCAAGGGTCTGAATGCTTTTGTCCATGCAAAATTTTTGTTTTTCCTTTTTAATAAATTTGCAAAACATTCTGAAATTCTTTTTTTAACTTTCTCATTAAGGGACATTGACTGCAGATTGATGGGGAAAAACTTGATTTATTTTATATTTTAAGGCTTCAACATAACACAATGTGAAAAAAGTAAAAGAGTCTGAAGACTTTCTGAAAGCATTGTACTTTTATGCTAGCATAAAGGGCATACAGTCCATAACCACTATCCACCTTAACCTCTTTCAGTGTTGATATGTATACACAATAACATGCGGGTAGATAAGAAACACAGAACAAAAAGGAAAGGAACAGAGAAGCTGAACGCTGAATTTGATTAAGTGTGTATGTAAAATGAATGAATGAATGAATGAATTAATTAAATAATTGTCTTGCATCAGATATTTTGCAGAAAGAAAAAAATTATTTGGTATGACTTCATGGTGCTGCTACAGGGCGAGATAAGACAGGACACTATTTGCTTAAGCACATAAGAGTTATACAAGCAATAACACTATTCCTAGAATTTATATGTAAAAGACTTCTCCTAATCTTCTCCTAATAATTCATTATTATATGTTGGAATTAGGTCACTGTTGGAGTTGAATGTTATGTGCAATGTTTTTGTAGTCAATGCACAACTTGAGCAGGTAGTGTAAACTGAATAAAACCATAATAATAATACACCCAGACTTTTTTAAAATAAAAAAGACATGGGCTGATCAGAGGAATTTGGAGGCTAATTCAACACCTTGAACTATTTGTCATATTCCTCAAACTATTCCAGAACAAGTTTTGCAGTGTGGCAGCGTGCGTTATCCCACTGAATGAGACAAGAATGACTGTAATGTCATTAGGGCATACCTTTGCCATCAAGGGGTGTGTAGTCAATACGAGTAACATGTCAAAGTTTACATTTATATTTACAGCATTTATTAGACACCCTTATCCAGAGTGACTTACAACTACTATAACCTTACAATCCAAGCAATTTGGGTTAAGGGCCTTGTTCAAGGCCCAGACAGTGGCAGCTTGGCAGAAGTGGGTTTCAAACTCTGAACCTTCTAGTCCATAGTCCAGTACTTTAACCGCCAGGCTACCAACACTTCACTCAAAGTAACACACAGTCCAGTCAAAGTAACATCCACATGAATGCCAGTACCCAAGGTTTCCCAGCAGATTATTGCTTTGAGGATCACACTGTCAATATTAGTAACCATACCTGTCAGTAGTTTTAATGTTATGGCCATGTGTCAGTATATACAATTGTAGCAGATGCCTCTACCCAGAGCGACTTACAATTTACAGTGGTGTGAAAAAGTGTTTGCCCTCTTCCTGATTTTGGTATTATTTTGGATGTTCAAAGACAGTCAAAGACAACACAAGTAAACACAAAATGCAGTTTTAAATGAAGGTGTTTATTAGTAAGGGAAAAAAAAAATCCAAACCTACATAACCCTGTGTGAAAATGTGATTGCCCCTAAACCTAATAACTGGTTGGGCCACTTTTAGCAGCAACAACTGCAACCAAGCATTTGTGATAACTTGCAATGAGTCTTTTACAGCATTGTGCAGGAATTTTGGCCACTCATCTTTGCAGAATTGTTGTAATTCAGCGACACTGGAGGGTCTTCATGAGCATGAACGGCTTTTTTAAGGTCATGCCACAGCATCTTAATAGGATTCAGGCCAGGACTTTGACTAGGCTTCTCCAAAGTCTTCATTTTGTTTTTCTTTAGCCATTCAAAGGTGGACTTGCTGGTGTGTTTTGGATCAAGTTTGTTTCAGCTTGAGGTCACAAACAGATGGCCAGACATTCTCCTTCAGGATTTTTGGTCGACAGCAGAATTCATAGTTCCATTTATCACAGCAAGTCTTCCAGGTCCTGAAGCAGCAAAACAGCCCCAGACCATCACACTACCACCACCATATTTTACTGTTGGTATAATGTTCTTTTTCTGAAATGCTGTGTTCCTTTTACGCCAGATGTAATGGGACACACACCTTCCAAAGAGTTCAGCTTTTGTCTTGTCAGTCCACAGAATGTTTTCCCAAAAGTCTTCATGATCATCAAGATGTGTTTGACGAGCTTTAATGTTCTTTTTGCTCTGCAGTGGTTTTTGTCTTGGAACTCTGCCATGCAGGCCATTTTTGTCCAGTCTCTTTCTTATGGTGGAAGCATGAACACTGACCTTAACTGAGGCAAGTGAGGCCTGCAGTTCTTTGGATGATGTTGTGGGGTCTTTTGTGTTCTCTTGGATGAGTCGTCGCTGCGCTCTTGGGGTAATTTTGGTCAGCCCACCACTCCTGGGAAGGTTCACCACTGTTCTCACTGTGGTTCGCTGGAGTCCCAAAGCTTTAGAAATGGCTTTATAATTCTTTCTAGACTGATAGATCTCAGTTACTTTTTTCTCAATTGTTCCTGAATTTATTTGGATCTCAGCATGATGTGTAGCTTTGAAGGATCTATTCGTGTACTTCACTTTGTCAGCCAGGTCCTTTTTAAGTGACGTCCTGATTGAGAACATGTGTGGCAATAATCAGGCCTGGGTGTGGCTAGAGACATTGAACTCAGGTGTGATAAATCAGTTATGTTTTAATCACTTTTTCACACAGGGCCATGTAGGTGGTTTGTGTTTCTTTCTCCCTTAATAATAAACACCTTCATTTAAAAACTGCGTTGTGTGTTTACTTGTGTTGTCTTTGACTAATATTTGGTTTGATGTTCCGAAACACTTAAGTGTGACAAACGTCCAAAAAAATAGGAAATCTTGAAGGGGGCACTTATTCACACCACTGTATGCATTCTTTCAATGGGTTATGGGCGTTGCTGGCAGAGGTGGCATTTGAACCATGGATCTTCTGGTCCACTGTCCAGTACCTTAATCACTAGGCCACCACAGTCCCACACACACCAACCTTAATCAGTCACTGAGTTTTGATGGAAGGCCTTTTCTAAACAGAGTCACAAATGTGCCATATTCTTTTTCTTTTCTGTCTATCCACATAGTTAACTGCCCCAATTACACTCAATGAAACTCAATGTTTTATTTACGTTCACATGGTCAAGACAACCTGCTAAAATTCAAATTGAGCATCATAATGGGGAAAAAAGGTGATGTAAGTAACATTGAACGTGGCATGGTTGCTGATTCTAGGTGGGCTGGTCTGAGTATTTCAGAAATTGCTGATCTACTGGGATTTTCACACACAGCCATCTCTAGGGTTTACAGAGAATGGTCCAAAAAAAGTGAAAATGTCCAGTGAGCAGCAGTTCTCCGTGCAGATATGCTTTGTTGATGCCAGAGGTCTGTGGAGAATGACCAGACTGGTTCGGGCTGATAGAAAAGGCAACAGTAACTCAAATAACCACTCCTTACAACTGAGGTATGCAGAAGAGTATCTCTGAATGCGCAGCACATCGAACCTTAAAGTAGATGAGCTACAGCAGCAGAAAACCACATTGGGTACCAAATCTGTCAGCTAAGAACAGTCAACTTAGTCTACAGTTTGCACAAGCTCACCAAAATTGGACAATAGAAGAATGGAAAAACATTGCCTGGTACTGATGGGTCTGAATTTCTGCTGTGGCATTCAGATGGTAGGGTCAGAATTTGACATAAACAACATGAAACCATGACTGGTTTCAACTGTTCCAGCTGATGGTGGTGGTGTAAAGGTGTGAGGGATATTTTCCAGGCACACTTTAATATTATAGCCTTTTATTTTAATACCCTTAATAGTAACTTGCTTAAATGCCACAGGCTACCTGAGTCTTATTGCTTACCATGTCTGTGTCTTTAAGACCACAATGACCAGCAGGATAATGTGCCATGTCACAAACCTTAAACCATCTCAAACTTGGTTCTTGAAAATGACAATGAGTTCACTGTACACAAATTACTCCTGGACAGCGTCGCGGGAGAGCTGGTACCTAGCCGGCAGCATAGGATGCAAGGCAGGAACAACCATACATAGTTCGCCAATCTATCATAGAGCACATACACTCTCACATACACGCTCATATACACACACAAAGAACACTTTTAGTGTAATCACTTAACCTAATGTAGGTTTTGGACTGTGGGAAAAAAACAGAGTACCCAGAGTGAACCCACGTGGACATGCAGACGCCACACAGAGGGATTTCCAGACCACTCTACCTGGGATTGAACCAAAGACCTTCTTGCTGTGAGGCGACAGTGCTGCCCACTGAGTCCCTTCTGTGTATTTAAACTATTATTATACAAGTAATTTTTAGTTAATTTGTTTATTTCTTACATATAAAATCTAGGCTGCCCAGGGAGGTTGGGTTCCAATCTAGGATAAAGTTTACTTTTTACCTTCGTGATTTTAGTGGGGCACAGCAACAAAAAGTAGGTCTGATGACATTCCTGTGACTTCTTCTCTAAATATTACAACTTTTCTTGTAATGCCCTGGACGGCACGGTGGCTCAGTGGGTAGCATTGCCGCCTCACAGCAAGAAAGTCCTGAGTTCAGTCCCAGGGTGGAGCAGCCTGGGTCCTTTCTGTGTGGAGTCTGCATATCCTCCCCGTGTCCCTGTGGGTTTACTCCGGGCACTCTGGTTTTCTCCCACAGTCCAAAGACATGCAAGTTAGGTTAATTGATTACACTAAATTGACCTGGTTTGAGTGTGGTCTCTGGCGACAGATGAAGCAATACGTCGGCTGGAGTTTTCTCGGTCGCATCGAGTGGCCCCCCGCATAGACCCCCGCATCTGGCAGGGACAGGCGCCAGGAAAATGATGGTTCTTGTAATGCCCTGTTTAATAGCTGCATTACGTTCTGTGAAACATGATGTTGACCAAAATGTATGTTGTCCAGACATTACCATAGTCATATTGTCTTTTAGGCTACTGTTATTTAAATATGAAGGGTATTTTCCCCAAAAAACTGCATGCAAATGAGACATAAATCTGTCAGAGATACCGCTGAAAACGAGAGTGATGGATGAGTGATTTGAAGCAACTTTCTGAAACATCTGTTTATGAAAAGATACTTTTGTTTTGATGGAAACCAAAAATGCATTGGATTATGAGCAAGACAGAAGCTCAGCTGAAACAGAGGCTGTTTCTGTCACGCTACCCGGCCGTGCCTACCGTATCTGCCGTCCCCCGGACCAATCAGGGGACCTCACGGCGATCGCACTGATCGCCTCCAGCTGTGAGGTCCCCTACTTAAACACGGACGGTTGAGACGGTAGACGCGGATCATTGACGTCATCGCCGCGTCCCAAACGCTCGTCGTCACCGCTCCCGGGCGCTTCTCGTCCGTCGCTCCTCGCGTCCCTAACGCTCCTAGTAGTTTGGTTACTGCCTATAAGTTTTGGTTCTGCCTTGTTTCGTTCCGCTTGGGGGTTTTGTATCCCCTTCAATAACCAATTTTTGTTCATTAACCTGCGTTTGTCTACCTTACTTCTCTCCCCTCGCCCTCGTCCGTTACAGAATGATCCCTGTAATGGAGACGGCAGGTTCACCTAATGTTTTGTTCTCCCTCGACCATTTCTACGGCGATCCTGCCTCCTGCTGGCCATTTGTGGTGCAGTGCAGGTCGTTTTTTGATGTTTTCCCTTTTGACTCAGAGTTTGAGAAGGTTTCCTTTTTGTTTCTCCACCTGGGAGGTGAAGCCCTGGTTTGGGCCACCCACATGTGGCCGGTGCTCCGGACGGGCACCGTAGACCTATTCCTGGAGGAGCTGGAGTTCGCTTTTGGCTCCTCCTGGGAAGCCCCGGGCATCGGCGCTGTGGGTTCCAGCCCGGCAGAACCCGTTTGCCCTGTCCGCTCTGCACCGGTTGGTAAGGTGCTGGATCCCCAGCTTACCACCAGCCCGACCGCCCTAACCAGGCGTCAAAGCGTTCTGCCTGCCGACAATTTAATTTTTAGTCGCTCTTGTTTTTTACCCGATCCTTTAGTTCCTGGCGTTCGTGTTTCCAATCACTCTACACACGCCTCAGAACTCCTAGTTCCTGGCGTTCACGATTCCAATCGCTCTAATCTCGCTGCAGAACCCATAGTTCCCGATAGTGGTACCGCTCAGTCAGCTTCCTCGACACCGACACCCGCACTGCGTTCGTTTGGGACACGGACGGTCACATCACCCCCGCTCGTGCCCACTCCCGCGTCCCGGATGTTGGTGCCAGTGGCTGCCCCAAGGACATCTGCAGTTCCGGTGGCTGCCCCAAGGACATCTGCAGTTCCGGTGGCTGCCCCCAGGGTGTCTGCAGTTCCGGTGGCTGCCTCCAGGTGTCTGCAGTTCCGGTGGCTTGCCTCCGGGTGTCTGCTTCCGGTGGCTGCCTCCAGGGTGTCTGCAGTTCCGGTGGCCTGCCTCAGGGTGTCTGCAGTTCCGGTGGCGCCTCCGGGTGGTCTGCAGTTTCCCGGTGGCTGCCCTCCGGGTTGTCTGCAGTTTCCGGTGGCTGGCTCCAGGGTGTCTGCAGTTCCTGTGGCTGCCTCCAGGGTTTCTGCAGTTCCTGTGGCTGCTCCGGGTGTCTGCATTTCCGGTGCTGCATCCAGGTGTCTGCAGTTCCGGTGGCTGCCTCCAGGGTTTCCTGCTGTCCCAGGGCACCAGAAGCCTTCTAAAGGCTCCATCCTCACCAGAGCTTTTTACAGGCTCCACATCCTCACAGAGCCTCTCCAAAGGCCCGCGTCTCTTCAGAAGCTCTCCAAAGGCCCCGCGGCTCTTCCGAAGCCCTCTCCAAGCCCGCGTCTCTCGAGCCTCTCCAAAGGCCCGCGTCTCTTCAAAGCCTCTCAAAGGCCCCGCTCTCTTTCAGAAGCCTCTCCAAAGGCCCGCGTCTCTTCAGAAGCCTCCCAAAGGCACGCTTCTCTTCAAAGAACCTCTCCAAAGGCCCCCCGCGTCTCTTCGAAGCCTCTCCAAAGGCCCGCGCTCTCATAAGCCTCTCTCCAAAGGCCCGCGTCTTCTTCAAAGCCCTCTCCAAGGCCCCGTCTCCTTCAGAAGCCTCTCCAAAGGCCCGCGTCTCTTCAGAAGCCTCTCCAAGGCCGCGTCTCTTCAGAAGCCTCTCCAAAGCCGCACCCCAGAGAAAACCGGTCGGGATTGTCTCCTCCCTCCTCCATTGAGACCCAGGCGTCGCCTCCTGCCTGTCAGCGTCGTCACGTCGTCCCCGACTCTGCCCGGCAGCCCCACGTCGTCCACGACTCTGCCCGGCCGCCTCACCGTCGTCCACGACTCTTGCCCGCAGCCCTCAAACGTCGTCCACGACTCTGCCCGGCATCCTCACTTCGCCACGACTCTGCCCGGCAGCCCTCACTTCGTCCACGCCTCTGCCCGGCCGGCCTGCACGTCGTCCACCATTACTGCTCTGCCGGCAAGCCTCACGTCGTCCACGGCCCTCTGCCCGCAGCCTCACGGTCGTCCACGATGCCTCTTCCCGGCAGCCGCCTCAACGTCGTCCACAAGACTCTGCCCGGCAAGCCTCACTCCGTCCACGACTCTGCCGGCGCCTCACGTCTCCACGCCCTCTGCCCAGGCAGCCTCACGTCGTCCCACGCCTCTGCCCGGCAGCCTCCACGTCGCCACGCCTCTGCTGTCAATAGCAACGCCGCCTCGCCTCTGCTTCCATCAACGCCGCCTCCGCCTCTGCTGTCATCAACGCCTCCGCTCGCCTCTGCTGTCAAGCAACTGAACGCCGCCTCGCGCCTTCTGCTGTCAAGCACGCCGCCTCGCCTCTGCTTCAAGCAACGCCGGCCTCGCCTCTGCGTCAGCAAACGCCGGCCCCCCCCCCCCCCCCCCAGACCCGGCCTCGCCGCTGCTGTCAAGCATCGCCGCCTCGCCGCTGCTGTACAAGATCCGCCGCCCATGCGCCGCTGCTGTCAAGGCATCGCCTGGTGGTCGACTCTGCTCAGCCGCCTCACGTCGCGAATCCGCTCTCAAAGCGTCGCCTCGTCGTCTCCTCGCTCGCCCCCTCTCCTCGGTGCTCTGCGCGCCGAACCGCCCGATGCTGGCTATTCCCTCTGGAGTCCGTCCGTTCCAGTAAGGCCCCCTGAGGCGGAGCCGCCCCCGGGGTCCCTTCCTCTGAGTCCTAAGCTCCGCTCGGACTCCTTGGGGGGGCACTGTCAACTCTACCCCCGTCCGTGCCTACCTATCTGCCGTCCCCCGGAACCAATCAGGGACCTCACGGCGCTCGCACTGATCGCTCCAGCTGTGAGGTCCCCTACTTAAACCGGACTGTTGAGAACGGGAGACCGGATCATTGAACGTCATCCTCCGCCGCGTCCCAAACGCCTTCGTCCGTCACCACCCAACCCCGCTCCCGGGGGCCCCGCTTCTTCGGTCGTCCTCGCGTCCTAACGCGCCTAAGTAAGTTTGGTTACTGCCTTGTTTCTTTCCCTTTTGTATCCCCTTCCAATAAACCATGTTTTGTTCAGTTAACCTGCGTTTGTCTCCTCCCTCGCCCTCGTCCGTTACAGTTTCTTCAATATGTTTACTTTCTGTGCTTTGTTTTCTTAGTATACATCGTCTGAAAAGTTTGGGCACCCCTGATAATTTTTCATGATTTTTCTTTATAAATCATTGGTTGTCCAGCTCAGCAATTTCAGGTAAATATATCATATAGCAGATGAACACCGTGATATTTGAGAAGTGAAATTAAGTTTATAGGTTTTACAGAAAGTGTGCAGTAATTATTCAAACAAAATTAGGTAGGTGCATAAATTTGGGCACCTTTGTCATTTGAATACCTTTAGCACTAATTATTGGAACACAAAATTTGTTTTGTAAGCTCATTGACCCTTGATCTACATACACAAGTGAATCCAACTATGAGAAAGTGTTAAGGTGGCCAATTGGAAGTTTTTCTCCTCTTTGCATCTTCTCTGAAGAGTGGTAACATGGGAGCCTCAAAACAACTCTCAAATGGCCTGAAAACAAGGTTGTTCAACATCATGGTTCAGGGAAAGGGAAAAGCTCTCTCAGAGATTTCAGCTGTCAGTTTCCACTGTGAGGAACATAGTGACGCAATGGAAGACCACAGACACAGTTCTAGTTAAGGAACTCCCGAAGTGGCAGACCAAGAAGAATCTCAGATAGGCAGAGGCGAAGGATGGTGAGAACAGTCATAGTCAAGCCACAGACCACCTTCAAAGACCTACAACCTCATCTTGCTGCAGATGGTGTCACTAATCATCGTTCAACTATACAGCACACTTTGCACAAGGAGAGGCTGTATGGGAGAGTAATGCAGAAGAAGCCTTTTCTGCAGACACGCCACAGTCACTTGAGGTGTGCTACAGCACATTTGGACAATCCAGCTTCATTTTGGAATAAAGTGCTGTGTACTGATGAAACTAAAATTGAGTTATTTGGACATAACAAGGAGCGGCACACATCCCAAGACAAACATTTGCTACCCACAGTAAAATTTGGTAGCGGTTCCATCAGGCTGCGGGACTGTGTGGCCAGTGCAGGTACTAGGAATCTTGTTAAAGTTGAGGATCGCATATTCCAGTTAATATCTCCAGATTCTTGAGAACAATGTTCAAGAATCAGTGACAAAGTTGCACCGAGGCCAACGACCCAAAACCCTGCTCAAAATCTACTAAGGCATTCATGCAGAGGAACCAGTACAACATTCTGGAATGGCCATCTCAGTCCCTAGACAAATGTGAGCTGTCCATGCTCGGAAACCATCAAACCTGACTGAACTGGAGATGTTTCTAAAGAAGAATGGTCCAAAGCACCTTCAACCAGAATCCAGACTGGAAGCTGTAGGAAGCGTTTAGCGGCTGTTATTTCTACAAAAGGAGGATCTACTAAATATTAATGTTCATTTTTCCTGTTGGAGTGCCCAAATTAGCCTGCCTAATTTTGTTTGAATAATTACTGCACACTTTCTGTAAATCCTATAAACTTCATTTCACTTCTCAAATATCACTGTGTTCATCTGCTATATGATATATTTAACTCAAGTTGCTGATCTGAACAACCAATGATTTATAAACTAAAATCATGAAAATTATCAGGGGTGCCCAAACTTTTTCATACGACTGTACTTGTGAAACGTCATCAGTCGCAGCCCAAGCACTGTTCCATTTCTGAGTTCGCATCTAACCAAGTCCGCTCCAAATCCCCGGATGTGTTCTTGCTCCACCCATATTATCGAGGATTCAGCAGAGCAGACTTGTGCGGACTTGAACAGCGAAATATCCCACAGTGTATTGCCAGCTCAGTAATGGTGGATAAGAGGACTCCCTACTAGATGTATAATTTCTAAAGTAATACTGTTATTGTGTCACGGAATGAAGTTATAAGATTTCTTTAGCCGAGTATGTAGTTGTTTAAAATTAACTATCAGTTTATCAAGACAAAGCTTACATAAAAAAAATGCTCAGACGATTTCGGAGATGTGACGTAAAGTTATTACCGTATTTATTATGCATTATATGTATTGTTTGTTCAGCCTGTATTCTAAATATGAGTTGTCTGATATAAACTGAAGTTCAGAATTAAATTCCCTTCTAAAATCAGATGTTTTTTGCTTGCTTATGCTTGAGAAGGTTTTAATTTACGCTTAAATGAGATCGGTCCGTTGTTACACGTAGATTAAACTATTCAATGAAAAGTAAGAGATCTGAGCACTTTTTCCACCACTGACAGGCTTTATACAAGATGTTTTAGATTTTTATCTAGGTGTAAAAAGTAAACTGTCTTGTCTCCATAGCCAAGTACGCTGCTGTTCCAATTGTAGAATAATCGAACTGTGTCCTCCTGTCCTGGAGAGAATGTCCAGACTAGAAAGTACACATGTCCCGTACTTGGATTGAGAAACGGATAGAGACGAAGCAGATGAATGTGAACCAGTTCATATAGTTCTAGGTTAGAGTTAATATACAGGTATTTGGAGGACAAAAAAAATGAGTAATATGTGCCACAGAACAGACATATATGCTTATGAACGGCATTTATAGCATGTTACAAATAAGTAGCGGAAAGTCAGACACAAACACGAGTAACTTAACAAGTCTCTTAACACATCAACTGAGTTAGAACAGTCTCTATGTCTAAACATGAGCAAACAAGCTCAACCAATAAGGTAGTGAGCTTTTGAGTGAACGGCACACTTCTTCTCTTTTAACTCCTGCCTTTGCTCGTGGATCTGCAGCATTGATTGGTTGTTGAGGTTACCTGGGCAGAAGTAAAACACAATGCATTGGAGCGCACCAAAACAATAATAATATGCTGCTTATACATAAATCAACAATTAACATAAGAATCTGTAATAATTAGTAAAATATGGTAATTAGATGGCCGTCGTAGAGAACTGTGAGGCAGAGTACAGACTTTTATTTTAGATAGCTAAGTGCTAATGACAAATGCTAAAACCTACACGGTAACGTTCCTGAGCAGTTCCTCCGCCTCTCCTTTCGCAGCAGCTACGCGGAGTAACGCGGTCAAACCTGATTGGTTAGTTGATTTCCTTCAACGCATGGTGTACCGGAAGAGAAAGCAGTGGGAGCTGTAGGGACTGGACCGTCAGTGCGGTATAGGGGAGAGATGGATGCGTTAAATAAACTGAAGCAGTTTGACGCTTATCCAAAGACTCTGGAAGATTTTAGGATCAAAACGTGCGGTGGAGCTACGGGTGAGCACAGTAGCAGTGTTGGGTGACCGGGAAAGGCTCCAATGATACAAGTTTAAGAGCTCGTGTCAGTAGCATAGTTTGTTGCAGGTAGAATGCAAACGAGCTTGGTGTTGTTTGGCTGTAAAGGAAACTTCTTAGAAATAATGTAATTTAACAATGCAGTGAGCGAACTACTTCATAAACTGCTAAATGCAGGTTACAAAATGCATTGTTTATTAGCATTAGTCTGTGATGCATTACCCTTTTGTTTCTAGGGCAGCTTTTAAAATGCTTTGGGTGTTTCTTGTTTTGTTTTTTGTAGTAACCATCATCAGTGGGCTTATTATGCTGATCCTGTTCGTCTCGGAGTTACAGTATTACCTAACCAAGGAGGTAAATGACTTAAACGGTTCAGCAGCTTTGGGTTATATGGGTAATGGCTACACATGTACCAGGACTCAATTATGTAATCATTGACACACAAAAATAAAAATCCACAAAAGTCCAAGTGGTCTACTTGGATAGTTTGGACTGGGCTTGCATCAAAAGGCTTGTTTGTACGTTTCTGTGCCCTGTGATGGAGTGGAGACCCGTTCAGGGTGTAACCTTGTAACGCTGACTCGGGTAAGCTGGGGTAAGAACGGCCTGCTCGGCTTTGCTGCTTGGCAAGCATGTGCATGACTGTCCTCTGAATGTGCAGTTGCCCAAATGTTTCAACAAGAAGTCCATAATTTGAATCTGCATGAGAGTGTGAAACTTCTCTTCATTTCAATGTCATATTGATGATTGAGAGAACTGTCTGATCACAGGTTCATCCTGAACTGTTTGTGGACACAACAAGAGGAGACAAGCTGAAGATTAACATTGATGTTATATTCCCTCATATGCCATGTGCCTGTGAGTAAATATTTATCTTTCAACACTGTTCATGTTCAGCCTTGATATGGCTATGTTTTCATGACCGTGGCAGTTTTTGTGTGTGTATGCACAAGTGCATTATTCACTGGTACGTTTGGATCTGAGATTCACTTCAGTCCCACTCTTCTGTATCTCAGATCTGAGCATTGATGCTATGGATGTAGCAGGCGAGCAGCAGCTGGATGTGGAGCACAACCTGTTAAAACAGAGACTGGACAAAGATGGCAATCCTGTTAGCACCAAGGCAGAGAAACATGGTTGGTACTTTATTATGTAATTCTTATGTTTGGTTTGACAGAGGTGGCCTGGTGGCATCGATCATGTTGTCCCCATGTCTGTTTGGGTTTCCTCTCACATTCCAAAGACATGTTAGGCTAACTGGTATCTCTAAAGTGTCCCTGTGTGTGTGTGTGCATGCCCTGTGATGCGGTTGGGGCGATAGGGACATGGATATAACAGAGCAGAAAAAGCAGGTTGTGTCTTAGGCTTGAAATAACTGATTCATGAGAGGTTGGTAAAAAGTGATTTTCAAATCTTGTTTTCTGTGTTTATCTGTGTAGATTTGGGCCAAGTTGAAGGTGAGGTTTTTGATGCTAGTAAGCTGGATCCTGATCGCTGTGAGAGCTGTTATGGAGCAGAAACTGAGGACTTGAAGTGAGTGCCTGCCTCTGTCTGATCTGCTTTTAACGACGCCGACACATTTTAAGTGGTGTTTAATTTAAGTCAAGTCAAGACTAGGCTAGATGTGTGGTGTCATACTGAGTGCTCAGTGACAGGAAAGCTACATAAGGCTACACAATGCTGGTAAGGCTTGCATGCAGCATATGTTGTACAATGTGTGTGTATTTATTACAATATACAGTACTGAGCAAATGTCTTAGGCATTCTATAGTATTTTGGTTTATATTCTGCTTATTCTTTAAGTTTTAGTGGTCACTGCACTTCGTAGTTCTACAATTAGTCTGTTTCTCCACATACTTTGTTTGTCCCCTTTACTCTGTTATCTAATGGTCAGGAGCCCCACAGGACCAGCACAGATCAGGTACTATTCGGGTGGTGGATCATTCTCAGCACTGAAGTGACACCGATGGTGGTGTGTGTTGTGCTGGTATGAGTGGATCAGACACAGCATTGCTGCTGGAGTTTTTAAACACCTGAGTGTCACTGCTGGACTAAAAATAGTCCACCAGCCAAAAATATTCAGCCACGAACATTCTCTATTCAGTGTCCTGTGAGCACTGATGAACAATTGGAGGATGACTAACACAAACTGTGCAACAAACAGATGTCTCTGCCTTTACATCTACAAGGTGAAGCAATAAGGTGTACGTCTCTTATAAAGTGCACAGTGAATGAATAGTGTTTAAAAACTCCAGCAGCACTGCTGTGTCTGTTCCACTCATACCAACATAACACACACTAACACACCACCACCACCACATCAGTGTCACTTCATTGCCGAAAATGATCCACCACCCAAATAGTACCTGATCTGTGGGGGTCCTGACCATTCGAGTTCAGAGTAAGGGGACTAACAAAGTATGTAGAGAAACAGATGGACTAAAGTCTGTAATTGTAGAAAAAATGAAAAAACCTAAATAAAAAATAAGCAAAATACAAACTGAAAAATATAGAATGTTTAAGACTTTTGCACAGTAATAAATATATACATTCACACACAGTGGGGCAAAAAAGTATTTAGTCAGCCACTGATTGTGCAAGTTCTCCTATTTAGAAAGATGAGAGAGGTCTGTAATTTTCATCATAGGTACACTTCAACTATGAGAGACAAAATGAGGGGGGAAAAAAATCCAGGAAATCACATTGTAGGATTTTTAAAGAATTTAGTTGTAAATGATGGTGGAAAATAAGTATTTGGTCAATAACAAAAGTTCAACTCAATACTTTGTAACATAACCTTTGTTGGCAATGGCAGAGGTCAAACATTTCCTGTAAGTCTTCACCAGGTTGGCACACACTGTAGCTGGTATTTTGGCCCATTCCTCCATGCAGATCTCCTCTAGAGCAGTGATGTTTTGGGGCAACACGGACTTTCTACTCCCTCCACACATTTTCTATGGGGTTGAGGTCTGGAGACTGGCTAGGCCCTCCAGGACCTTGAAATGCTTTTTTACGGAGCCCACTCCTTTGTTGCCTGAGCGGTGTGTTTGGGATCATTGTCATGCTGGAAGACCCAGCCACGTTCCATCTTCAAATGCTCTCACTGATGGAAGGAGATTTTGGCTTAAAATCTCATGATACGTGGCCCCGTTCATTCTTCCCTTAACACAGATCAGTCGTCTTGTTGCCTGTGCAGAAAAACAGCCCCAAAGCATGATGTTTCCACCCCCATGCTTCACAGTAGGTATGGTGTTCTTGGGATGCAACTCAGCATTCTTCTTCCTCCAAACACGGCGAGTTGAGTTTTTACCAAAAAGTTCTCTTTTTATTTCATCTGACCACATGATATTCTCCCAATCCTCTTCTGGATCATCCATATGCTCTCTGGCAAACTTCAGATGGGCCTGGACATGTACTGGCTTAAGCAGGGGGGCACGCCTGGCACTGCAGGATCTGAGTCCCTCTCGGTGTAGTGTGTTACTGATGGTAGCCTTTGTTACTTTGGTCCCAGCTCTCTGCAGGTCATTCATCAGGTCCCTCTGTGTAGTTCTGGGATTTTTGCTCACCGTTCTCATGATCATTTTGACCCCACGGGATGAGATTTTACGTTGAGCCCCAGATCGAGGGAGATTATCAATGATCTTGTATGTCTTACAATTGCTCCCACAGTTGATTTATTCACACCAACCTGCTTGCCTATTGTAGATTCACTCTTCCCAGCCTGGTGCAGGTCTACAATTTTCTTCCTGGTGTCTTTCAACAGCTCTTTGGTCTTGAATTTGGAGTCTGACTGTTTGAGGCTGTGGACAGGTGTCTTTTATATAGATAATGAGGTCAAACTGGTGCCATTAATACAGGTAACGAGTGGAGCACAGAAGAGAGTCTTAAAAAAGAAGTTACAGGTCTGTGAGAGCCAGAAATCTTGCTTGTGTGTGGGTGAGCAAATACTTATTTTCCACCATGATTTTAAATTTATAATCATGAATTTGTAATTACACCATGAATCCTACAATGTGATTTCCTGGATTTTGTTTTCTCATTTTGTCTCTCATAGTTGAAGTGTACCTATGATGAAAATTACAGACCTCTCTCATCTTTCTAAGTAGGAGAACTTGTACAATCAGTGGCTGACTAAATACTTTTTTGCCCCACTGTATATAAAGTGTGTGTGTGTAATATGTAAGTGTGTATGTATGTGTATATATATATATATATATAAGTCTTTCTCCTGGAATATTGACCTAGTTTAGATGGTGGTACTGACATGCTCTGAACAGCCTGTTCAGCCTTGTCCCAGGGATGCGCTATAGCAGTGCCCTTTTTGGTAGATGAGAATATTTTCGAGCCACCACCACTCTCTCTCTCTCTCACACACACACACACACACACACACATACACATCTTTACATATTTTTCTTGAAAACAAACAAACAAAATAATGTGACATCACCTTTACAGTGGAATTATGGTCTTGACCATGTTTACATACCGAAGTGCACTGAGTTTCTGCCTTGTGATTAGATGATTAGATAGTTGCAGGAACAAGTGTACCTAATGAAGTGGACAATGAGTGTATATCCCTTAACGATGTCATTCGTCAGGTACATGGAAGTTACTTGGGATGGGCTTTTAGGGTTTATGTTTTGGATCTCCAGAGACCATAGCACCGCTGTAAAGAACTGCTATAATGTCATCTGCACTGATATTCTTTAGGTGCTGTAACACGTGTGACGACGTGCGGGAAGCTTATCGGCGCCGTGGATGGGCCTTTAAGACGCCTGACACAATTGAGCAGTGCAAGAGAGAAGGCTTCAGTCAGAAGATGCAGGAGCAAAAGAACGAAGGCTGCCAAGTATATGGTTTCCTCGAGGTCAATAAGGTAGCCATAGTAATTAATGAAAAATGAAGTTTTACTAAGCACAGTATAGTTTCCGTTGCTCTGTTAGATCATTAAATGTATGATACAGCTCACTTATCTGATCTTGCTGTTGCATAGATTGTAACCAAGGTGCAGGCCGAGAGTCATGACCATTATTTCTCAGTCCTCCATAAATTACACTTGAAGTCACTGAGTAGATTATTTACAGAGTGTAGCAGGAGGAACGTTTCTGAAAAGCTGTGTAGTTCAGTGATTGGTAGCTTACGAGTTACGATTGTATCCCAGCTGGCTATGCTGTTTGATCCCTGTTCTACAAGGAAGACACAGTGTGTTTACATGCACTTAATAATCTGGTAACTGCAGAAAATCAGATTTTGTCAGTAATGATTTTGTCACTCTGATTTCTACATCAGAGTATGCTGTTTACATGACCACTTTAATATTCAAATAACTGTAGAAATCTGACTATGATTGGATTATTAAATCCATGTAAACACACTCATTGTTGGCCCTTAATCCAGTAAGCTGACTGAGATACAAATTTTATGAACAAGTAAACATGCCTACTTTTTTCTTTAGGTGGCAGGTAATTTCCACTTCGCCCCTGGAAAGAGCTTTCAGCAATCTCATGTGCATGGTGAGTATTGAAGCCAGTTCATAGGGCTTACAACCCAAGATCTGCAACCGTACATACTGATAATAAAGCACAGGAGGTGCCACACTATCATCAGTAATATAGCTTTGGAATACTGAGCTGTCTGGATTTGAGGCTACAATCTAGTTAAAATAATTGACAATCTAAAATTTGCTTGTTGTAGACCCGAGCACTATACCACGAAGCTAGGATAACATACTCAGCTGTCTCGTTTTACTTAAAAGTGCACAGTTTGGTTTAATCAGTAACAGATAAGCAGTTGGGGATTAGATAACTGAGCCCGGACTTTAGGCGCTCACATTTCACTGTCAAATGAAGCGGCTTCCATGTCGGTCACATTTCTATTTAATACGATTATTATTTTTTAAATTTTTTTCTGAACCTCCACTTTAACCTGGTCTGGGGGAATCCTATCCTGAAATTCACGGGGTGCAGGTACCTTGGTTGGCGTGCCAATCCATTGCTCGGATCAGTCCTCCATCTGTCTGTGTGAGGCCAGACCTTGGCAGAAAGGCACCATCGGGACTCAAACACAGGCCATTGCTGTACAGGGCCAGCACATTGCTGCTGCATAACCAAGCACCAGCAGCACAGGGACCAAGTCACGAACCATCCCTAAACAGAGCCCCAATCCATCACAGGGCACATGTGGGTAGGAATTCATAGGGACATCGGGAGAACAAAGTGGAGAAACCCCACACAGGCAGTGGCCAGATCAGGAATCCAACTGGGGATTTTTGAGGCTGTTAGGAGAAAGCGCTAACTACTTGCACCTCACTTATGTTTGTTAATTCAGTGAAACATTTCAATAAAGTAATTGCAGGCGACACAGTGGTGCAGCGAGTAGTGCGGGCGCCTCATAGGTCCAGCGTCCTCGGTTCGATCCTAACCTCAGACTCTGCCTGTGTGGAATCTGCATGTCCTCACCATGGTTTCTCTCTGGTTTCCTTCCACATTCAAAAGACATGCATTAGGTTGACTGATTACACTAGAATTGGCCCGATATGAGTATGTGATCTGTTTCGATTTTAACAAAGTAATTATATGAAAGCCAATTATGTTGCATAAGCCCACAGAGACAAAAACTGGCTTAAATAGACTACATAACTTATAATTTAATGTGTCCATTATAAGTCATAATATGTGCACCACTTTTATCAGTACTCTTTCAATAGCATATCAGTTTGTACTAGATTGTACCTCGCTGTAATATTAGTGTTATCTAGATCAAGAAAGTAATGTCCGTTTGCTGTAACAGCAGAGGTCTTAAGAATTCAAATAGAAAATAAAAATCTGCCTTAGGTCTAATTCACATCTGAATGAGAGAAAACTAGTACAAGCGAACCCTTGCAAGAGAATCACACTCTTGAAACGCAGAGGACAGTAACGTTATCGTCATGTTACTTTTATAAAGATACAAAGATAAGTTACTGTATTGTACAGTGCTGTACTAAATGCTTTCATATTGTATTTGAATTAATATTATTGTTTAAAATAATACACTATGTGCAAAGTTTCTAAACTTCTATGTGACTAATGTCCATTCAGTGTTCATTTTGGTCAACGTCCTGTTTCACAGAAAGTAAGGCGGACATTAAGCAGCGCATACCTCTTTAATAATTCTGATTGGTTAAGAAGCTATTTTTTTTTTAGTTGCTTGAACTAAATCTTAACTTATCCTAGCAATAATCTGACATGCCATTTATGCTGGTTAGATAAAGAACCACATTTGTGATAGGGCACCCACCACTGCAGGGACCGGAGTTTGAGTCCCAGTGGAGACTTCTGACCTGCCCTTCTGACCCCGGGTCAGGCTTTCCATACAGACTGGAGTGGTTGTGCCTGAAGTAAACACCCCTACTCAGCCCTGTGATGAACTGGGATCCTATCTGGGAATTGGCATCAGAGCTCCTGCAACCCTGACCATGAAAAAGTGGGGTTAAATGACAGGGTTTATACAGCATGTAGAAATGTTTTTCTGCTTTGTGGTATACCCCTCAGATGTGTCAGCTTTTGCACACAACTCCATTTCTAGGTTAACAAAAATATGAAAACTTAAGTAAGATGGGTTTATATACCGCAGCTGTTTGTTCTTGGTACTCTAAACGTTGATGAATCAGCATTGTTTGTGCATGTTCTTCCCTCTCTTTTCCTGCAACTTTTAGTCAATGATGCTCTTGATAATGAACTGCTTGATGAGACCCAAGCATTAAACTAAACAATTCGATTAAAAGCTGGGTGTCAGGTTTCTGGGTTCTTCAACACTGAACTGTAAAATATTAATCAAACAAAAAAATCCCACATTGTGTGGGGAAACGCTTAACACTGGTAATCTCTCTTGAAATCAAAGAGGCTAATGGACAACAAAAATTCATGCTAGTAAAAGTACACACTGAGTGTGGTTTCATGTGTGACGCTGTTGTACACTACAGAGAAAAGAGACGATGAGCCCCATAAAATGGAACCGATGACAAAATTGGCCATTTATGTCACCAGGGATGTCCTTTTGGATTTTCTTTTCTTAAATAAAGGCATTTGGTGACTCTTTTCTCTTCTTTCTGCAGTTCATGCTGTGGAAAGTAAGTCAGTCTTTCACTTTCATAGATTTTTGTTGGCCTACATGCAAACTTTTTCTCCCTGTATGTTTCTGGTTAATTCCTAATTTCATAGTGCTTTGACGAGCTTTGTCCATTCACATGTCATTATTCCATTGTTTGTACTTTAACCTTTTTTTTTATTGCCATTATTATGCATTCGTTTCAAATATTTAATGTAACATCAATTAATAATATGCACAACTTTTGTAACTGAAATTTGATGACCCTTCTATGCTCCTCAGTTCATGATTTGCAGAGTTACGGCCTAGATAATGTAAGCCCTGCTTTTTATGTTTTAGTACACCTTAGTATGACTGTATCTATAGCTTTCAGTTTTTGACTGAATCTATTTCTCAAACACCCCTAGATCAACATGACCCATTTGATTAAACATCTCTCATTTGGACAAGACTACCCCGGAATCGTTAACCCTCTAGATGGCACCAACGTTGCAGCACCTCAAGGTAGGTTGCATACGTTAGAGAAAACAATGTCAGTGCTCTGTTCTGATTAAGGCTGACGATGGTAATAGCATCAATGCTGCTTGGGCAACAAACACTTCTTCTACTGTTTAGTTTATCTACTGAATATGTAGACACTAGCAACATATTTACTGAAGTAGCTCAATTAGAATAGAAATATCATAATTATGCAGATCTCAGTGCTTGTCTTTCAAGCATAAAGCAAGATTGTCATTTCAAATGTTTATTAACTAATACATTTTTGCTGCAGTAACTAGAGAGCTTGTATAGGGAACTCTTATGTTTGTAGATAAGAAAGGCTTCTCCATCACTTCAATCCTGACTCAACAAGCAACAAATCAGTGTTTAGACAACTTGTCTCTTTTCTTGCCCATCAAACTGCATCAACAAACATCAGTTCTTCATAACGCAACCTCTGTGGCAAGGTGGAATCATGACAGCATAGAGGAAATTTAGAGTCCTGTAAAGTGAAAAGTGCAGTCGGTTGCCTCAGCAACGGATCCCCATGCCGATAGCCATGAAGGTGCCAAATGTACCACCGCTTTGCATCATGGTCTTGCCGACTCCACCCATCAGCTCTCGACCCCTCATCCCAATTCTGTATGAAAACAAGAGAACCATTTTATTGTACAGTATATGGAATATAAGAATCTCCATGATTACTGGCACACCTGGTCAAGATGAGTAAAATGGGTTAGAAGAAATTCACCTTTTGGCAAATTTAATACGAGAAGAAAAAAATCCTCATCAAGAAATAATTATTTTTAACAAAATCACAAATGTGAAAATATTGGCACCCATAAATTCTTAGAAGCAAAATGTAACTGAAGCATTTTCCATTTCTATTTTACTTCAAGTTGAACAGTGTCTAGGAGCGTACATGCAATAATCCATGTCTCACTGGGGTATATATGAGGGGAGGTCAAATTCTCTTCTTCAGCATTATTTTTCAACGAGGGAAAGACAAAAGATCAAATGAGAGAAAAGTGTGTTGACCTTCATAAGAGAATGGCTGTTAAACAAATGGCACCAACCTGAAAATGCCTATATACAGTTAGGGAGGTCATTTAAAAATTTCAATCTATGACAAACTTGCCTGGACAAGGACCCAAGTTTATAATTTATTGCAACTCTTTTTACTCATCTTTTCTTTAGTTGAGGGGACTGTACAGGTTGTTTCAAATACTATGCATGTTTATTTTTCCAATAATTTCTATAATGGTGTACCCAAGGATGGGCTGATTCCTATTTTTCACTAACAATGCCTGCACCACATGGCCATTATGAAGTCATTTAGTATTAGTCCTTCTAGATAATAAGCATAGTGCCCCTCTGAAATTCTCACTTACTTTTTTCCTAGTGCACTTAAATCAAATTCTCAGCAAAAACCAATACCAACATTTTGAACACACGGAGTCGAATCCAAAAGCAAATGTTTTCTTTTTGTGTTTTTTCAAGGAAACGCAATAAATACCCCCTTTTCTATTTTAGTGTATAGCTTCTGTCTATTTAACCTGTTTATTCTTATAACCTGTATATTTATGTAATTTAATTCTTAAATATAATACCTAGGCTGCCCAAGATCTCTTTCTGAGTCTTGGTTCTCCAGAGGTTTCTTTCCACATCACATTTAAGAAGTTTGTCCTCACCTAGGCTTGCTCAGTTAGGATTGTAGGCCTAGATGGATAAAAAAACCTCGAGACAGTGCTCTAGTAACAACAGCGCTATATAAATAATCTGACTTTGTCTTGGAAAAAATGAACACCCAGAGACTGTGAAATGATTCCACACAACCAGCATTTGCTGCAAAAACTAAACAGGTTTGACTTGAAATCCTTGTTGGAAGGGTGAAGCCAGCTATGGTATTTAAATAGTATAGTTACTTTATTTATTGTTAGGCATGCCTTTTGACTAATTTACTGGTAAATTCAGCCATCTGGATTGAAGATCATTTTAAATTGAGCCTTTTAGACTTTGTAAACAGTTTACAGACTACTTGACAAATAAATATACCAACATTACTAAAATACAAGTTTCTGTATAATAGATGTGCTAAACTCCAATACATATTGCAAAGACTAAAGGCCTTAAATGATTTATTCCAAAGCAGTTGATAATGATCTTTGTATTGCCAATACATGGCTACATAATTCTGTAACATTATATATATACAGTCATGTCACAGTTTGACAATAAAGTAGTGGTCACAGACTTACCGGAGACAAGAGAAAGTTCCGAACATGGCACCGGCAGCCATTCCGACAGCAAAGCCCATCATAAAGCCCATCTTTACTCTGTCAAAGCAGCTTGGCTGTGCTTGTCCATAGGGTCCTACAGCCACAGGCATCTGCAAAGTGGACACATCCAGATATAGGTACATGTTTACAAAAACAAACAAAAAAAAATTGTATTCCCTGTTGGGAGGGGTCATGAAAAACAAGGTGAAATGAAATATGGGGGGATTCATCCACCAAAGGAGTTCAATGCAAGTTGATGGTGTCTGTTTAAATCCACTTCATCACAGCAGTTAATCCAGATGCTGTTTAGACACCAATGCCCTGGTCAGCCAAAGCATTCTGAGCACTGACAGATTACGCAAATAATGTTTATCTTGTTACAGTTGTGCATGTGCAGGTCTGGTATATATTAGATGGTTAGTAAACAGTCAGTGCTTGTATACAACATGTTGGATGTCGAAGATGTGGCCAGGTGTAACCTGAGTAACCTTGAGAAGGTACCCTACTTGGGTAGGAACATCACCGAAATGGCAAGGCTTGTGGAGTACTGCCAGTCAGCAGCGGATAGTACCCAATGCCAGTGGTCTGAGGAAGGACAAACAACAAAACCATGACAAAGATTTTCCAGTCTGGTCCAAACTGACAGTAGGGCTAATCTGGCACTTCAAATTCTAACCCTACAATCCCAATATCGTAACAGAAATCAAGGCTCATCAAACCAGGCAACGTTTTTCCAGTCTTCTATTGTCCAATTATTGCCTGTTCTTAGCTGACAGGAGTGGCACCTCATGTGGTCTTCTGCTGCTGTAGCCCATCTGCTTCAAGGTTTGACACGTTGGGTGTTCAGAGATGCTGTTCTGCACAGCTTGGTTGTAATGAATGGTTATTCAAGTTACTGTTGCCCTTCTACCAGCTCGGACCAATCTGGCCATTTGCGTCTGACCTCTGACAAGACATTTTCACTCACAGAACTACACTACTTATTGGATATTTTCTCCTTTTTGGACCATTCTCTGTAAATTCACATTCTCCGTAGTCACTTAAATCACCTTTCATCCCCATTGTGATGCTCAGTTTGAACTTAAGCACGTCTCCTTGACCATGTCTACATAGCTAAATGCGTCGAGTTGATGCCATGTGATTGTCTAATTAGCATTAACAAGCAGTTGCCTCTAATAAAGTGGCCAGTGAGTGTACTTGTATGCACTGTATATGCTTATTTTAATTTGACTTGGCGTACAAATGAAATGACACATACCTAACAGTTGATTGTGTTTTTTCTGTGTCTCTACGGGTACACTGATGTGAAGCTGTATTCATTTTAAGAAATTAAGGTCTAGTAAATGGCTTCAGCTTGTAACCAAGCTAGCCAATATTAACGTAAGGAAATGGTTCTATACAGTTGACTTTTATTTAATTTCGAGTTACGTCCAGTCTAAAAATAAAAATATAAAAACATGTGAACCGTCACAAAAATGTCGACTGGCCAAACGGGGATCCTTTTTTCAAGTAATGTGAGGAAGCACTGGGGTAGCATTGAATTTTGCGTAGCATACAGTAATAACGAAGATTAACGCTACGTACGATTTCCTCTATCAGATCTGTATCTATTTATATGGGGTAAAAGCCTGGATAAGGATCCCCTAGTTCGGTGAAGAAGGTCAGTTACACAACACCGACTTTACCGATACATTACATACTGTAGCAAAGGCTTATGCGGGTAACACTAATTTAGCGTTTAGTACCTGTTCCTAGCTGCAACTGAACCACACAACGTTAAGCACACAATCGAACTGGAGAGGATAAGAAGAGACTACAACTAGTTAGCAAGCATGCTAAGAGACGGTAACATATCATCTGGATCTGATTTCGAACAAGCTCATAAATCCTAGTAAATTGCACACAACCGCGTGGATTAAAACTCTCCATACCTTTCACAAATGTGCAGCCACCTTCTTTACAGAAACGTCCTGAAATACTCGGCTCGTATACAGCAAATGTCAAGAACGCTTCAGCAAGACGCCATTACTTTAAAGGAAAACGAGGCGTGCTAAAATCGCTAGCGCCACCAAGAGGTACAACACAAAACTGTAAACTCTTCTAATCCTCGTTAATGTTTTATTTTTTAATCTTCCAGCCTCCATGATGTACCAGTACTTTGTGAAAATAGTCCCGACTATTTACGTTAAAGGCGACGGGGAGGTAAGTGTGCAGCTATGTAAAACTAGCCGATAGGTCACAGTGTTCCATACAGATGACTTTTTTAATCACTGAGTATTATATTAAAAGTAATTGTGCATATATAGAGCATTGCTCAAGTGGAAGCTTGGTAGAGGTGGGATTTCAATCCTGGACCTTCTGGTCTATAGTATCCTAACTGCTAGGTCACCACATGATGTAGACACCACATATATGTGATGACTGGTACGCTTTTGGAAGAGTGTCGTCTTGCACAAGAAGTTGTTGCATAGTCTTTAATGTCTATCCAATTTTGAAAAGTTAATATTTTTATGTATGATTATGAATTGCAACTTATTTCTTGACAAGGGCTGTGACATCATACAATTAGTATGATGATGTACAATAAGGCTAGAACATTCCATGTAGCTGATCTAGTAGTTTGTGTGTCTAACTTTTGAAGAGCAAACATGCACAGTTTGACGTTCTTTGTTTTATTTAAGTGGATGTGCAACTGGATGTGTATGAAAGGTCAGCTTTATGGAATCTATGGAAATGGTCACCTTAAATTACTGTATAAGGAAATTTAAACAGTTATACCATTAGCATTATTGTACAATGATGATTAAAATAGAATTTCGTGGTGCAGTGTGTCTGGGGTTAATGCCAAATGTGCAGTATTTGCAAACTGATATTTGGTGTGTGGACCCTGATGATTAGTATTTTTGGCTGTTGGACCTATTTACAGTTTTATAATGATCTTTAGGTGACGTGTAAAAAGAAAAATATAGAGCAGAATGTTGCACGTAAACTTCACAGAGCTGCTTGAATGTTTGTGAACCCTTTAGAACTTTCTAGATTTCTGCATATGTGACCTAAAACAACATCAGATTTTCACACTAATAGTAGTTAAGTAGTCCTAATAGTAGTTAAAGAGAACCAAATTAAACAAAAGTTATTTTGTTATTTACTGAGGAAATGGATCTAATGTTAGATGTCTGTGGGTGTCAATAGAATGTGCACCTCTAGGTTTAGCAGTTCATTTGAAGGTGAAATTAAAGTGAGTATTTTTAAATGAAAACTTCCAATGAATCATCTTATTAAACTTCTGATAATACACTGTCACGATCAATCATTTACTTTTCAGTACTTGGGTCACATAGAGCACTCGCCTCAATCTTCAAACGATGTAGAAGCAGATTGCACACCCCTGCTGTGGGCACTGCTGCATCTGTCAATAATGCATAAAAATGATACTTTCTGAAGTGTCATGCTTTATAAAGAGAAGCTTTTAATGAAACTGAGAGAATTTTCCACGTAGTGTAAATCTCTGGTGTTCTATAATATTTTATAATAAGGAAAATCATTCATTTTAAACTTAAATCTTACTAAAATGAGTGGACATACAATCAGCCCTCTCTTCAGCATATACTGTGCTTGTTTGGGTTTTTTAGGTGGTGAAAACAAACCAGTTTTCAGTGACCAGACATGAGAAAGTCGCAAATGGACTGATTGGAGATCAGGGTCTGCCTGGTGTGTTCGTGCTGTACGAGCTCTCGCCCATGATGGTTAAATTCACTGAGAAACAGCGGTATGTGTTCACAGCGCTCAGGCAGGGTCACGTACGTGGATCATGGCATTTTGGGACAGTGCTTTGTACCAAAATGAATGAAATTATTTTTGTAGTGTGAATGGGAAGTAACTTAGTGTAATATAATAAATGTAAATTACCTGTTTAATTAATGTAATACATGTGAGATAACACTCTGCCTGTCTTGTCATCCCAGGTCTTTTACTCACTTTCTAACAGGAGTCTGTGCAATTGTAGGCGGTGTTTTCACAGGTGAGTTGACATGTGAGTTTAATAACAGTTTGATCTTAGTGCTGTTGATACAGGAGTAAAAACTTAAAATGTATAGAGCTAAGTAAAGCAGATATTCAAATTAAGTACATTAAAGTAATGGAAGTACAGTAAAGAAATGCAAGCAAGTGTTACGGGGGTGCGCCATTTAGAAAAATGACGAACCCCAAAAACCAAATAAGAAGGACGGGACCCAAGTGCAGTTAGCTCCAGATGGTTTTATTGAACTGAAATTAACTTAAACAAAATAAACTAAATAAAGAAACACAATAGGAATAATAACAGAAATAATGAAAGTCTCTGTGTGTGTGTGACAAAAGCAGCGAATATGCGAGCTGCATACACACACACAGAGACGTAAACAGCGGCCCTTGAAAGAAAGGAGCGGGAACGAAAGAAAAGCGGAGGGGAATCCCTCTCTGCTTGGCGTCAGAGGCCGCGCGCACACACGCACACTCAGGCTGCGCGCACACGCGCACACCCAGGCTGCGTCAGCAGCTCCACACAAGCAGAGCGGGGAGAGGGAAGAGCGGAGCCGCAGTTAGAGCGAGCAGCGCCGGGATAGCGGGAAGCAGCAGGCGCAGAGGAGCTGGTGGAATAACAGCAGCGCAAAAAACACTTATTCTACTCTGCCTAAGTCCCTACGATGATTTTACCTCACGTCTCCCGACGCTACAAAATCATGTACTCCTTCACGAGTACAGATCACCACTAAACCCTGAAATAAATAAAAACCGAGAAAACAAAAGCAGGAAATAAGGGGAGCAGCGCGGAAGCTCTAAAAAGAGCAAAAAGAGACGTGTGAGGTCTCTGTGAGACGTGTGAGGTCTCTTTGATCACGCTTTGCCAACGAGTCCTTTTGGGCAAGGATCGGGGCTTACGGAGCGTGTCAGGGTCGAATGATCCGCCAGCTACTGCCCTGTGGCAATGCGCTTAAATAGCCAAAGGCAGCAGCTGAGGATCATTAGGCTGTAATCAGCCACTTTACTGACGAGGAGGCTGATACAGAAGCTGCCAGGGATGTCACCGGCAAAGGTAGCTCAAAGCTACCCCTAGCGGCCAACGGTGGCACCCCTGACAGTACCCCCCCCCCAAGGGGCGGCGTCCCGACGCCCCTAAGCGCATACCATCGCGCCTATGGCTTGCCGAACACGCTCGGGATTGAGCGTCTGGCGTATGGGGAGACCCTGGTAGGCAGGGCAAACCCCCAGCAAGGGACTGAACGGAACGGGGGGACAGGTGCTGGCAGGTCCGGCGCCTACAGCAGGCCGAGTGACCCACATGCTGGTCTCGGAGACCACACCGAGGACCGCTGGCTGAGCAACTGGACTCAGCAGCTCAAATGCAGAGCCCGGCAACTCAGGAGTAGAGTTCGAGGCCAGCGGCTCAGGGACAAAACCCAGGACTGGCAACTCCTGGGCGGAGGTTGGCTGTTTGAGGACGGAACCCGATACTGGCGGAGAAAGAGCCGGATCGTACCCGCTGAGGCCAACAAAAAAGGCCGGGGCCAGGGATCTGGCCAATCGCACAGATGCCAAGGACCTCAGGGACATGGCCAACAATGGCGACCACGGCGACGCAGGGATCGGTCGCGGTGACCGTGGTGTGGGGATCGGGACCTGAGATCGCGGCGCAGGGGTCGGTCTTGACCGAGGCGCGGGGATCGGGAGCAACGGCCGCGGCGCAGGAAGCGGTCTTAAAGACCGAGGCACAGGAGTCGGCGGCAACGACCGGTGTGCAAAATACCCAGGCGTGGAGCTTTCCTGCTCAGACGCGGGGGTAGGCGGCACAATGAGCACCTGCACAGGGCCGGGCAACGCTGAGTGTCCTACCGTGGAGTCTTGCTGCTCAAACATAGGACCAACTTGCGTGGCAAACCCAGGTACAGTGCCAGGGGGCGTCAAATGCTCAAGCACAGGGTCTGACTGCCCAGGTGCGGAGCTCAAATGCGCGACGAGCCCAAGTTCAAAGCTGGGGGGCGCTGTGCGCTCGTTCTTCCAGCTTGAGCGTTCAGTGCGCTCGTGAACAGGACTAGGTGGCGCTGTAAGCCTCTCCGTGGAGTCTTTGTGCTCGAACACGGGGCTTAATAGTGCATAAGGCTCCTGTACGGGGCCAGGCGGCGCGAACTGCCTCACCGTGGAGTCTTTGTGCTCGAACACGGGGCTTGCATGCGCGGCGGGCCCAAGCACAGGGCCAGGGGGCACTAACCACTGAAGCACGGGGTCTGACTGCCCACGTTGCGGATGTTTAAAATGCGCAACGAGCCCTGGAACGGAGCGTAATAGCCCTGGTTCGAGACTTGGCGGCGTTATGTGCCCGAGTACTGGTCAACGGGTGCAGGAATCGGTCTAAGTGACCGTGATCGAGGCGCAGGGGTCGGCGGCAAGACCGGTGCGCTAAACAACCCAGACGTGGAGCTTTTTTTTTTTTTTCTTGCTTGCTCCGACGTGGGGGTAGGTGGCGCAATGGGCTCCTGTACGGGGCCAGGCGGCGCTATATGCCTCTCCCGTGGAGCCTGTATGGCTCAGACACGGGGCTTGTGTGCGCGGCGGGCCCAAGTACAGGCCCAGGAGCGCCATACGCTCAGGCACGGGGTCTGACCTGCCCTGGTGCGGAGCTTGAAAGTGCCGTCAAGCCCAGGTTCACCACTGGGGGGTCCGCAGTGCGCTCACTCTTCCAGTCTTGAGCGTTTAGTACGCTGGTGAACGGGGCTAGGCGTGCACTGTAAGCCTCTCCGTGGAGCCTTTTGTGCTCGAACACGGGGCTTTAAAGGCGCATAAGGTCTCTGTACGGGGCCAGGCGGCGCGAACTGCAACACCGTGGTGTCCTCTTCGTGCTCAAACACGGGGCTTGTGTGCGCGGCGGGCCCAGGTAACAGACCTAGGGGGCGCCATAATAACGCTCAGGCACGGGGTCCTGACTGCCCTGGTGCGAGCTTGAAAGCGCGGCGAGCCCAGGTTCACCACACTGGGGGGCGCAGTGCGCTCACTCTTCCAGTTAGAGAGCGTTCAGTGCGCTTGTGAACGGGGCTAGGCGGCGCTGTAAGCCTCTCCGTGGAGCCTTTGTGCTCGAACACGGGGCTTAAAGGCGCATAAGGTCTCTGGTACGGGGCCAGGCGGCGCGAACTGCCCACACCGTGGAGTCTTTCGTGCTCAAACACGGGGCTTGTGTGCAAACGGCGGGCCCAGTACAGACCTAGGGGGCGCCATACGCTCAGGGGCACGGGGTCCCTGACTGCCCTGGTGCGGAGCTTGAAAGCGCGGCGAGCCCAGGTTCACCACTGGGGGGGGCCGCAGTGCGCTCACCTTTCCAGTTAGAGCGTTCATGCGCTTGTGAACGGGGCTAGGCGGCGCTGTAAGCCTCTCCGTGGAGCCTTTGGTGCTCGAACACGGGGCTTAAAGGCGCATAAGGTCTCTGTACGGGGCCAGGCGGCGCGAACTGCCACACCGTGGAGTCTTCGTGCTCAAACACGGGCGCTTGTGTGGGCGCGGCGGGCCCAGGTAGCAGACCTAGGGGGGGCGCCATACGCTCAGGCACGGGGTCTGACTGCCCTGGTGCGGATGCTTGAAAGCGCAGCACGAGCCCAGGTTTCACCACTGGGGGGCGCTGTGCGCTCACTCTTCCAGCTTGAGCGTGTAGCACGCTGAAACCGACGGGGGCTAGGTGGCACTATAGACCCTGGCAATGGACCAGGTATACTTGAGCCATAAAGGATACTATCCGCCCTCTTCCCTCGCACGCTGATTGAAGGCGGGTGGCTCCGCCGATCTTCGGCCAGCTCGATTCATGTGGTCAAAGGAAGAGGCGGTGGAAGGAAGCACAGCTCAATGGTCCACATCATAATTGAGCCCTGATCTAAAGGGCTCCATGAGGACTGGTCCCCGCAGCGACGCCGCTCTGTGCGGCCAGGGTAACGAAATTCAGCACATATTCCTGTACCTCCTCCCGAAAGCCTTTTGCGTAATCTCAAAGACACTGATAGGTTCGGGGTCAGGGAATAAGTGGCTGAGGGTCAAACAGGCTATGCCGCACTGTAATACCTGTTTGAACCCTGGCATGAACGCCGACGGTTACGACGGCGAGTGGGCTGGGCGATTTGGGGACAGGTCAGGATGGGAGAAACCGTCGGGCACGAGGATAAGAAAAATCCCCAGCCTGAGGGTAAGCGAAATCCTCTGGCCTGAGGGTAAGCGAAATCCTCGGCCTGAGGGTAAGCGAAATCCTCGGCCTGTACCGGGTAAGAGCGAAATCCTCTCATGTGTGAGGATGGAAAAAGCCCCCTCAGTGACATGGCCAGCCGTCGAGCACTGAACTGCTCCCAAAAACCAGCCGCAGTGACCCCGGGTAGCGAAACCCGCCGTCTACGGCGTCTGGAGAACCTCCATATTGGAGGTCCCGGAGCTAACGCTGGGTCCCCTGGCCTGGGCGGATCATTCTGTTACGGGGTGCGCCATTTAGAAAAAATGACGAACCCCAAAAACCAAATAAGAAGGTCGACGGACCCAAGTGCAGTTAGCTCCAGATGGGTTTTATTGAACTGAAATTAACTTAAACAAAATAAACTAAATAAAGAAACACAATAGGATAAATAACAGAACATAATGAAAGTCTCTGTGTGTGTGTGCAAAAGCATCGAATATGCGAGCTGCATCCACCACACACAGAGACGTAACAGCGCCCTGAAAGAAAGGAGCGGGAACGAAGAAAAGCGGAGGGAATCCCTCTCTGCTTGCCGTCAGAGCCCGCGCACACACGCCACACTCAGGCTGCGCGCACACGCCGCACACCCAGCTGCGTCAGCAGCTCCACACAAGCAGAGCGGGGAGAGGGAAGAGCGGAGCCGCAGTTAGAGCGAGCAGCGCCGGGAGAGCGGGAAGCAGGCAGGCGCAGAGGAGCTGGTGGAATAAAAGCAGCGCAAAAAACACTTATTCTACTCTGCCTAGTCCCTACGATGATTTTACCTCACGTCTCCCGTACGCTAACGAAATCATGTACTCCTTCATGAGTACAGATCACCTATATAAACCCCTGAAATAAATAAAAAAACCGAGAAAAACAAAAGCAGAGAAATAAGGGTAGAGCAGCGCGGAAGCTCTAAAAAGAGGGCAAAAAAGAGACGTGTGAGGTGTGAGTTCTAGGCTGTGAGACGTGTGAGGTCTCTTTGTGATCACGCTTTTGCCAGCGAGGCGGGGATCCTTTTGGGCAAGGGATCGGGGCTTACGGAGCGTGGGGGTCAGGGTCGAATGATCCGCCAGCTACTGCCTGTGGCAAATGCGCTTAAATAGCCAAGTCAGCAGCTGAGGATTCTCATTGGGCTGTAAAGGCAGCAGCTGAGGATCATTAGGCTGTAATCAGCCACTTTACTGACGAGGAGGCTGATTACAGAAGCTGCCAGGGATGTCACCGGCAAAGGTAGCTCAAAGCTACCCCTAGCGGCCAACGGTGGCACCCCTGACAGCAAGTGCATGAAATCTAAAAAATGCACTCTGATTACAATGCATAGATTTTTATTCAGGGTGTGTTTTTGTTAGTTTGATTTTGTAATGTGAAGCTAAATCCAAATTTTACATGACATGTTTCTAAAAATAATGGTCTTTGACTTAAAATGCTTATAAGCAACTTATTTATTTATTGTCTTTAATATGTTAGTAATGTATCTTTATAAGAACGTTGTGTTTTTTTTCCCCCCTTTTTCTAGTTGCTGGACTTATTGATTCTTTAATATATCACTCAGCGAGAGCCATACAGAAGAAGATTGAGTTAGGTAAAGCTTCATAGCTTCCCTGGACTTGCCACAAACAGTTTTGTGCATTACAGTCTTGTGGACGTCTGTATCTGTTAGGAAGGAAGGTGCCCAGCTATTTTTGTGTTTGTGGCCACAGAGCACTCTTTCCCAACACTTCGGCTTTCCATTGACAACACACAGGTACCACAGTCAACAAAGGAATCAAACTGGATTTAACATGGAACTGGACTACTGTATGGTTCATTTGTGACCATGACCACACTGTTTTTTTTCCCTTTTATTGAAAACCACTGATCTGAAATCGGAAATGTTTTAAAGCAGGTTGTTTATGGATTTATCCAACCTCAGCTACTCTATTACTACTATTTTTCTTCTTCCACGCAACCTAATTACAGTCTTTAGTATCAGGTTTGGTTTGGTTGGACCCAGTATTTAGTAAATTATTGTTTTGGGATATTTCTGTTTAATACAGATTACAGGAATTGGTTACTGCTCTTAATATGTGGTGAGATTTACCAGTCATCTTAGTGGTCAGCCTTTATAGTCACTTGTTGATGAGTTTGAATTCAATGCTGATTTAATCTGTAAGAGAAAACTAGATTATGAAGACTTGGTACTTCAGAAATTAAGCAGTTAATGAACTGGACCATGTCACAATATTACACAAAACACAGCACCTCATTAAACTTTGTAAATATTCTGGTATTGTTTTAAACATGTTCCTACTGAGATCCATCCATTCACATCAACTAAAGCCGTTGAACAAAACGGCCCAAAGTACAAAAAAGTACAATAGAGCTTTCATAATCTTTACATTGTTGGATTTATTGCATTTGTGTTCCAGCTTCAGTTTTGTCTTCTAACTCGGACAGTTAATGCTTCTGCCATAAGTTTAGCTCACTGAACTTGTTTTACAAGCTGTGGCATGAAGAAAATGGAGCAGATTAGTATGTGTTCTATATGGCAGATTTTTCTTGTGCCTAAAACAAGGTTGAAGGATGAGTGCTGATCCTCGGCAGATTTACCTTTCATAGGCGGGTCTATGTAGGGAAGTTATCAGTTTCTGACCAAAGCCGGTTTGTACAGATAAACTGGATTATTTTGTTATTTACTGATAACTCCAAAATGAGGTCCTGGGTTTGTGTGTTCAGTTGTGTGTCTGTGTGATAGTGAGGTTGTGTGAATTAATGGATGCTAGGGTATTGGTGTGAATGATTCCAACATGTGCTGTCGTTGGCCTTTTTAAAAATTTTGGTTGTCTATGGTGTTTTTAAACTGATGAATAAATGTTACACTGTATATTTACCAGCTTTTTAACATTTTGGATCAGTGTGTAAAGTCATCATGTTTCCGTATCACATTCGGTAGGTAACAAAGTCCTCATTTGTTACTTTTGGGCTAGAAATCATCAGACAAGCATAATGGTGTAATACATTCATTAGAAATGTTCTATCCCTAAATACTAAAGGAAACTACAACCTATCATAATCAGAACATACTGAGATCAATTTCAGACTTTGACTTCTAACTGAGTGGTGCCAAAATAGCCCAGGAATACCAGTGCCCAGTACATTTTTGTTCATTTCCCTACTGACAAAACGCTCAAGTCTCTGAAGCTGGAGTTTAGCCCCTGAGGCCTACAGTGTGCTACTGCTGGTTTAAGCAGAAGTCGTCTCATTGGGACTACTTTTGTGATACAGTGCTGAATGTGTCCCGTAATGCTGTGTGCTGTATTATTCCATTACTCCATTGAACTTGTTGTCTAGCACCTACACACGTGATGTGAAGGACTTTCTAAATGTTGTACAAGTTTTAAACATCTTTAAATTATTTAGCGATGTGAATTATGAACCACCAGGGGGCGCCCTACTTACATTATTTTCATAGAAAACAGACCCCTAAAAAGAAAAAGAAACAAATATCACTAACACATGGAAACTCTCACGATAGGCAATGACCAGTACCAGACTGTGTGTCATAAGATCAAGGGCAGACAATCACTGATTTAATTATAAAAATGATTCATTTTAACTCGGAGTGTTTCTGTCTTAGGGGAATTAAGAGGTATGGCTACTTCATTTCAGATGAGTTCTGTTATTTGAGACATAACGTGATAATACAGAATCATCTCTGGCATTTTAAAGTCTCAAAGATTTTAGATCAGAACTAAATATAGGGACTGGCACTCATGCTTGGCTACTTTTTTGTATCTCATAGGGAATAAACAGTCTGGGCACTCACTTGCTGGATTTGTATTTATTTAATTATGTATTTTTAATATTTTAACATTTTAAAATGTGTCCTTTTGCAAAACCCAGAGTGCAGACCTGGGTATTTTAGCTAAATAAAGTGTAATGGTAGTGTGTCAGGATGGGATGGGTCAAGGATTAATTCTCAGACCGCTAATTAGAAGACTGTAACTTTACCTTCCAGCTTCACCAAGTTGCTACTGTTCGGCCTCTAATCAAGATCCTTAATTTTGAAATGTTCAGGTCAGTTGTAAGTTGCTGTGGATAATGGTGCCTGGTAAATGCTGAAAAAAGTAACGCCTATATGTGCATATTTCAGTTAATCAGTCAACGTTTTAGTGTCTAGTGTGAAGAATGGCAGTATAGATCAATATACTTTAAGAGCACTTTCAATAGTCTCAAAGCAGCTTTACATAAACGCCAAAGGACTGACTTCAAAGGAGGTTGACAGTGGGGAAGGAAAGACACCCTTGAGAGGAACCAGGCTTAAATACAGGAATCCGTCCTCTTTTCATTGAGACCAGGCAACAGGATTAAATGAATAAATTTATTAAGAACACCTGTACACTTACTTATCTAATCAGCACATGCAGATAAAGGCCAGCAGCTTGAGGTAACGTTCATGTCTACCATCAGAATGGGGGAAAGTGTGAATGATTGGCTGGTTTGAGTATTTCTGTAAGTGCTGATCTCCTGGGATTTTCACACAGCAGTTTCTAGAGTTTACTTAGACTGGTGCAACGCTACAGACACAGAAATGTCTTTTTGATGAGAGAATTCAGTGGAGAATGGTCAGACAGGTGCGTGCTGACGGAAATGTTACAGTAACTCAGATAACCACTCTGTCCAACTCATTGAACTTAGAGGTGGATGGGCTGAGCAGAGGACCATTTCAGGTTCTACTTTGATCAGGCAAGAACAGAAAGCTGAGGCTGCAGAGGGCACAGGCTCACCACAACTGGGGAGTTGAAGACTGAGAAAATGTAGCCTGGCCTGATGAATGTTGATTTTACTGAGGCACTCAGATGATAGGGTCAGAACAACATGAAACCATACACCCAGCCTGCCTTGTGCACAGTTTGGGCCTGCCTGAATGCCACAGCCTACACAACAGGGCAAAAAACCAAGTTCAAAATATTCAGTTTTTAATGGTCGTAAAAACAAATCATTGCTTAGAAAATTAGTAGAAACTAAAAAAAATGTACTCCTGAGAACTGTCACCATTTACTCATCACTGCTCTTTGCTGCAGTGAACTGTGAAACAGGGAAATTCACGTACATACTTGTCTTATACACAACAATAAAAATCATGAAAAGATTTAAATGTTTGATATGAACCTCAAACTATCACGATTGACTGATCAAAGTCTTCTGAAATTAATTTTGTCTTGCCGTTTTATTAAACGATTTGTTGTTAGATGATCTGCCACAGTCCACCAGTCTCAAAGTCCTGATTTGAACCATATAGAGAATATTTGATCTCACATTAAACAAACTAATCTGGAAACAATTTTCAACTGCTCACAAACTGCTTGATTTTTACCATTGAGCCATTGAATCAACAGTGATTTTTGTTTTGTAGTTTTGGGTTTGGCATGTTTTTTGCCCAGGAGTGTATTTGAGTATAGCTGGTTACCATGTGCATCCCTTCATGGCCACAATATTCTGATGATTACATCCAGCATGGTATTACACCATATCACAAGGTACACATAATCTCAGACTGCTTTCATGAACATGACAGTGTTCCGTGTTCGATGTTCTTCAGTGGCCTTCCTAGTCTGAATCCAAAACAACACCTTTGGGATGTGATAGAATGGCAGATATCCAGCATTAAAGTGCACGTGAATCATTTACAGGAGGTTTGTGATGGAATTCTGTCACCATGGAGCCACAGGAGCACAAAGAATTGAGACTCTTTTGAGAGCAAAGCCAGGAGCTAACAAGTATTAGTATAATGTTCCTAATAAAGTGTTTGGTGTGTGTAGCTCATGCTTATTTAATAGGCACATGTAAAATACTATAGATCAAAGTGCTGTAGAGTGTATTAGTGGATACAAAAGTAAATAATTGTCATCAATAAATTGGAAAATCTTACAAGATGCAATTAAGACAGTTACGTCATTTAGCAGACACCTTTATCCAGAGCAACTTTACACATTAACACAACGATGGCAGCTTGACAGAGGTGGGATTTGAACCCTGGACCTTCTGGTCTATAGTCCGGTACCTTAACCACTAGGTGACCATAGTCCCACATAGCATGATTGAACAAGATATAAAAGTCTCTAACATGAAACAAATGACAGTACAATGAGAAATACACTCACTTGTCACTTTATTAGGTACACCTCCTTATTTCTACACTCATTGTCCATTTGTTCAGTTCCACTTATCATATAGTTGCACTACATCTGAACTAACTGGGGTTGTTTATAGATTTACTACTAGAGCATCCAGTCAGTAGAGCATTACAGTAATACAACGTCAAGATTATAAATGCATGAAACAGTATCTTGGCGTTTACATAAGAGAGGATCATTTAGAAATATTATGTAGTTGGAAGAAACCATTTCTAACAATTTTACTAATGTGCTCTTTAGAGGTCTGAATCAAACATGACACCTACGATTTTACTGGACATTACTGAGTAGTCATTGGGGTTTAGCATAGATTTAGACAGTACAGCAGGCCTTCCTCAGGTCTAGAAAACTAAACAACATGCAAAACTTTTTTTTCCATTTCCTCAGTCTTACTGATTGTAAGGATGTCATTTGGTTTGGCTGATCTATATAACCAGATGACATCTGTGGAAACTAATACCATATTTATGAATAACTGAGCCTAGTGGAAGCATGTACAGTGAAAATAATAACAGGCCAAACACTGACCCCTGGAGACACCGTATCTAATCGGTTGTTGATAAGCTGTGTGTGTGTGTGATGAGCTTTGAGTTTTACAGGCAATATTAATGAATCATTCAAGAAACACATTTAATCATTACTGCTGAAATCAGGTGGAAGTCCAGAGTCAATGTCTGTCATGTTTATAGTTAGACTGGAGACTATTAACTGCTGCTCTGCTATTCCTCCAAGCAATCTGAAATAGGCTACCTCCAGTGTACTATGTCATCAATTATGTTCTAAAATCCAAGCAGTCTGTTTTAATGTATGGGTTGGATCATTATACTGTGGTACAAAACCCTTTTTCCTTAAGATGCGTGAATCTGGTTGGAGCAAATTTATGTAGTTGAATGAACCAAGCTTTCTAATTGCTGGGCTGCATGCTCGAACTATACTCACTGACAAAAAATATCACACCAAGATAGAAAATGTTGGATTGCTGCAAATCTTGGCAGCAGTTTTGTCGCAGACAGATATGTAAGTGATTACAGGTCTGGTCGGATTAGACACTGGATCTCGCCACAAGAGAGTGTAAAAGTGCTTCCCCCAGTGCCCTATAAAAAGGCTCTCAGAGGCTACTTTTGGGTAGTGTACCTCTTGGTGAGGGACTGTTGACTGCTAGACATGCCTCTATGATGCACCCAGAGACATTTTGCCCAGCTGACAAACTTTGAGGGGGCGCATCATTGAATTGAGAAAAGCAGGATGGTTGTTTTGACAAATTGCCTGCCATATAAGATGTTCTGATCTAGCTGTTAGGAGGTGTTTGGAGCAGTGGTTCCACGAGGGCACGCACACACAATGAACAGGCTCTGCACAGCTCAGACAGACCACCAATAGACACACAAGTAGCACTTTCACTGCACACCCTTGTCTCTGCCCAGATAATTTTCAGGTACTTAGAAGGAAATGTATCACAGCACTCATTATGTTTTCTGAAATTGGCAGTCAACCAGCCTTCAACTTTGTTTCCAGTGGTGTCATGTATGAGAAACCTGGACTGTTATGGACTGGAACCGTATCATCTTTAGTGATGAATCCAGGTTCTGTGTGGGATCCGACGATTGTCATATTTGCGTATGAAGGCTTTGTGGTGAGGGATTCATTCTGCCTTTGCTATGGAGCAACACACTGCCCCAACTGCTGTTGTGATGATCAGGGAGTTCATTGTATACTACAGCTGGTCACCCCTAGTAGTGATATGAGGGACACTAACTGGGGACAGCAATATGTGGAAGACATCCTGCAGCGACATGCCACCTCTCATGGCAGGGCTGCATTTTTCAGTAGGATAATGCTGACCCACACACAGCAAGGGTTTCCCAGTAATATCTCCACCAGATTGCAACAATCCTGCCAGGTCACCAGATTTATCACCAATCAAGCATTTATGGGACCAGCTGGGACGTCAACTTTGGCAGCCTACGAGTGTGCAAGATTTACAGGTCCAGCTACAACATCTGTGGGTAAATGTGTTACAGGATTCCCTATGGAACCTGTATGCCTCCATGCCCAACTGTATCCCAACAGAGTACTACAGCCTCCTGTCATTTGTACAGTTTTACCCAATTAATTCATACTTTTGCCCTAATATTGTTATTATATATATTAAAATCACTTACATATATCACCATTACATTCATACATATAAAGTTTCATTCGATTCCAACAACTCTTTCTTGGTTAGTTATTTTTTTTGGTGAGTTAATCAGTTAGCCTGGTAGGTTATTAATGAACTATATTATATTTATTTGCAATACTGAGCTGTAAAAGGAAAACATAGGGCAGATTTTGTGAAGAAGGGCCAGGAGTTTTGCTCAGTGAGAAAATTTTGTAAATGGCCAAAATGCACAAAAATGGAGTCCTTTAAAGAAGTGACGTGTAAGGCTGGAGCTAACTGGAGCCAACTGAGCAAGGCTAAATGAGCCAGATTCATGGCTCATGATCAGAACTTTGCCTAAAATAAGCACACAAGCCAAAAACAAACCCAAAAAAGTATTTTGTCTACCATGTACTAGACTACAAGAATGGAGCTGATGCCAGTTAAGTGTACCTTTCAGTAGTTTTTGGCTAACTTTATAGTTTGTACTATTCAGCCAATCACAATTAAAAAGAAACAAGTACTCCATATGTCATAATGGGTGTAAAGGCCATTACTCCAAGCTTGGTGCAATACATAGGGAGTAGGGATACTTTTGGGCTTATTTTAAATTCAGCTACATTGTATCTTTTAGGTTTTGGAATTCACAGGTCAAAGAGCACAGTTTAGAGGTCCAGGAGCAGCACTCTGATTAGCTCCAGCACAAATTAAGCCTTGGATAGAACACTGGTCATAAGTGTAAAGTGACACTCTTACATCACCTCTAAGAACCTGGAGGAACATATCTGACTGGTAAGAGGGTAATGCTGCTCCAGTTCTCCTTGAAGCAGTGCTTGTACAAATATGTGCATGTAAGAGTCATCAGAACCCATATTTGTGATCTGGTTCCAAAAGTCAACATCTGAAGTCATTCTGAAATCAAGTGCTGTGGTCTGAAGAAACAAAGATTGACCTCTTTGTCTACAATCATCAATGGTATGTTTGGGATCAAAAATAAAAGTTTGGAGAAATGATTATTTTGTTAACTGCTAAGGATATTTCTATTATGCTTGGTAGCACTCTTAAAACCAGTAGTGCTGTAAGCACTGTGGATAGTGGAAAAGAATGAATTTGACTAAATATCAACAGACCCGTTTATTAAATATCAAGAAAGGTAATGTGTGTTTGGTTTATTTAAGGTTGCAATCAGCATCAGTGGCCATTTCAGCGACACACAAGGTTACATCAAGGCTAATTTCATATATATATATATACATATATATGTATATATATGTATATATATATCTATATATATAGATATAGATATATATATAGATATATATATATATATAGATATATACATACATATACATATGTATATATATATATACACACACACACACACACGCACAAGTCATTGCCAATTTAGCGTAATCAGTTAACCTAATGGTTGTCTTTGAACTGTGGGAGGAAACCAGAGTAAACCCACACGGAAATGGGGAGGACATGCAGACTCATCCAGAATATTATCAGCAACAAGTCCAAAAGCCAGGCCCTGTATTGGTTTGGGTTTTGTCAGTGCCCTTGGCAAAGGACATTTACACTTCTGTGATGGCAGCGTTAATGCAGAGAAGTATATTGAGATTTTAGAGCAACATAAGCTGCCTTCAAAATGACATCTTTTCCAGAGACACCCATGAATTTTTTAACAAGACAATCCAAAACAACATGCTGTACACATTACAAAGGCATGGCTGCAGAAGAGGAGGGTACGGGTACTGGACTGACCTACCTGCAGTAAAGATTGTGCCGAAAATTGTAAATAAAAATTTAAAGTGTGATGACCCCTTACTGTTGAACACCTTAAGACGTGTTTGCAGGAAGAATGGGAGAAAATAACACCTGAAACATTTCATCGCTTGGTATCCTCTGTGCCAAAATATCTTTTCAAGTTGTGAAAAAGAATGGAACATTACAAAGTGGCAAATGTTCTAATATCCCAACTTTTTTTGGAATGTGTTGCAGGACTGAAATGTAGGATTGGATTTGTTTATTAACAAATTTTAGGAAATGTTTATTAACAGATGAAATGAAGTTGATCAGACAAAACATGAAATATCTTGGTTCCATATAATCTGTTTATTTTTTATTTCCATTTTCAAGGACACTTTTTTCTTTTTTTGTCACATTATTTTGTCATTATTTTTGTTTAAATCCACAGGAAATATTTATTATTCAACATACTTGTATTTTAATTGTTTAAAATGACCAGAACAAGTTATACCATTTCTTATTTAGCTGGTTTTAAATAACATTTTGTTGTTTAGATATTTAATTGAACTTTTATTTATATTGTGGCAAGCCTTATTCTATATTTATACTTAATTATGAATGATTATTTCATGGTCATTTGACAATCAGTGGAAAAAAAGTGGAAGCAAATTGCTGAATTTTTAAAGCTTGTTACAGCTACTTGTCAATATGAAATCAAACAGAAGCTCTTACTCGGCAAATTAAGTAATTTCTGAGTTAGCCAAACTCGTAATTAATATCCTGTGGATGAATCAGACCACGTGATTCCACTCACTTCCCCTGTACAATGCATGATTTTCAAAATCCTGTGTGCATAAAATATTGCTAACAGAACAACGTGCTTGTGGGCCACAAGACATAGTGTAATAAGTAAATTTGCCATTATGCACCATTGTGAGTTGGCCATATAAGGCTTGAAGCCATGTTTCTGAGAAGCTCTTCTTTGAACACTGGACTCTGAGAATGCAACAGGGCATCAGGTGGCAGGCCACGGCGGGTGTCACTAAAGGCTTGTGCCAACTCTCTGCCCTACATGGAGAGAAGTAGTGTACATAGACTGCCAAAAACTCCTACCAGTGCTCTGTCACCTGACTCTCCTGGTATCTGGAGTAGCTTGACCCCACCATAATTCTTCTGTCTTCTACACATGCCCTCTTTTGCACATGCTAAATATAGTTACTGTGGCAGTGCACTGGCTCCAGCTTTCACCTTATTCACACTACTCTAGCCCCTCCTTTTACAGAAAGTAATATTGCTCCCTTTGTATTTTTGCTCTTATGAATGCTGTTTTGGAGATTTCTGCAGTTATGCACTCTGTCCTTTCATTTTGGAAGTTTGAATATGTTATGTATTAAATATATTAAATATCCTATCTTCTTGTTATGGGGGAGATATTTTACAGAGACATTAAACATGCAATATCCAAGTGAACTCATTGAGAGTGCCTCATCTGCTGTATGTTATTACTGGGTTTTAAAATGTATCATTTATGACTATTCAGTGAGAAAAAAACAACATCGATTTTGATTACTTCAGGGAAAAATGGCAGTTCCTTAAGGACTCCACTACTAGTGGAATACTTAATCATACTTGGAAAGGGACTTTCAAAATGGCTCCTGGATAAAATTGTATGAAGGCGCAAGTTTGGAGATGGGAAAAAATATTTCAGAGACTTTAGCTCTCCCTCGAAGAATCATTCAGGGCATTATTTCGAAAACACTGCCTAAATTGGACCATCCATTCAAGCTGGATCACCAAGCCAGGTGGATATATTTTAGGGAAACTACCAAGAGGCCAGTGGCAACATTGAAGGACAAGACTTTTATGGCTGAGATCTGTCTGAATGTGCGTGTGACAACAATCTCACAAGCTTTCCACAAAGCTGGCCTGTATGGCATGGTGGCATTTATGAAGCCTCTTCTGAAACAAGTGTCACACTGTGTCTTGTTTGTGCTTCTGATGCACAGAAAGCCCTCTGCTAGACAGCTGAAGATGGGCAGGTGGTTCACCTTCCAACATCACAATGACCCTAAACACGCTGCAAAAACAACTCAGTTGCTCAAGGATGAGAAAGTGAAAGTGAAGTTGTCAAGTCCTGACCTAAATCCAACAGGAACTCATTGGGTCAACTAAAAATTAAGGCAATGTTTCTCATTAAGCTTCTTGCTATGCCACCTGCTGGTAGAATCATATTCCTCCAAAATAACATTAGGATGCTAAGTTTAATTAGTATTAATTACTAATTAATTAATTATTTAGGTTAATTAGGTTTTCAGGTTTCCTATGTGAAAGACAACCACAGCCAAATATATCTCTAGATTAATTTAAATGGTTAACTTGCTCTAGCATTGTATTGTTCCAAATAAAAATCGTTCAGCCCAGTGTTTCAAGTAATGCATTTCTGAGTGAAGTAAAACATAGCACATGTTAGTCAGTACAGTGTTCAGCCAAATTTCTGAACACAACATCACATTATACTCAATGCAAAAAAAAGTATTTGTCACAAATACACTCATTGACAAAAAATCACCCACATAGAAATATTGGATTGCTTCAAAACTTAGCCTGCAGTTCTGTCTCAAGCGGATATGTAAATGATTACCGGTGTGGTCTGATTAGACACTGGGTCTTGCCACAAGAGGGTGTAAAATACTTCCCCCGCTGTCTATTAAAAGGCTCTCAGAGGATACTTTTGGGTAATGTACCTCTTTGTGAGAGACCATTGACTGCTAGATATGCCTCTACGACTCAATCAAAGACATTTTGCCCAGTTGACATACTTTCTGATCTAGCTGTTAAGAGGTGCTGTGAGCAGTAATTCTGTGAGGGTACACTCATACAATGAACATGCTCCGGATGGCCCAGACAGACCACCAGTAGAGAGGATCGTTTGATCCACTGACAAGCACGAGCAGCCCCCACAGTTTTGTTGTCCACCATCCAGACATAGGTGGCACCTTCACTACACACCCCTGTCTCTACTCAGACCATCTCCAGGCACTTAACAGAAGGAAATTTATTGTCACGGTGCCTATTATGTGTCCTGCCATTTACAGCCAGCCACTGTCACCTTCGTTTGCAGTGCAGTTATGGACTGGAACCATATTATCTTTAGCGACAAATCCAGGCTCTGTTTGGTATCCGATGATGTCGGGTTCAAGTCTGGAGGCCTCGTGGTGGGCACTTAAATCCTGCCCAACTGCTGGTGTGAAAATCTGGAGAACCATTGCATATGACAGTCAGTCACCTCTAGTAGAAATACAAGGGAAGCTTACAGCTCAGCGATTTGTGCAGGACATCCTGCGGACACGTGTTGATGTCAACTGTCATTTTTCAGCAGGATAATGCTGACCCACACACAGCAGGAATATCTCCACCAGATTGCAACATTTCCTTGGCCTGCCTGGTTGCCACATTTATCAGTAATCAAGCATTTAAGGGACTATTTGGGACACCAGCTTCAGCAAAATGAGGGTGTAGAGGATCTATAGGCCGACGTTTTGCAGCAATCCGACATATCTATCTGGGTGCTTTGTTTTTTCGTCAGTGAATGGATTTATAGTGACTGTATCATTGGGCATGCAGGAGCTCCGAAGTGCAAAACAAATTAACAAAAAGAAAACAAATCCAGAAACACTACAGGAAACTCAGAAACACATCAAATAAAATAAAATAAAATACAAAAGCAAATGCAGAAACACAACAGCAAAGTACGAAATGCAACAGCATATTCAGAATCAGAACAGCAACATATTGCGTTTGAAACTGTTCTCCACTTTCCCTGATATTGGACAGAATTCATTACAGTAGTGAATGATTTGGACAAGTTTTGGACGATTTTCAGATAATTACTTGTTCTTGTTTCTAATGTTTCATTCATTACTAGTGCTAGTTCCACCACAGCCTAATACGTATTTAATACGATTAATTTAATAGCACTACATGTATACAAGTCTGGCACAACCTTTGTGAACATGTAACTGTTATTTTCTCAAACTTTAATGTACATCAAGGTTTATATAGCTATTTTCTGCTGTGTAGGTTATACCTTGCATATGACTGTAGCTTCATCTCTGTGATGCTTGGTCTGAAATACTTTGAATGTAATTTGGAGACATGTCTGTATATTTTACCATAAAATGTGTCAGTGTTGTGTACGGAGTGCGTGTGAGCTGGCTTTTTATGAATGAAAAGACCTAAGCAGTCTTTTCTAGCCAGTGCTACACTGCCGCCTCTGACCAGAGAGTGTGGCAGGGGGCTATAGTGCAAGCTATCTTGCCATGCTAGTGAAAAATATGTTTCCCAAAATGCCTTGTGAGAAAATCAGCCCCAACGTCTTATAAATGTGTATTAAAGTGTATAAAAGAGTGGACAATGCATTTGTACACTGCTGCACCTTTTGTAGAAGGGTAACCCTAGGGCATTGTGTGTCTATGTGAGAGATTATCTTGAAAAGAGAAGAACGCAAGCAAACAATGAATACTGACAAGTCCCAAAGAGAAAAGAAAGAAACCAGAAGAGATAAAGCTGAGGGTAAAACTGTAAAACTGAAATCCAAAAGATAGGGTTTAACGGACAAAAGTATGGGTTGAAAAGGACAGCGATAAGAGAGACAGTAAGGTTACTACAGTTAAGAAGTGAAACTGGAAGAGATTAAAAAGGAAGGAAATGGTGCTTAAAACCAAAAGCAAAGAAGAAGTGTTAACCTAAATAGAGATAAAATAATATGTTAATTGAGAACTGAAGTGAAGAAGTGCCTCATTAAGTTTATTCTGAATGACTGGAATACATGTAGGTTGCTTCTGTAACAAGAAAGGGCAATATAACATTTATTTGAGTTTGTAGCACCTTGAGAAACCCAACTCCCTAGGATCAAACTCTTCTCAGAGTGCACAGTGAAATAAATGCACTCTCACACTCTCTCTGCTTCCTTCACGTATAAACACAGAACCATTCACAATAATACTGTATACTAATATACAGTATGCAGGTGTGTGCCATTTAATGTCCGCGTTACGTTCTGTGAAACAGGAATTTGACTGAAATGGATGTTGACTGGACATTAACTGTAGTCACATAGTAGTTTAAATAGTATTTTATTTTAAACAATACTATTAATTCATTAATTACAGTACAGTAATTCATATCTTTGTCTTTAATAAAACATTGAACATTTACTGAAAATGAAATGTTTTTCAAGACTGTGAGTCTCTTTTTTTGTCAGCAGGTGTTGCAAGAGTTTGCTTGTACTAGTTTAAGTCATTCAAATGTGAATTAGATAACTGATAACTGATTTCCTGTTATCATTCTTAAGACCTCAGCCATCAAAGTGAACGGACTATGATTGGATGGACGTTAAGTGAATGCAATCCCATGTTTGTAAAGAATGTCTTTCCTCTTTGGGACCTCCCAATAAGCTGGTTTCTTTTGCATGAAAGAAATGCATTTGACTGTAGCTTTAACAGAGGAGACGTTTTAGAATATAGTTTTAGCTATTATTATATATTATTAGCTATTATTAACACCTCTAAAAATGATATTCCCCTTTTCCCTCTGTGCTGAGTCATATGCAGGCAAAAGCGTTGTTTTTAAGTAAGACACATTACATTTCCTCAGTGTCCCATTAGTCTGTGATAATGTTTGCTTTGGAATATCAAAATAATGATCAATATATGGTTTATAATGCCATTTTGTCATGCCTACTGTGTGCTAACACGATTTCGAGGGTGAGCATCTGTTTTCTGTTTTCTTCTGGCTTCTTTTAGGTATTGTTTCATATTGTGTAATTTTGACATATATGTGACAGAATCATATTTAATGTCAAATTATATGAACAATGAAAATATGCATCTAATAAGTGGACCAGAAGGGGTGAACAGCTCATCCACACTCATATTCAGGTTAATGATATCAGAATGTAGTCAGTCAGAATCCCAGCAGGTGCCTTTTCTGGTTCAGCCTTAATGTCATTGTGTTTTCTGATTTGCTGCTGTTTTCTTCATTCATTTGTTTTGCACTTCAGGACTTCCATAGGAACAAGTTGGCATATAAAACAGTAATCATAAAACAGTAAAACAGTCAGAAATCAGAAGTGTTTCTAGACTACTTGTCATAATGGGGCACACAAAGAATTCAGAGGGGCACAGCTGTATTCCTTTGCTTGCCAGTCAGTTGTGGGAGCTGTGTATAAAAAATAAGCCTGTTAAACACTAAATATATCAAGTTGTTTAACTCTAAAGTGTCTGTTACTCTGCCATGGATGAGAAATGAAAGACCAATTTAAAATAGAGATGTTTTGTATTATTTGCATTAATTTTGTTTACACTATCATAACGGGTGCATTGGCTTTGTTGTAGTGGTCTAATATGTACTTTGGTAGGTTATAACAGTTATAAGAGGGTAGCCAAAGAGAATTCAAACATATGTGTAGTCATGATAATGTAATGAAACAATAATATCACAACTCAAAAAAATCTCAATCGCAAATAAAATATCTGTCATAGATCTTCAATGATTTATCTCCCAACAATACATATATAAGTATTTAACTAAAGGTCCCCTGCATTTGTTTTTAGAGTGTCGAGCAACTGAAAAGAGCAGTCCATGAACACTCAACAAGAAATCTGACTGAACTTCAACTTCACAGGATGAATGGGCAAACAATGCAGAGTGAGTGTGCAAAGCTTAAAAACTGCAAACAAAAATGTGTAAACAAAAAGTGACTTTTCCAAGGGTATATGATGATTTCCTATGGGCACTGTAGTTTCTGGACAATGTCTGTGTCTGTGCACATGTATAGCTTTAGAGAAAGCTAAAGGGAATATCTGTGCAGCCTCCAACTTTTAACTTTTTCCACAACACCTTCGCAACACTCGCTCCTTTAGAAATCTTACCGCAGTGCTTTCTGATTCGACTGGTGCAACTGCACAGGCTAGAGTGATTCATTCTGAAGCCTCTGTTTCCTAAGCTGAAGAAGGATAGAGTAACACAATGTATTAACACGATATTTTAACACAATTTTATCGACATACAGTATTAGAATGAAAATATATGTTTATAAACACATTTCCTTCCTCAAAGTAGAACACTTCTTTTACTGAACGACTTCTTAACAGTAAATGTGTTCAAATCAAAACCACATCAAAAGCAGAAGAGAAACTTGTTTACACTTGGGAATGGAGGAAGTGCGCATTTTCACAGACTTATGAATGCAGGAGTCATTCTTCTTCATTAATGAGCCATAAAAGCTTCCAAATGAAGACATATTTTAATTTTATTAATAGATATTCATATTAAAGTATTATTATTTTTATATGTTTTTTACATTTCAAGATGACACCTGCTGCAGTTGGCATTGCACAGAATTGTTAATAAAAGGATTAATGATTCACACAATTTTGTGCAGTGCTTTTGTACACATTAAGTGATGTATGCTACAGAGGGGTAAAAAAGAATTTAGTCAGCCACTGATTGTGCAAGTTCTCCTACTCCTACTATGAGAGAGGTCTGTAATTTTCATCATTGGTACACTTCAACTATGAAAGACAAAATGACAAAAAAAAAAAAATCCAAGAAATCACATTGTAGGATTTCTAAAGGATTTAATTGTAAATTATGGTGGAAAATAAGTATTTGGTCAATAAATTTGGTTCAACTCAATACTTTGTAACATAACCGTGTTGGCAATGACAGAGGTTCAAACGTTTCCTGTAAGTCTTCACCAAATTGGCACACACTGTAGCTGGTATTTTGGCCCATTCCTCCATGCAGATCTCCTCTAGAGTAGTGATGTTTTGGTGCAACACGGACTTTCAACTCCCTTCACACATTTTCTATGGGGTTGAGGTCTGGAGACTGGCTAGGCCACTCCAGGACCTTGAAATGCTTTTTACGGAGCCACTCCTTCGTTGCCTGAGTGGTGTGTTTGGGATCATTGTCATGCTGGAAGACCCAGCCATGTTCCATCTTCAATGCTCTCACTGATGGAAGGAGGTTTTCGCATAAAATCTCATGATACATGGCCCCGTTCATTCTTCCCTTAACACGTATCAGTCGTCCTGTCCCCTTTACAGAAAAGGAGCCTCAAAGCATGATGTTTCCACCCTCATGCTTCACAGTAGGTATGGTGTTCTTGGGATGCAACTCAGTATCCTTTTTCCTCCAGATGAGTTTTTACCAAAAAGTTCTATTTTGTTTTCATCTGACCACATGATATTCTCCCAATCCTCTTCTAGATCATCCATATGCTCTCTGGCAAACTTCAGACGGACCTGGACATGTACTGGCTTAAGCAGGGGGACAAGCCTGGCACTACAGGATCTGAGTCTCTCTTGGCGTAGTGTGTTACTGATAGTAGCCTTGTTACGTTGGTCTCAGCTCTCTGCAGGTCATTCATCAGGTCCCTCTGTGTAGTTCTGGGATTTTCGCTCACTGTTCTCATGATCATTTTGACCCCACGAGATGAGATCTTGCGTATAGCCCCAGATCAAGGCAGATTATCAATGGCCTTTTATGGCTTACAATTGCTCCCACACCAACCTGCTTGCCTATTGTAGATTCACTCTTCCCAGCCTGGTGCAGGTCTACAATTTTCTTCCTGGTGTCCTTTGACAGCTCTTTGGTCTTGGACATGGTTCAGTTTGGAGTCTGACTGTTTGACGCTGTGGACGGGTGTCTTTTATACAGATAAGGTCAAACAGGTGCCATTAATACAGGTAACGAGTGGAGGACAGAAGAGTTTCTTAAAGAAGAAGTTACAGGTCTGTGAGAGCCAGAAATCTTGCTTGTTTGTGGGTGACCAAATACTTATTTTCCACCATGATTTACAATTAAATTCTCTAAAAATCCTACAATGTGATTTCCTGGATGTTTTTTTCTCATTTTGTCTCTCATAGTTGAAGTGTACTTATGATGAAAATTACAGACCTCTCTCATCTTTCTAAGTAGGAGAAGTTGCACAATCAGTGGCTGACTAAATACTTTTTTGCCCCACTGTATATTTCTCATACATTAATTAATGAAATGATCTATGGGATCTGATTTAACTACCCACAGTAATTCCCATTTATCGAGGAAGGTATGATCTTTTCAGTGATATCTGAATGCCGTAAATGACAGAGTTTTGTCCGACAAAATTTTTGCAATCCATTAATTTAGAATTTATTGGTTTCTTTATGTAAGTGAACTGACTGTTATGTATGTAATTACCTCTGACATATCTGGTGATGCTCTCAAACATTAAAATGCAAAAGTGGGTGTGTACTTCTTTGTGATTTGGACCAATAGCCTGACACTGTTAATTGTACCACCACCACTCTTGAATATTACTTGTCTTCCTTGTAACATTGTGCTGTTGTTGATTAGAAGACAGCAAAAACTTGTCAGTATATACAGTATGTAAAGCATGTGGCCTGTCCCTCTCTCAGAACTTCGCTTCTTTATACCAATTTGAAATAATGTAAAATACATGTGATCTGCTTTTGTTGACTGGGCACAACATTAAACAATGCTCTGGGTTTGTTCCATTTGTTTTTGTATAAGACCTTTCTAGAAAAAGAGAGGATAGGAAGTCGTTGTTGCAGCTGTGAAGTCCTGTGACAAACTTAGCTGTTTTACTTGCCAAGGCCTCACAGTGTACTAACTGGTGAATGACAATGTAATCCAATATAATTAACATGTTACCATAAGAAAATAACTGTTTGAAGAACAGAGTATAAATATGCAGTGTCTACACACAGTTGGTGTGAATTAATTGTGTAAAATAGTAGCCCATGTTATTAGCACTATGATGCATGATTTTGTGCTAGCATAGTAGTAGATTATAATATCAACAGTTTGACCAGTGCCTCAGTGTGTAAGTGTGGACACTAAAAATTAATGGATGCAAGAGAGGAGCAGGAGTAATCAATCATAGTATTACACAGACACATTTGCAGTATGAGTAAACGTCAGTTAGTTTTAGTCATACAGCAACTCCCACCCACCCAGCCAGGATCCTGATTTGAATTTGAACAGGTACGGACTACAAACAAGTGGCCTGTCAAATTTTAAAGAATATCAGTTCTTATTTTTTATGTGTAGCAAAGATAAACTCAGCCACGTTCCATCTTCAATGCTCTCACTGATTGAAGGAGGTTTTGGCATAAAATCTCATGATACATGGCCCCGTTCATTCTTCCCTTACCACGGATCAGTCGTCCTGTCCCCTTTGCAGAAAAACATGATGTTTTCACCCCCATGCTTCACAGTAGGTATGGTGTTCTTGAGATGCAACACAGAATTATTCTTCCTCCAAACACGACGACTTGAGTTTTTCCCAAAAAGTTCTATTTTGGTTCATCTGATCACATGATATTCTCCCAATCCTCTTCTGGATCATCCATATGCTCTCTGGCAAACTTCAGACGGGCCTGGACATGTACTGGCTTAAGCAGGGGGGCACGCCTGGCACTGCAGGATCTGAGTCTCTCTCAGCGTAGTGTGTTACTGATGGTAGCCTTTGTTACTTTGGTCCCAGCTCTCTGCAGGTCATTCATCAGGTCTCTCTGTGTTGTCCTGGGATTTTTGCTCACCGTTCTCATGATCATTTTAACCCCACGAGATGACATCTTGCGTGGAGCCCCAGATCGAGGGAGATTATCAGTGGTCTTGTATGTCTTCCATTTTCTTACAATTGCTCCCTCAGTTGATTTATTCACACCAACCTGCTATTTATTCACACCAACCTGCTTGCCTATTGTAGATTCACTCTTCCCAGCCTGGTGCAGGTCTACAATTTTCTTCCTGGTGTCCTTTGACAGCTCTTTGGTCTTGGCCATGGTTGAGTTTGGAGTCTGACTGTTTGAGGCTGTGGACAGGTGTCTTTTATACAGATAACGAGGTCAAACAGGTGCCATTAATACAGGTAATGAGTGGAGGACAGAAGAGCTTCTTAAAGAAGATGTTGCAGGTCTGTGAGAGCCAGAAATATTGCATGTTTGTGGGTGACCAAATACTTACTTTCCATCATGAATTACAATTAAATTATTTAAAAATTCTACAATGTGATTTCCTGCCGGATTTCTTTTTTCACATTTTGCCTCTCATAGTTGAAGTGTACCTATGATGACAATTACAGACCTCTCTCATCTTTCTAAGTAGGAGAACTTGCACAATCAGTGGCTGACTAAATACTGTTTTGACTCACTGTACATGCATTTATGATTTGAAGGACACAATGTGCCACAACCACATAAATATCCTCAAATATTTGTGGTCCCAAATAATGTGTATTACAAAACACAGCTGACTGTACATATCTCTAAGACTGCGTGAACCTGATGATAATGCAAATAATACGATAATTATGCTTATATAGAGACATATACATATATTATTGGGAATTGATCACTAACAAGAACTTTGATGCAGATTATACATATGATACCTGGTTTTGTCCATGTGACAAAAATTACTTGGACGTAAAATCCTACACCACGTAATGTGCAATTCCGTGCATAGTGTACAATGAAGAAGCATTCAACTGTCACTATATATGACATATCATTCTCATGAGGTTACCTGCTCTTTAACAGCATTGTTACTATTGTGGAAATTATGTACTTTTCAGCACTTTCACACAGATATAGTGGTATCTGTGTAATGTTAAAACAGTTCAGCACTGATCTTTACTGAAAGCGTGTTGAGCATGTGCATGGTGTTTTCACTCACTGTCTTGGCTAGACGAACGCTGTTGGGGAACCGGCCTTCATGCTCAGTAAAAGTATTGACTTTTAGCAACAGGAACAGGAAGATATTTAGAATGTAATGGACAGTGCTACAATTGTCGTGTTTACACACCAATTTCAGTCATGAAGGGGAAAAAACCTTGTTACACTGCTCCCCAACGACATCTGGTGGAACCCGGTATAATCGGCCCTTAGAGGCTCCTGGACACACGTTGTTTGTTTGTTTGATTGCTCTGATATGGGATGGGAATCTTTTAAGGGAATAAAACCAGACATTGGTATACCATAAAGGATATCTTCTATATTTTCATTACTCACTTTAACAAGCTGGCAAACAGTTAAATATGGTGGAAACTGTTATTAATGATCCTATACTTTATAGTAAATTGAAAAACATATACAGTAGTGTGAAAAAGTGTTTGGCCCCTTCCTGATTTCCTTCTTTTTTTTTTGCATGTTTGTCACACTGAAGTGTTTTGGAATATCAAAACCGATTTAATTATTAGTCAAAGACAACACAAGTAAACACAAAATGCAGTTTGTAAATGAAGGTGTTTATTATTAAGGAAGAAAAATATCCAAACCTACATGGCCCTGTGTGAAAAAGTGATTGCCCCCTAAACCTAATAACTGGTTGGGCCACCCTTAGCAGAAACAACTGCAACCAAGCATTTGTGATAACTTGCAATGAGTCTTTTACAGTGTTGTGCAGGAATTTTGGCCACTCATCTTTGCAGAATATCGTTGTAATTCAGCCACATTGAAGGGTTTTTAAGGTCATGCCACAGCATCTCAATAGGATTCAGGTCAGGACTTTGAATAGGCCAATCCAAAGTCTTAATTTTGTTTTTCTTCAGCCATTCAGAGTTGGACTTGCTGGTGTGTTTTGGATCATTGTCCTGCTGCAGAGCCCAAGTTCCTTTCAGCTTGAGGTCATGAAGAGATGGCCGGACATTCTCCTTCAGGATTTTTTGGTAGACAGCAGAATTCATAGTTCCATTTTTCACAGCAAGTCTTCCAGGTCCTGAAGCAGCAAAACAGCCCCAGACCATCACACTACCACCACAATATTTTACTGATGGTATAATGTTCTTTTTCTGAAATGCTGTGTTCCTTTTACGCCAGATTTAATGGGATACACACCTTCAAAAGAGGTGTCTTGGGGATCATCAAGATGTGTTCTGGAAAAATTGAGACGAGCTTTAATGTTCTTTTTGTTCAGCAGTGGCTTTCGTCTTGGAACTCTGCCATGCAGGCCATTTTTGACCAGTCTCTGTCTTATGGTGGAGGCATGAACACTGACGTTAACTGAGGCAAGTGAGGCCTGCAGTTCTTTGGATGTTGTTGTTGGGTCTTTTGCGACCTCTTGGATGAGTCGTTGCTGCGCTCTTGGGGTAATTTTGGTGTGGCAATAATCATGCCTGGGTGTGGCAGAGACAGTGAACTCAGGTGTGATAAACCATAGTTAAGTTATGTTTAAAAAGGGGGGGTGCAATCACTTTTTCACTCAGGGCCATGTAGTCTTGTATTTTTTTCTCCCTTAATAATAAACACCTTCATTTAAAAACTGAATTTTGTGTTTACTTGTATTGTCTTTGACTAATATTTAAATTGGTTTGATGTTTCCGAAACACTTAAGTGTGGCAAACATGCAAAAAAATAGGAAATCAGGAAGGGGCACACATCCCAGAAGTTGAATCTGTTCATCTGGGGATAAATTTTGTCGGAGAAACGTTTTGCCACTCATCTAAGTGACTTCTTCAGTCTCAGCAGTTGGAAAACTTCCCCAATCTTATATACAGCACCTTTGCATAACGACTGGTACAAGCACCATTGCATAACAATGGGACCAGTGATCAGTTTAATATGCAGATTGACATAGCCATTAACGACAATGGCCACGTCTGCCATTCACACAGGATTGGGGAAGGGCTGCGATGGCTCAGTTGTAAGATGGTGAGAGGTGCACAGACTTTAGTAGATGACAAGGAAGACAAGTGACATGAAACTGGATTGCCCATCTCAGAATTAATATGGCTCAACCAATTGTTCAGAAGTTTCACATTCCAACATTTCCTTTCGGTCATGTGTGTGTTTCAATCAGGAAGTGAGGGAAGAGGGAAGTAATACCCGCATGTATCATGAATCTTTATTTTAATCATGTAAAACTGTATTACACCTATGTAGTAATTCATTAATGTTCAGCTGTATTAACAATGTGTACTTTGAACACTGAAAAATATGCATAAGGTAGTATCTCCTGATGAGGATACATACTGACACACATTTGTACATTTGCAGAAAAATGTCACTGTACTTTCTGCTTGTTTTATTTAATGGTTTGTTTATCCTTTGCACTTTTAATCTCATTAGTCCTAATGGAAACTGGTTGCATAATAAATGCAAATAGCTTGCATGCAAGAATATTTACAATTGTACCAGTCTTGTGCACTCTACTGCATTCTTTACTACATTTGTATGTGACATAGATGGGATACAATGGAGTTTAATTTAAAAAAGGAAAACCACATGGAACAGTTGCGGAAGACTGAGAGTATACCTCACTCTGTGATACAACTAAATGCGACACAAAGCATTTACAGAGGCTTCAGCCATTGCACATTTTGGAAAGGATAAACTTTATTGTCATCGTATATACTGTGAAGTCAGGCACTGATATTGGACAATAAGTGCTGGTTTACCGTTGAATTTGGTATTACAAATTGAGTTACAGTATAGCTGTATAAAAGTATTTTGTAACTTTGAGTAACTAATGCTAAGTTGCTAATAGCAGTTCTTAGGCTGTCCCTGGTCAGGAGTTAACTACTACAACCTTCAGTGCTACACAGTTTCAATCGTTTTAGGAACTTTTTAGACAGTCTATAATATATAAATAGCCTTAAGCAAACCTTAAGGAAACATATGATTTTATGGTAATATATATATTGACTCATACATTTAATTTAAACTAATTTGATTTTTTGTAGTTCTCTGTTCACTGCTGAGAGAAATAACTGCTATTTTGCAGTTATTTCTTGAAATATTCCCAGTTGCTCCAATATAAACCCCAGGTCCGGAGGTGTGGTGTGGCAGCCAGATACATCCGGATGTTCGTACATCACGCCGATCAATACTAAACCTTTGTTCTGTTGGTCAAAGGGTGTTGCCTGATGGTTCAGTGCCGGGTTTTTATCTCCAAGTCATTTTGGTGCCTTACTGATAACAGCTTAGGAAAGTGAAATTTATTTAGGCTATATTATAAGGACACGTGCTCATTTCGTCGGATTCCCCGAAGTGGCCCAAACTGGAACATACTCTTTCCTTTACCCCCCCCTCCTCCTCCTCCTCCTCCTCCTCCTCCTCCTCCTCCTCCTCCTCCTCCTCCTCCTCCTTCTTCTTCTTCTTCTTCTTCTTCTCCTCCATAGCTCTATCGCAATGCTCGCAATGCACCGCAGGTTCAACACCCGGCTTTTGTACACGCTGACACGTGGAAACTAACGCGCCTCCCGCCCTTGTGTTCTTGGAAATTCGAGCGGCGCCTCACCGCAGCCATATCACTTCGCCTCGCGCACTATTCCCCCAGCACCGGGTGTCTCCCTGCGAAAATCCCAATGTCAGACATATTCTATAAGTTTAACGCCTAGACATACTTGGCAGTACAGAATAATATGGCGCAAGAAAATAGACTGGTTTCGAATATGATTTGAAGGAGCCGGTTTTGGCGCGAATTTGGAGGTGGAAGGACACCAACCAGCGCTTAGGTCGTATAAAGTTAAATCCCTTCTCTGCCCCACCCACTGCTCCTCCGTGCCGCATGGTCTGTTCTGGGAGGTTTAGATATCCAGCAAATTTACAGTCTTGTTTTAATCAAATAGTTTTCGCAGACGGGTTTATTCACCGGCCCCGGCTGGCAGACATCGATATTTTTGATCATATTTACTATCAGCGCTCAAAAAGAAGGTAGGTTGTTCATTTTAAGTGCAACGTGTTACAGAAGGAGGGTCGTGTCTTTGCGGGTACATGCCAGCTGCGTGTTGGACAGGATTCAAAATGGGTCTCATCCGTAAGGAAGCACATGTATGGGTATTCCGCATGTCTCAGTTTAACATTTAGGAGTACTTTAGTTATATTTTACACAAATAGCGAATTTTGAAGGAGACGTCTAAAATCAACTTTGCTTAAATATTTTTGGAAGGGATAGGATCTAAAATGACCGTGCCACGTAGTCCTATCGTTTCATACAATTGACGTTTATCCTCGAATTTTAAATTCATTTCAGTTGAGGCAGTCACACAAATGCATGTCTCTGCAAGTGCTTCTTTATTTTCTGCCGAATAAACAAGTCCTCGTTCTTTTACTCCGTGTAGTTTCGAGTAAGTATTGATTAAAATCTACTAGTAGAAAAAAAACACTAGGTTATAGAACAGTGTTCCTATGTCAGAGAAACAAGAAGTGCCAGATCAGTGCGGATTGCTGCGAAAGTATTTTCTGTGCTGTACGGTTTCCTGTTAGTACGTCCAGCATTTAACATGCCATGTTACACCGTGAGTACTGGCCTTTATTTGAGATGTGACTGGGCCAAACTGAAAAAATGAGGGCTTAAGACTTATTCAAAGCTCTGGAAAGTTTGTCACACTGCGTAGCGAGTTTGCAAATGAAAAAAAAGGCGACTGGTTAACAACGTTTGGTTTGAGATAACTATTTTGTACAACTTTCTAATATTGTCAGAAGGACTATTGACGTGAAGTGATAGTAGAATTTAAACCGGCAACAGGATTTAAAACTTGTGTATTTTAAATTGCCATTTATGAATAAAAGAAAAAAAAAAACCGTGGAAGACTGCCTTTCCAGCTGTTGCATGATGTCATGGTCGAGAGGAGAGGAGTAAGAGCGTTTGAACCCCACCCTCCCACTATGTGGGTGGAGTCAAGAGTGTAAACAGTGAAAAAAAGAATGTTTGCCGGAAACCTTATGACTCTAGCCGCATGGTCAGAGGTAACCGGGAGCTCCTCTACTGGGGTTGTGACAGTTTGCTCTTCTTCAGATTTCTGTCGACATGTTGCCGAGCTGTTCGCCGCACGACTGGCTCGACGAGTCAGAACCCCTGCTGTTCGACGATGAGTTTTGCCAGAACTTGATCAAGGATCTGCAGTCAATCCCTACACCGCCACAGTCTCCGCCGCTCAAGGCTGGCCCAGACAAACCACTGTCCAGCATGGACCAGCTCGAGTTGGTCTCGGAGCTCTTGCTTGAGGACAGCGACTTTTCCAACTGGACTAGCGGTTTTGACATAAGCAGCCGCGAGAGCTCGGACGATCCTCTCTCAGACGACTGCCTCTGGGAGTGCCGCACGGAGAAATCGGCTGAAGAGAAAATGTCAGTCCTTTCCACTAGCCCCCTGCTCGCCAATATCAACACGGACATCTTTGAGGAGCTCGCCGGTTCCACGCTGGATTGCCAAGGAGTGGCGTTCGCGTGTCAGCTGCTAATGCAGAGCGATGAATTGATGCTCGACAGTCCCGAACAGAGCGAGGCTTCCTCTGACTACGGCTCACTATCCGCGGCTGGAGAGTCATCCACCAGCGACTCTGGTGAGTAAGCCTATATAGTGTAATACCTCCTTGCAGTGCAGGTTTACCGATAAGTCCCATGTCAATTTTTTTAAATCCACCAAACAGCATAACTTTGAATATACTAATAGACATGTAGTCTGTATGACTGTGCTGCCTTAGTATTTGCATGAAAGCATGTTTGTACACACTAAAACTGTACATTTGTATTTAATCGTGAGTGGCAGCTGTGTGCTTGTCTTATTCCTTCGTGTCCAGTAGTTTGAGTCAGTTTTACTGTAGCACTAACAGGCTGATATTTTTCTGCCATGTGCTGGTGTTGATTTTTCTGACTGGGCTTTTGTGTGTGTGCGTTTCACAGAGGAGGAGATAGATGTGGTGACAGTTCGACGTTGTAACACTCGTGCACACTCAAAGCAGCAGGCGGGCGATAGCCCACGTGATCCACAGTGGGCGCTAAAACAGTGCCACCTTGAAATCCAGCAGCAGCACAACTATGCCGCTCCTCGACCCTCCTCACCCCCTCCCCCTCCCGCGTGTGTAAAGCGTACCCGGAGCGGACCAAAGAACCTAACCTCCCGCCACACCTGCGAAGCCGAAGATGACGAGGTGCGCCGCAGGACCCATAACGTTATGGAACGTCAGAGACGCAGCGAGCTGAAGAACTGCTTCGTGCGCCTGCGTAATAATGTGCCCGAGCTGTCCAACAATGACAAAGCATCCAAGGTTATGATACTGAAACGAGCAAAGGACAGCATCCGGAATCTGGAATCACAGACGCAGAGGCTGAGTCAAAAGAGAGACAGACTGAGAGAGAGACAGGAGCAGCTTCTAGCCAGACTGGAGCAGCTCAAAGGCCTCTGAGGCTTCTGTATTAAGGACTTTGATGGACTAGAATGCTGTTTTGGAAACAGCCTGCTTTCAGGTTGTGTCACAGTGATGCTGCACACAAGTGAAGCACCACTTTTGACTTACTGTTCATCTCTAAGGAGATGGCTGGATTTTTTTCATGTATTTTAAAAAGTTCCATATGGAAACATGCATTTGTATTGCATCAGTCTTTCTCAGAGTAGAACGTTAAAGCTATGATCAAACATTAGTCTTATGATAGAGAGAGCTGTACTTTATGTACTGGCTACTCTTACCCGAAACAGTAGCCAGTCTAAATCATGAACTTAAACAAATTTCCCGTTCTTATTCATCAAACATTCCTCTGACTAGCCACTTCATTTGCAAGTTATAGCGTTGTATAATTATGGGCTGGATCCTAAAGCTAGTCAGATTTCTGGGGATTAATATGATGTACAAATGGTTGTAGTTGCTTTACAAGTGATGCGTTTAATTGAGACAAGTGTTCAATTCTATCTAGGTCTATTTAAACTGGAAAGACAAGACCAGTTGGTTGAAATTTGCATAACTTATCTTGCTTGGTTTGGAGTGTCAATCATAGTGAGTGTTCATACTTGAATCTTACACTCTTGTCTATCAAATATTGTACATTTTCTTTCCTTCTCCATATCTACCTCTACCAAGAAGACTGGGAAAATTATTGCCTTCATAATGGCAACTGTATAAAACCCCCACTGAATTTTTGTGTAATGCTCATTTCTTAATTATGTATTAAATTATTTAGCCCTATTTTTTGTTTTATGGGATCTTGTGTTAGCAGCACCTTGTTTTATTTTTGAGTATTAAAAAAGCAGAGGGTATAATTAGTCTACCTCTGTTATTTTTCAACAACTTATGACTGAAATTAGAAATGCTTTAAGTATGAGGTCTGTATGGGTGCTTGGTGTTTAGCATGTTTAACGACATAACAGCTCAGCACCAGCTACCAGAGACTTTCATATACTTACCAGTCAGGGTTCATCTTTACCCTTCAGTGTGTATCGCAAGGGAGAACGCGTATATGGTTTACATCAGTGTTAACATATTATACAGAGTCTTAGATTGAAAAGCAGATTAAAGAGTACATGTCTGCACCATTTAACGTCCATCTAATGAACATCCATTTGCTTTCACAGCAGACGCCTATTATAATAAGAAATCAAAGTGTCTAATTCACATCTGAATGACAGAAAACTTGTACGTACCCTGTTACACCTGCTGACAGAAAAGGGAATATTTTAATTAGTGGTAATGTTTAAAATAAAACACTACGTGCAAAGTATCTAAACTATTATGTGACTATGGTATTGTCCGGTCAACCTCCTGTTTCACAGAATGGTGCATACCTGTACAAAATTTAAAGTATTGTAATATTCCATACAAGTAGTGCCTCTTGCGCACGACCCCATTTACCCTGGGTCACTTCATGCATCTTGAGTACAGGTGTGTGTCACTTAATGTGTAACGTGTGAAATTACGTTATGCAATCTGGATGTTGTCAAAACTCCATATTATATAAGACATGTTATATAATTATATAAGAAGTGAAATTTATTCATGTACTGCTTTTTACAATGGAGCAATATCTCAAAGCAGCTTTTCAAATATCTAGATCCAAAGTCCTAACTCACCAAGCCTGGGGTGAGAGTGGTTAGGAAAAACTTACCATTGTTAAAGGAAATGCTATAAGGAAGAAACCTTGGGAGGATCAAGACTCAGAGACCAATCCTCCTTTGGCAGCGTTGTTGTATTAAACTACATTACCTAACAAGTTTATAGTAACACTCTAAATAAACAGCAGACAATATAATAAATAAAATAATATATAAATTATAATACATTAAAGATAATACAATATTATGAAGAGCATAATAAAATAGAGAATATAAAACTATAGAATATAAGACAATATTACACATAAATAAAATATTGAATATAATAACCTAGAGAAAATATGCATATCTGCATTTTTTAGTCCAGTAAAACAGAGTCATTGTAGGTTCTCATGACCTCAGCGGGAAAGTTTTGTATGCACGGCATGCTCAGTCAACCGGAGGAGGGGAGGGGAGGGGAGTCATTGCCCTCTGATGTGATCTGAGTAAAGTTATGAAGACTGGAACTGAAGACAGAAGATCAGCTTAATGTGTGAACTGGAACGGTACCAGAAGAAGAGTTTGGAGAGAAAACAGACTATGTCGTCAGCACTATCTATAACAGCATAGCTATAAAGGGAAAAACCACAGGGTAACACAGGCTAGAGGCTTGGCATGAGATATCAGCAGTCCACCTCAACAGCAACCAACAAACCTGAGTGATCCAGAGGTGAAAAGACACCAATCCAAAATCTCAGATCACCCCAAACCTCTGATTATGAACCCCTGGGGACCAAAAGGACCGAAGCCCAGCCCAACCACGCTAGCCACTTAGGATTGCTATATGGGATAATGTAGTGTAGATTATTGAATGAATAAATAGCCAAGATACTGCAGTGCTTCCCATATACTGATTTGTTAAATGTTCACAATGACTGACACATATTGATTTTCTATTATTAACTATGTAAAAATAGTAGGTCTTTACTATGCAGAGGTGTGTGCAACACACTGATTCACTAATTCCAGCCTCCCAGCTCTCTCTCTCTCTCTCTCACATACACACACACACACAGAATGAGTAACTGTTCTTTATGCGACAGCACAACATATTTCCTGTTGTTTTTATAACGTGAGCAGTATTTCAGGAGAGAGCAGGGAACTGAGAAGCATTCTGAGCCTGGCATGGTACCATCTGGTATGTTAATATATGAATGAATTAGGGTAGTTACTTTAATAATAAGCATAATAACCTTATCGATCCTTAGATGTATATGCTAACGGACGCCATCGGTATGGTCATTATGCGGCACATACCTGTATTAGGATTGTTTTTAAACCCACCCCAAGGCGCATGGATAACTGATTTGAATCTGATTTCTCAAACCACTTCAGGAGGTGGCTTAAAGCCAAATATTATTCAAGTGTAAGTGCATCCATCTCTGCCTTCTCTTTATGCCTCTGACTGCCACAACCAGCCAAATTGTTTATGACATTGCACACATCATCTATAACATCATTTCCTGTAAACAGTAATCAAGGACAAACTGACCCAAGAAACCATTTTATATAAGTAACTTGGACTGATACCACTGTTCAAAATAAAGTGTAAAATGATCACAGTTTACTTTCTCATGCCGAAATTCATCTGTGCACCGAAGTCTAAACATTAGCTTCCAAAGTTGGCACCTTGCTCATAGTTTAAAGAAATTTAAAGTGATTGTTTAACATCGTGAATTTTGATTTAACTCTTCTTTCATCTTTTGCAAGTAAAAACTGTCATCAACACAGGAAAGGGGTTGTTCAATTTTATTAATTGATTTACATATTACATTAATCGGATTCAATATGCAGCAAAAGTGTCTCATTGGGCTTTAAATGTCTGCTGTTTTTGTTTATCAAATGATCTGTAAGCAACAGACGGCTGTAGGAGGACAAGATTCCTGGAGTCTGGAGTTCTGGAGTCTAAATACCTGCATGGGTATCAGATGCAGCATTAAGCATTTCTGGTCAGAATTGCCATACCTTTGTAGAGGGATGTTCGCTAGCTTTTGAACAATCCTTCAGGCCATGTAGATCCCAAGTCAGCTTGACCATATGTCCCAGGCTACGTGGGAATTGCAGCGTTGCCAACAGGACTAGCTGTAGATGTGGGACCTTTGTCAGGAACTACACATTCCCTGTGCTTCCCTATTACAAGTGTCAGAGAAATGGATGGTAATTGTAGTAAGAGACTCTCCAAAGTGTCAAGGGGTAGTTTCAAGGTTCAGGACAGGAATTTATAAAATCACCCCTGCGGGCATAGGAGGATCATTGTTACCCACTACCAATCTTCCCACTTGTAGTGGGCCCTTCTAGTGGTCAGAAACCGGTTGCCATTTGGAATTTGGAAATGTGTTGACACCTGATTTGCTCCTGACTATCTATGAACATAAGAAACAGCCCTAAGGTGACAGTCAAGTCAAGTCAAGTCAGATTTATTTATATAGCGCTTTTTACAATGGAGCATTGTCTCAAAGCAACTTTACAAGTTTAGACTATCTAGCATAGCTGCTAATATTAACTGGAGCCTGCAACTGGTCTGGAGGATTCAGTTCCTGTTTTCCTGTCAATACTAACCATTTTAGGACCCATGGAGACTTAAGTTAACACAAGATCATTTTGCAACTTATATCTTTATTTCTCTCTTGTTTACTCATCCTATTTCATTTAAACACCTTATCTTCTTCTCTTGCTTGTCATCTCCATGCTTCTGGTTAACTTTTGCCACTCTACTCCTCCAGTTTGCCTTCTCTTAAACTTAAATATTTTTACTTTCTTACTAGACCTTCCTTTAGGTTCCTTCCCCTTTGCAAGTGTCTTTGCAGCTCTTTAAACATTTATTCTTATCCCTCTATGTTTTCCCACTTGTCTTCTCATACTGCAGTTCAGCTGTGAAATTATTTCTACTTCTGTGTTCGCTTTTTTTTAACATGCACTCCTTCAGGTTCTTTCTGTCTTTTGAGAATTTCTCATACATAAACACATTGTCACTTAAAAAGCCCTTGCATTAAGCTAACGACCATGTGGGAATCTGCATGCTTAAATACCCCATGCTGCAGCTTATGCAAATTTGTGTAATTAGACGGCAGAGTTCTCTAGTGGTTGAAGAGGATGCTGAAGCATGTGGCGTTACACCATTCTACAAATAATATGACCATGTTCTCTAATTTCATGTCATTTGAGTCCAAACATGGTCCGGCAGGTTTAGGAAGTAATAATAGGGCTGAAACAAAGAACATAGAACTTTTCCATGTAAAGGTGTGAATATTGCTGTTCTTCCACTGATTCTCACGGAATACTTTACACATGTCTACGTTCAATATTAGGTCCTATGGCTCGGAGCTATTAACCGGAGCTGCTGGTAACAGCAGTTCCTGAGGATCTGAGTCAAATCCTCTTACCCACTCCCACTCTGCCCCGTAGCTTATTAATGCTGTATTTGTTTACACCCAAAATTAGCAGAGATTATGCTTGTGCTTATCTTGGAAACTCATCCTTTTAACAATATGTTTTATTGAAAGCAGGACGTAGAGAGGAAACTTGTTTAAATGAGCCTACCAGCTTGCAAAGTGGGATCTTGCTTTCATTCCCTTTCATTTATTCATTCATTTTCATTCCCATATACTCCAGTTCAGGGATGCGGGTTGCCAGCGCCTACCTGGGATCAGGGTGGGAACCAACACTTGAAGGGATGGCTGTCTATTGCTGGGCACACTCACACACCTGCACATGCACACATACACTGGGATACTTTCGAGATGCTAGTTGAACTAACCCATGTCTTTGGAATTAGGGTGGAAACAGGAGAACCCAGAGGAAACCCACGCAGGTGAGGACACAGTGAGAACACGCACACACATGCAAACTCCACACAGGCTGTGGCCAGGCTGGAAATCGAACTTGAGATCTAAAAGTCTAGCTGTAACAATGGCTCAGCAGTGAAAAATGCTTGAAATGCTTACTTCACTTGAAACTAAAATAGGTGAACCTTATAGCAACCTTTACTATGAATTTGAATATGTTTTTAGATTTTAAGTGATCAAGCAAAAAAAAAAGTTAGAATGTATCTATTTAATATGTATTTAAGTGAATGTGTATATAGAAATATGTATACGTGTACTTCAAATGTGTTCAAATTGTTCTCTACTTGGTCTGCTCTGTTTTTTTGGAGGCTCTGGCACATCTAATTCTTGAGTATGAAATACTGGCTTCATAGCAGATGGTAAAGTAGGATATTTAACATTATGTTTGGAATTTGATGTTATACCATTTATAAATGTCAGGCAGAAATAGCTATCTGAAGCTTGATCTTTGGGTTTTCTCCAAACCATAGAAATGGCAAAAGGCATGTGGTGGTTTTGCCTATGTGGTGACAAGCCTGACATATGACACAACATATATCTCTTTCATCCTATTCGCACACTTTACAACAAAAGTGTTTTTTATAGCAGTTTTAATGAGGGTGTGAAAGAACGTTTTTGGGATTTGAAAGTAATCTCTGCACAGATGCAGCAGAAAGACCTTGGACAATTTATGCAGTTTCTTGGCATTATATTGGTGGATGGGGTCTCAGCACACCAATTCAATAAATAAAAGCTCAAGTTCTCAACAGAGAGAAAAGAAACCCACCAGAGATGTTTACACATTGAGTTCCGGCCTGCAACTGACAGTGAACTGCTACTCAAGAGTGAGCACCGTTTGCATGTTCAGTAGTGTTTCAGCAGGCCCTTGGTGACTCATTGTCTGGGCTTGAGATTTGAAAAATAAATTATTGCACTTGACTTGAAATTCATAAAACATATTTGTATTCATCATGCATCCATATGCAGATATGTATAATTTAAGGGCCATTCATTCAAGATTCATTTGCTTTTAAGTCCGAGGTGTTAAGAATTATAAAAGGAAAAAAAAATTGGTCTAATATACATCTAATTCACATTCGAATAACAGAACATTTTTGCCAGACAGAATGTTTGGTCATATAAGTATTGCACAAAATCCCTTCATTCACCTAGATGGGAAATAACAAACAAACAATCACACGGTAAGCTAATAATAAATAAATTAATTAATTCTCTTATTTGCACAAACTTTTCATTAGACCTGTGTTTGTATGTGGATCTTCTCTGATAGCACACAAGCATACAGAAAAAAAGGTGTTAAATTATGTTTTATTGTCCCTATATGTTTGACATTACATCACAAAATGATGGTGAAAAGGCTGTTTAACTCAAAACTTACATTTGATCACTGCAAAGAGAAAAAATCCAATCTGATTCACTTTGACTATAATCAAATTCTATGACTTCATAAGTGGAAGAGTACAAAAAGAATGAAAGAGGAAGAGGCTTTTTAGCTATGGGAACTGCCCATGTATATACAGGTGTATGTGTGAAGAAGTTCCATCACATCGTTTGAAGCTACTAGATGATTTGAGTCATTCGAGTGACTCATTTTGTCAAAAGCACTACATTCAGGTTCAGTCTCTGCCTCCAGTTACTGTTTAAGTGTAATTTGTTTATACTCTCTTTGTCTGTCTGGATTTCATCTAGGTACTTTGGTTCCTCCCACATCCTAAAAACATACCAGTGTGTGTACTGGCTACATCAACCTTTGGTGTAAATAAGTGTGTGTGTGGTTCATTGCATTGGACTTGTGCCCTGTCCATGGTATATTTCTGCCTAATGTTTTCTGGGATAAACTTCAAACCCTCCATGACCCCTGACTAGATAAAGTGAATAGAGCAGTTAAAGAATGGAAAAGTTCATGGTTTTGAAATGAAACAGTTGCACAGTAGTTTTGTAGTATTAAGACATCCTTATCATGTTGCTGATAATTACACTATCTGTAAATTCTTGTAATGATATCTGTGCTGCTGCAGTTTTTGGAAAATGTACCACCCTTCCACAAAGCAAATGATTCTAGATAGTTTCCAGAACTTCCTGTGCAAAAATTAACGTCTTGTGTACCCAATCTCAATCAATCTACTGTCAGTGACCGATTTACCATACTATACTGTATATACTATGTTATGTTATATACTATAAATATCTTAAGAACTTTTGGGGCACATGCATACGCCCACAATTTGATCTCTTCTTGTAAGAAGGGGGAGGTTTCTACACGTCTCTGTTTAGTTTTGGTATTACTCACAAATCCGTGGGTTTATCCAAAACCACATTCTGTTCTCATAAACTCACTGGCTTGGCCTCAAGACAATATTCTACATACCATAAATTGTTGTTTGATAAATATACTGTTGCTGTTGATGATGTAGTAATACAAGTTTTAGTCTTACGTTACATCTTACATGTCATATATATATATATATATATATATATATATATATATATATATATATATATGTATATATATTTTTATATATATATATAATATACAGTGGTGCTTGAAAGTATGTGAACCCTTTAGAATTTTTTATAATTCTGCATCAATAAAACAAACATAAAACAACATACAAATCCTAAAAGTAGATACAGAGAAGACAGTTAAACAAATGAGACAAACATATTATACTTGGTCGTTTATTTGTTGAGGAAAATGATCTAATATTACATATTAGTGAGTGGCAAAAGTATGTGAACCTCTAGGATTAGTAGTTAATTTGAAGTTGAAATTAGAGTCAGGTGTTTTCAATCAATGGGATGACAATCAAGGGTGAGTGGGCACCCTGTTTTATTTAATGTACAGGGATCTATCAAAGTCTGCTCTTCCGCTTACCCTATAGAAGCACTTTGTAATTCTACAATTACCGACTGTAGCCCATCTGTTTCTCTACTTACTTTGTTAGTCCCCCTAGTCAGGATCCCCACAGACCAGGTATTACTTTGGGTGGTGGATCATTCTCAGCACTGCAGTGACACTGGTATGATGATGGTGTGTTAGTGTGTGTTGAAATGGCATGAGGGGTTCAGACACACCTCAGTGTCAGTGCTGAACTAAAAATAATCCATCAATAAAAAAAATGGCCAGCTACCAGCATCCTGTAGAAAGTGTCCTGTGAGCACTGATGGAGGATTAGAGGATGACTAAGACAAACTGTGCAACAACAGATGAACTACTGTCTCTGACTTTATATCTACAAGGTGGAGTAATAAAGTAGATGTGTCTAATAGAGTGCACAGTGAGTAAACATGGTGTTTAAAAAAAACTCCAGCAGCACTGCTGCATCTGATCCATTCATACCAGAATTTAGATTTTAAGTACAGTAAGAGAAGTCTCTTATTTTTTTCCAGAGTTGTGTATGTATTTATAGGTGTACAAACACACACACACACACACTCACACAAACCCAACCAAACCCACAATTTAATACAGACGTCCCATATATTTCCTTCTTACATTGCCCAACAAACACCACATCCAAACATTTTATATCTCACATCTTAATTACGCAATTAATTGATGGTGGAATGATTTTCCTGAGCTCATATTATCAAGAGCTCTGCTCTTATCTGTGAAGACATTATTCTGAAAGTTTATTATTATTCAGACTCATATGTCTCATATGTCTCATAAGTACACCATACTTTCATCTAATGACAGAGTTTTTTAAAATACAAGGTATGGATTACAGCAAAATGGATCTTATGCAAATGAATCTGTGATATCATAAAAAACGTATGTTGCCATATGTTCAAGCAGGAAACACTTGTTTTCTACGGTTCACACAAGAAGGGGATTTCCTTTTGTCAATGGTGGGAAAAATAGAACAGAGGTGAAAATTGTACCTTTATCTAGCAATGGAGATTTTTTTATTATCAATGGAGACTATTCCATTGTATAAAATATCAAAACCACAGGCACCAGAAAACTTAAACTTTCCTTTATTCACTAGCCTCAAAAAATGTACCAGTGCGTTCTGTTATATGTATGTCCTGCCCAAAGTTTCTTTCTCATAACGTTTAGGGAGTATTTCCTTGCCACTGTTGTTGTCATTGATTTGCCTTAGATATTAGAAGAATATAAATATAATATGAAATTGTAAAGCTGCATTGAGACAATGCTTCATTGTAAAAGGCACTATAGAAATAAATCTGACTTTGACATTATTTCAAGCACTTACATTTACATTTACAGCATTTAGCAGATGCCCTTATCCAGAGCGACTTACAATTGATACAGTCTTACAATCCAAGCAATTATGGGTTAAGGGCCTTGCTCAAGGACCCAACAGTGGCAGCTTGGCAGAGGTGGGATTTGAACCCTGGACCTTCTGGTCCATAGTCCAGTACCTTACCCGCTAGGCTACCACAGGCTACCACTTCTTCCCTGGGACCCACTTTTATAGTAGCCATGACCGTTGTGGTTGAGGTAACAGCTTGAAGTCAGAGCTCAGTAGACTCCCAGTTTGGTCAGTTCTGATTATTCAAGGCACAGTGGAATGATGAGTAGAATCTGTTATTGTGGCATGTATGTTGTGTTCTTTTTGTGTTTATTATGAAGATAAGGGCAGCATAGCTGTGCAGCAGGTAGTGTTGGACTTGCAAAGATCTGAGGATCCAGGATTGATTCTTGCTTTGACTTACCAGTAAGGGCTGTGAACCTGAATCTCTGTAAAGCTACGTTGAGATGATGTTCAATTGTAAAAGCACTGTCTAAATAAACTTTACTGTCTATGTGGAGATGTTGTCCTTGTAGCCTCATGGGTTTACTATTAAAATTAAATATAAAAAGTTACTAAATATAAATTGTGTCTGGTGCAGTCCGTTATTCTTAAAAGTATTTATTACTTTTAATTAGTGACAATCCTAGAATTAATTTAGTTCCACTATATATCAAAAGACAGGACTTTTATTTGACCTACTTACTCCACTTTGCCCAATGTATTACTAATGCTTGTGTTTATCTGTTTAGGGTGGTGTGGGATGGGGTTTGGTGTGGACTGCACCTACTCTAAGACTTTTTCTTTGTAGCATAAGTTCAATAATGGACAAGTATAATAATTGTGATAGAGTATACTTGATCATATAAAGGAGATCCTTTCCTGTCTCTCTGTGTCTTTGGGACTTTTTTTTAAAATTCACATTTCAAAGGCTGGTGTCATATAACAGAAGTAGAGTTTCTTAGCCTGATATGACTCTTCTAACCTCATGATCTACTTTTGTGTGCAGGTGGTGAGTTCCACCTCAGTGGTCGTACCAGGAAAGGGACTTTCAGAGATTGCTGTATGATTATAGGAGCCTCTGAATGAAAGCAGAAATGACTTCTACAGTCATTTATCAGTAAACCCCTGTCTTTTATCACATGTTAAACACAAACATGACTAATAGGCTAGCAAAATAAACTGATGTAGCCTTGCAAATATTTCTATAAACAGGTTAAGAGGTTAAAATATATGTTTGTGGTTAACTGACTTAAGATATAAACTAGAAATAATTCATTTGCTCCTCCACAATCACATGTCTTTTTCACTTTTCAGCTCAGTCCACAGGTTTTCTGTGGAGTTTAGGTCAGCTTAACATTTTGGATTTGGGTGTATTTTTTGATACAGTTTAATGACAGAAGATCCAGCTACAGTGGTGCTTGAAAGTTTGTGAACCCTTTAGAATATTCTATAATTCTGCATTAATATGACCTAAAACATCATCAGAAGTCCTAAAAGTAGATAAAGAGAATCCAGTTAAACAAATGAGACAAAAATTGTATACGTTTGTGGAAATGTGTCTTGGCACGAAAAAGAAGATTTCTAAGGAACTCAAAAAAAGAATTGTTGATAAAGAGTTTGGACTCCACCAATGCACAGTCAGACAGATTGTGTACAAATCGAGGAAATTCAAGACCATTGTTACCCTCCCCAGGAGTGGTCGACCAACAAAGATCACTCCAAGAGCAAGGTGTGTAATAGCTGGCGAGGTCACAAAGGACCCCAGGGTAACATCTAAGAAAATGAAGACCTCTCTCACATTGGCTAATGTTAATGTTCATGAGTCCACCATCAGAAGAACACTGAACAACAACAACAACTGCAGTTTGCTAAAGATCACGTGGACAAGCCAGAAGGCTAGTGGAAGAATGTTTTGTGGACGGATGAAACCAAAATAGAACATTTTGGTTTAAAAGAACACAGCATTCCAGCATAAGAACCTTATCCCATCAGTGAAACATGGTGGTGGTAGTATCATGGTTTGGGCCTGTTTTGCTGCATCTGGGCCAGGACGGCTTTCCATCATTGATGGAACAATGAATTCTGAATGATATCAGAGAATTCTAAAGGAAAATGTCAGGACATCTCTCCATGAACTGAATCTCAAGAGAAGGTGGGTCATGCAGCAAGACAACGACCCTAAGCACACAAGTCGTTCTACCAAAGAATGGTTAAAGAAGAATAAAGTATATGTTTTGGAATGGCCAAGTCAAAGTCCTGACCGTAATCCAATCGAAATGTTGTGGAAGGACCTGAAGTGAGCAGTTAATGTGAGGAAACCCACCAACATCCCAGAGCTGAAGCTGTTCTGTACGGAGGAATGGGATAAAATTCCTCCAAGCCGGTGTGCAGGACTGATCAACAGTTACAGGAAACGTTTAGTTGCAGTTATTGCTGCACAGGGGGGTCACACCCGATACTGAAAGCAAAGATTCACATACTTTTTGCCACTCACTAATATGTAATATTGGATCATTTTCCTCAATAAATAAATGACCAAGTATAATATTTTTGTCTCATTTGTTTAACTGTGTTCTCTTTATCTACTTTTAGGACTTGTGTGAAAATCTGATGATGTTTTAGGCCATATTTATGCAGAAATGTACAAAATTCTAAAGGGTTCACAAACTTTCAAGCACCACTGTACATTTACGTTTACATAACGTAGTAGACACCCTTATCCAGAGCAACTTATAAGTAATACAATCCTGGTACAGTGAATTATGTCCATTGAGTCCATGATGCCATAAAGCATAACATGGAGGTAAAACATCTACACAACATCACATATCCTCCTCTATACCTGACAGTGGGGACTGTTATTTTCTTTATAACCATCATCAAAGTCGTTTCTTTCTATAACGCTTTTTACAATGGAATATTGTCTCAAAGCAGCTTTACAATTTTGATTATCTTCTAATACCTAGGGCCAATCCCAAAATGAGCAAGTCTATGGCATCATTGCCAAGGAAAAACTCCCTAAACCTTATAAAGAAGAAACCTTGGGAGGACCAAGGCTCAAAAAGATACCAATCCTCCTTGGGCACCTTAGATAGTATATCTAAGAATTAACTAAGATACCTAAGATATCTAGTCATAAGTTTATAGTAATAGTTTAAAAACAGAAACTAAATAAATATTATCAGATAAAAAATATTGAATAATAGCATAAAAATATGAATAGCATAAAAAATAAATAGCATACAAATATGCATATCGGTATTATTTAATCCATACATTATACTTTCTAAGTCAAAGTCACCTAAAAAGGCTCTATCTATTGTCATACCTAACCACATAATGTGGTTTCCTGGGTGGTGCACAACACCAAGTGCTTAGATTTGTGGTTAGATTAAGTAGATTTAGAGACTTGGTGGACCAAATAAACTTAGGAGCATTTGCCTCCTTACCAACAACTTCACTGTGCACAGAAACACAAATTGTTCATTTCAGCACTGATTGTTTTAAACATTTAACTATGGTCCAAACAGTGGATATGATCATATCAGGCATGTAGAATAGTTTGAACACATCTGTCAAATTAAATTTCGTGTATTTTCTACATAACTGTGGACATAAACAGAAAACAAGACAAAATAAGATATTTCTGCAGAGTTTAATGCATTTATGTTCATTTGCTCAAGTAACATTGTCTCTGACGTTGTGCTTACACTCAACAACTACTGGTTCTTTAATATAGCTGACCAGTGATATACAAATAAAGCAAAAGCATTCTCACAAAGCTGGAAAAATCTTTCCTGCTCCAATTTCCACTACTGAAATGACATTAAGAAATTAAGGTAAGGGTGACTCGAGTCAAGACCCAGACAACTCCCTGATCAATCAGCTCAAATGTCCAAGATCTAAAACATGTGGATCACAAGGCTCAGGGTTCAAATCCCATCTCCTCCAAGCTGTCACTTTTGGGTACTTGAGCAACACTCTTATCCCACAATTGCTCTGAATGTAAGATTGTATCAGTTGTAAGCCACTCTGGATAAGAACCAGTTCATGTCAAATCTATTATTATAACGCTTGCTACAATTTTTAAAAACATGAATGAAATTCATTAACTTACAGACCAAATCCACTCACAACCACAGTCTATTCTGTATTGAAGTCTCAAACAACCAAGAAAGGTCCACAGATTTCAGCTATAAGAGTGTGCTGAGGATAGACAAGAAAGTTCTAAGTTCTAAGCCATTGTGTTGTTCCTATGCCTGTGCACCTGACTATTTATATAGTGTCCTTTATGCAGTATGGTATCTGTATGGGAGGTAAGCCACACTCTCACTACAACCTGTTCCTTAAACATGAAGAATCATATCTACTGAATGTGGATAGCTAGAATGACACACTTAAGTGTTATTTGCTGCAGTCAGTTTCAAAACGACTTTATGAATGATATGAGTATGATCAAACCAATAGAGGTATGTAACAAATGGTGACTATGAATGTGAGACTCTGTGAGTCAGAACCAACAAGATGGGGCCAACCCCAGTAAGCCTTAAGCTGTCTTCCTTTTTAAACTGAAAATGGCAGTTACTTTGGTCAAAGTTAGAATTATGATTAGCTATTACAACTGTTACGAAATGCAGGTAGTTACAATATATGCACTTACCTGCCAATTCATTAGATACACCCATTCGACTGCTCCTTAACACAAATACATTATCAGCCAATCACATGACAGCAACTCAATGCATTTAGGTATGTAGACATGGTCAAAACGACCCGCTGAACTGCCACAAGCAGGTTTATAAATGGCAAAATACAAAAAGTGATTTCAAGTCAAATCAAGTCAAGTCAGATCTATTTATATAGCGCTTTTTACAATGGAGCATTGTCTCAAAGCAACTTTACAAGTTTAGATTATCTCCTAATAACTACGTCCAATCCCAAATTGAGCAAGCCTAGGGCGACAGTGGCAAGGACCGGCCTCGCCACTTTCGCACGTGGTGTATAAAGTCTTCTGGGGCGAACGAAGAGGGGGGGGGAACGTCGGGGCTCAACGACGGAATCGGGGGGCCAAATGGCGGGGACGGGGGCTTGGGGGGAGGAGGGGGGGGGAAAGGGGAAGATACCCCAGAAGGGGAAGGGAAAAGTCCACCCCTTTCGGCAAGCCTAGTGCGACATTGGCAAGGCATAACTCCCTGAGTGTTATAGGAAAAACCTTGGGATGACCAAGACTCAAAAGGACCCACCTCCTTGGCGGGCTTAGGATTATAACAGTCTAAAGAGCACAAACCGGAATTCCTGTGGGGGTAGTATCAAAACGGATTAGGGTACTCAGGTCACAAATAGGTGGCAGGGTGGCTAAAATGGGTACACCAAACGGAGCTGACTGGAACGGGGCTGGGGTCGAGCAATAATAGGTAAGTTAAGGGGGACGGGCATAAAGGGGGGCTAAATGGGGGGGGTTGAATGGGTCGGTGGGTGTTTGGTGTGGTCTGGAGGTGTCACAGGAGGGTCTAAGGATGACGTAAGCAGCTTGAGTGTGCTTTACATCATCAGCTGATGAACATCATTGTGGGGGCAGGAACTGGGGCCGAACACAGGGGGCGAAGCGTCTGGGAGAGGCCTACCAGGGCGGGGAGACAATTTATTAGGGGGGTTACTTGCGTATGCCATTGTCAGGGAGCGTTTCCTATTAAAGCAGCGGTCCCGTGGGGTCAAGGTGGGGGCGCGGGGGGTCGCGGGTTGTGTCTCCTATATACAAAGGGAGGGAAAGAGGGGAAAGGGGATTGGAGAGAGCGGCGGGGTCAGCATTAGCTAAGCAGCAAATCAATGGCAGAAAGAGGATAACTGTAGAAAAAACGGAACAGCCCAGATGATCACATGAGACACTGGCAACCCCGACGAGCTGCATAAGAACAGCAACACCCAACGTCCTCTGATCACCATAAGACTCTTTGACGATTAACCCCCGCTCTGCCCTTATCTAAAGCAAAGGATGCATAGTCAAGACACAAGGACCCGAGGGAGCCCACTCTACACTTCCCAGGGCTCACGTACAAAAGGAGGTCAGGCCAGAGTGTTTCCTGAAACATTGACTCAGAACCTCCGGCCCAGTGACCCAGGGCCCATGCATCATGGTCTAAATCTAGTCAAAAGCCTGCGTAAATGAGTATGTCTTTAGCCTAGACTTAAAATTTTGGAGAGTGTCTGAGTCTCGAACGAAAGTGGGAAATTTATTCCATAGTTGGGGGGCCATGTATGAGAAAGCCTTTCCCCCTGCTGTGACTTTTTTAATTCTAGGAACTAACAGAAGTCCTGCACCCTGGGAACGAAGTAGACGAGCTGGATTGTAAAACTCTAAGAGTTCACTCAGATAATGTGGGGACAGGCCATGTAGAGCTTTATAAATTATAAGAAGTATTTTGTAATCAATGCGGAATTTGACTGGTAACCAGTGTAGTGATGATAGAACAGGAGTGATATGATCAAATTTTCTAGTTCGAGTTAGCACTCGGGGGGCTGCATTCTGAACTAATTGAAGTTTATTTATAGACTTACTGGAGCATCCAGTAAGTAAGGCATTACAGGAATCCAACCTTGAGGTTATAAATGCATGAACCAGTTTCTCTGCATCATTAAACGAGAGGATATTTCTAAGTTTAGAGATATTACGTAATTGAAAGAAAGCAATTCGAGTGATGCTGCCAATGTGCGCATCAAAGGAGATCTGAATCAAATGGGACACCTAAGTTTCTTACAGATGGACTGGGCAATACTGGACAGCCATCTAGATTTAGGATAGATGTAGCCAACCTGTCTCTCACAGCCTTGGGTCCCACTAATAGAACCTTTTATCTGAGTTAAGTAAGAAAAAATTTAATGACATCCAATATTTTATTTCCTTTACATAGTCCTCAATTTTGTTGGTTATAAGGCTGTCATTAGGTTTGGCTGATATGTACAGCTGTGTATCATCTGCATAGCAGTGGAAACTAATGCCATGTTTACGAATAACTGAGCCTAGTGGCAGCATGTACAGAGAGAATAAAAGCGAGCCAAGCACTGACCCCTGAGGCACACCATACTTCACTTTTGAGAGCTTAGATCTTAGATTATTTTAGATTTATATGAACAAACTGGTACCGGTCAGTTAAGTAGGATTTAAACCAAGAAAGTGCTGATCCCTTAATACCTACAGTATTTTTATAGTCTGTTTAGTAAACCATCATGATCTATAGTGTCAAATGCTGCACTTAAATCTAACAGAACAAGAAAAGAAACACATCCCTTATCTGAGGATATTAACAAGTCATTTAGTACCCTAAGTAATGCTGTTTCAGTACTATGATGGGGCCTGAAGCCAGACTGAAATGTTTCATAAATTTCATTCCTTTGGAGGTAACTGCAGAGCTGCTGATTGACGGCTTTTTCTAAGATTTTGGACAGAAACGGTAGATTTGAAATTGGTCTATAATTAGATATCACACAAGGGTCAAGATTGGCTTTTTTAATCAGTGGTTTGATAACAACAGACTTCAAGGATTTGGGCACATAACCTAAGGTAAGGGATGAATTTAAAATAACTAACACTGGCTCTATAACACTAGGTAATACTTGTTTGAGTAAACGTGTAGGAATTGGATCTAATAAACATGTTGATGGCTTAGATGAGCTGATCAGTGCGGATAGTTCAGTATTAGTAATTAAATTCACAGAAATCTCTCATTTTCATGAGGTTTAACTGTTCCACTCTTTGCAAATTACTGATAAAGTGAATAGCAATGTAATTTACCAGTGATGTGCTTTTTACATTTCTGGGATAGGAAGTTGGATTTGATATGAAAAATGTTAAAATGAAAAAGTTATCCAAATATGTAATGGTACATTTACATGACAATGCTTTTTCACATCATTTGTTTAAAATCCAAAATAATACTAATTACACTGCTCATTAGAATTCATAAAACATTTGTGAGATCACCCCTACTATCTTTAATCCTGACTTTAATTGGTAAATGGTAAACTGGTGCCCACCACCTTATGATATAGTTATTGTTATAATTAAAGGTGAAAAAAATATATATAATTATTATAGGTTTTAAGGTGATGTCCGACCCTCTGTCACCACATGAATGAGTAAACTCTGGTTTGTCTAGAATTGGGAGTCAGTAAGTGAAATGTAATTTGAATTAAAAAATGCAATATTCAGAGGCAACAGTGGCAAGGAAAAACTCCCTGAGACCAATTAGGAAGAAACCTTGAGGAACTTGGCTCAAACGGGAACCCATTCTCCTTTGGATAGTCTCTCAGTCTCAGTGTTTCTTTTGAGGGTTTCCTTGTGAGGATTGCAGTGGCAATATTCTGAGATAATTTTCCCTGGCCAGATATGCCAGTCTAAATAATACATTTTTAGTAATAGTTTAAATAAACAGCTAACCTAAAACATCTTTAGAATGTGTGAATGCACCAGAGGAAGGTTTTCTTCCCTTTTCAGAAGAGAGCACCCCACTCTTTTCCAGAAAAGAAAAAGTACCAAAGATAAAAAGTACCAAAGACAAACAGAAGCCAGGAATGTTCTGTGTAACAATGTTCAATATTCATTTTTCAAATCTTATTCTTTAGTCAGACTGAATATAAGAGGCAACTTTCCTCTCTGCAATAAACTTGAGTATCAGGTTTGTTTTGTAAGGAATTGATATTTGCTGATTTACTGTGAATTACTGAAATATCTCCAATAAAGGCAAATCCTCCAGTGTTTTGATCAGTTACAATATGCAAATTAACAGGAGTCACTGACTAAGTGTGAACACCTATTACGTTTCTACAACCCCAAATTAAAAAAAGTTGACAAAGTATGAAAAAAACAAAAGAAAAATCAAACAGACATATATAAAAAAACACCCAACCTTACTTCATTTCCGTTGTGAATGTACATACATTATTGCTTGTCAGGCCTGCAAAAAACAAAAACAAAAGCAGTATCCATGACAGGTTGATTCTTTCAGGCACAAAGATCAGGCAGAGAATCTCCAGTTTGTCAACAAATGCACAAGAAAATTATTGAAATGTTTGAAAGCAATGTTCCTCAAAGAAAGATTAGAAGGGATTTCCATATTTCTCCCTTTACAGTGCATAATATCATTAAATGATTCAAGGAATCTGGAAGAATTTCAGTGTTCAAAGGGCAAGGGAACAAGCCTAAACTGCAGACCCACAGTCTCGGTCAGACGGCACTGCATCAAAAACTTTCATTCATCAATAGCTGATAGAACCACATGGGAAAGGGTTACTTTGGCAAACCTTTGTCAAGCACTACAATACGGAGTCACAGCTAAAAGCCAGACTCTGTCATGGCATGGGGTTGGGTCAGTGCCCTTGGCAAAGGCTTTTTACACTGTGATGGCAGCTTTAATGCAGAAAAGTACATTGAGGTTTTAGAGAAACATACGCCACGTTCCAGATGACAATGCAAAACAACATGCTGCACACAATACAAAGATATGGCTGCAGAAGATATGGCTGCATAGGATATGATTATTGGACTGGACTGTCTGCAGTCCTGATCTGTCCCCAGTAGAGAATGTGTGAAGAATTTTAAAACAAAAAATGTAACAATAACAACCCAGTACTGTTTCACACCTTAAGACATGTCTACAGGATGAATGGGACAAAATAACACCTGAAGCACTTCATCGTTTGGTATCCTGGTGCCAAAATGTCTTTTAAGTGTTGTGAGAAGGAATGACAACATTACATTTGTAAGTGGTAAATGTTTTACATCTGTTATTGGAATGTGTTGCAGGTCTGAAATGTAGGAATGCATGTTTATATAATAAATAATAAATAATATATTAAAGTTAATTATATAATACATAAAATTAACTTGACTACACAAAATCTCAGGTTCATACTGTCTGCAATGAAATAAAAGTCAATGTAAATGTAAGAAACACTGCATTTATTTAGATTTTTCTGATTTGGTGTTGTATGTACAGCAGTATGTTATATATACTACATACTGATAGGTAAAGCAAGTTAGTAGTGATTCTATAAGCAGTTGTGATACACTACAAGCTGTTTAATTAAAGAAGCTGTTAACTAAAGAAGTTTCATTTTCACACGCACATATGTGCACATACCACACACATGCATACACCTTGCAGTTTTCAGAGAATGTAGTGTTCTCAGGTATGTTGTTATAGGGTGTCCACTTCCTGTTAGCTTATATAGTACTTCCTTTTTCCTGTTTTCAATTTTTCTGTGGTTTAGTATTTGTGGCAGTGTGGCTTTGAGTTCTACTACAAAGAAAAGAAAAAATGAAAGGCTTACCATATCATACAATCATCAAACAATAATTTCTATTTAGAGAAAAAATTACTTTAACCAATGTAATCTTATGTCAGCATGCTTCGAAATGTAGCAGTACTGTAGTCATGGCAACTTGACTCGAATCCCTGTTAAATGAGGTTCATTTTTTTTAAACAAATGAATTGCTAATATTTTAATCAATGTACCATTGAATTGTGCAAAACACACAGATAAAACAAGATACTTTTGGTGACCAATGCTGAAAATGACTATTCTTAATAACTGATAATAATAACTGATTTGTTTAAGTTTTTTACCCATGGTTAGCACAGCTGAAACCTGCTTGTCACTTGGAACAATGGAAATAACTTTGAAACTTCTTGAAGAAGGAAATCCAACATGGGGTGTTGAAAAAGATGTCGGTTGTTTCCAGTCAGCTGTGTCTACAATTTGGTGCAACTAAAGGTTTTTGGTACAACTCAAGGTTATTAAATTATTTGCAAATCTAACCTGTCATACATACAGGTAGACCGAGGAAGAGGTAAAGGCATCAAGACAAAAACTCAAAGCAATATGCCTTAAAAAATAGAAAATTCAAAATAAAAAATGGGCAGAAATGAGAGCCCAGGTTTTTGACATAACTGTAAAAAATGACTAAAAAAACACAACGAAAGCCAGTAACACGTAAACAAAATAAAATAAGATTACACAGTGGGCTAAATAGAAGAAGTGATGAATTGTGGATTATTGGAAAGTGGTATTTACCAATGAATCACACATCTGTGAATCTGGGATGTGACTGTGAGTATACAGTTGAGGTACATTGCAAGCAACATACAATTTATATATGTGTATGAGACAGGCATATATGGCAATTGCATTTTAGAATCAAAAGGGGAGTTCCCTGAACTTAAAGAAAGTACAGTGATGAAAAGAGCAGCCTACACAATAGGCACAGGGCCCACGTATTACAGCAAAAGCCCACAATGGAGAGAAATCATTCAATCACAAAGCTCTCTGTCACTGTCTCTAACACACACCTCTACACAGGCTGGGGTTTTCACTCAATGTACTGACAAAATGTTTCCAGTGTACTGATTATGGGGTGTGGGTTATTCATGCAAGGCTTTTTTGTAACGTCTTTCATTCATTTCTGAGTGGGTTGCTTTTACGTTAATTGAATTGTCAGTAGCATGATCACGTATCTGCAATGAAATATTTGAACAATGCAGTGTAACACACTGAGCAGGAATAAGACTGAGCAGGCTTAACATGGAAAATACCATAGGCGTTAAAGGATTGGTTGAGATCCTACTTGACCAATCATTACCATTTTGTTTATGTAAATAATTTATTGTCTGAGATCACAAAAGTGAAATACGATGTTAATGTAAGTGTTAATTTGTAATAGGTGCCGCTATGTACAGCATTGACTAAACTATTAAACTCATCGTTTAGTGTCACATTTAACTTATGATGAATTTGTTGGAACATATCCCCATCGTAAATCAGGGAGCACCTGAACAATACACTCCATTAATGAATAATACCTTATACAGTGTGAATTTTCTGGGAGTCTGCGACGGATTCATTAATTTACGTTATTCCTTATGGAAAAATTTGCTTAGTACTCATTGTTTTCAGTACTTGACAAGCCTTCTGGAACGAATTAACAAGAGAACCAAGGTACCACTGTATTTCTAAACTTTTACTCTGTTATATAGATGCAGAGAAATTGGTTCATACATTTATAATCTCAAGGCTGGATTAGTGTAACGCTGTACTGACCAGATGCCCTAGTAAATCAATAAACAAACTGTAGTTCAGAATGCAGCAGCTCGATTGGTAAATAGAGTTAAAAAAATTTTATATATTAGCTCTATTTTATCAGTTCTGCACTGGTTACCTGTTAGATGTTGCACTGATTACAACATACTTCTGGTAACATATAAAGTTCTACATGGCTCTCCATGATCACAGCAGGGGCAAAGGCATTACTGTACATGGGCTGCCAGCTATGGAATAACCTCGCTCCGTATTCAGACACACTCTTAGTTTTCAAGTCTAGACTGAAAGCATACTTATTTACACAGGCTTTTGGTCAGACTAGGAGAGCTCCGGTTCCGTTGGCTGTAGTCTGGGGTCATCTCCTATCTAGCTGCCTCTGATCTGTCATGCCATTGGCCATGTAGCTGCTCAGCTGGACTGAACTTCGATCCTCTTCCATTGTTGAGTTGTGCATCCTTGCCTTAGACTGAGGGCAGAGCCCGGGGTACACAGTCAAAGAGTCTTGTGGTGATCTGGGATATTGGATTTTCCATACTGTGCATTTATTATATTTTCATTAAATATGTTCTCACTTTTAATTGTTATATTTAGCTTTTTTGTATGTATTTGAACTATTACTATAACCTTATTAATTGGGTAAGTCAGTATGATTCTTGCATATAACATCTAGATTACCCAAGGAGATTGGGTCATTTTTTTGAGTCATGGCCCTCCCAAGGTTTCTTCCTTATAACACTTACGGAATTTTTCCTTGCCATTGTCACCCTAGGCTTGTTAAGTTAAAACTGTGGGCCTAGATAGTTGGAAAGCTGTAGAAGATGAATGTAAATCTACTTTGAGGCAATGCTTCATTGTAAAAAGCACTATACAGAAAAATGTTTTGTATTGTACTCATATTTTAATTCTGCTAGTACAGTATATTGCCCTCAATGTAAGCTGTTTGGGTCAGTCCAAGTGTGCCTGGGCATTGACTCAGTGCATGTGCTATACAAAGGTTATCTTAGGCATGCCTGGGCATGCTTAGACAGGGTAGATACTGGCAGTAAACTTGAGCAATAATATACTTGAGATTCGTGCTATAAAATGAGATTATTGGCACTGGTGTATTGTGGCCATAGGCACATATTATGCAGTTCCATTATCACCATTTATTATACATTTTAAGATAAAGAGGACAGGAAAAAACAATTTGTTTATCAACATTCCGTTCCATCAGACACCTCTCTGCAAAAATGTCATCAGATTATGATCTTCAGTCATAATAGTGTAGAAACACAATTTCTCAAGAACTATTTAAAATACAGACAATAAACACAGCACTCATTGAAAAAAAAAAAAAAAAAAAAAAACAGAGAAATGTCAGATTGCGTCAAAACTCCGCATGCAGTTACGTCTCAGGCAGATATGTAAGTGAATACACGTGTGGTCTGATTAGACAGTAGGTATTGCCACGAAAAAGCGTAAAAGTGCTTCCCCTGCTGCCTTATAAATAGGCTCTTTTAGGTAGCGTACCTCTTGGTGAGAAATCAAGTATGGAGGCCTTGTGGTGAGTGCTTTAATCCTGTCTTTGTTGTGGAGTGACACACTGCCCCAACTGCTGGTTTGATGATATGCGAAGCCATTGCACATGACAGTCAGTAAACCCTTAGTAGTGATACCAGGGATGCTAATAGCTCAGCGATATGTGCAGTACATCCTACAGCCACATGTTAACCAACTGGCATTTTTTCACCAGGATAATGTTTCCCAGGAAGGTTTCCGCCAGATTGCAACAATTCCTTGGCCTGTGTGGCCACCAGATTTAGTGCCAATCGAGCATTTATGGGATCAGCTTCAGGACATGTTGAATGTATAAGATCTACAGGCCCAGCTGCAACATCTGTGGCCAAATGTGTCATAAAGGCATTTCTAGCAGTCAGCGATCTCTCACCAAGGTACATTACCCAAATGTAGCCAATGAGAGCCTTGTCGTAGAGCAGTGGGGGAAGCACTTTTTACTCCGTCATGTGGCAAGACCCAGTGTCTAATCAGACCACACCTGTAATCATTTACATATCTGACTGTGACATAACTGCATGCTGAGTTTTGCAGCAATCTGACATTCTATATGGTGTTTTTTTTGTCAGTGAGTGTATATCGATTAATAAGTTGTAATTTATAAAAAAAAGAAAGTTTATTTACATTCAGTAATTTAAATGGGTGCAATTTATAAGGCAGGCTGTTACTACATTTACATTTTTTTACATTTACATTTACAGCATTTGGCAGACGCCCTTATCCAGAGCGACATACAATTTGATACCGTCTTACAATTCAAGCAATTTTGGTATAAGGGTCTTGCTCAAAGACCCAAAAGTGGTTGTCAGAGTTGGGATTTGAACCTGGACCTTCTGGTCCAGAGTCCAGTACCTTAACCGCTAGGCTACCACAGTCCCACTAAGACACTATTCTACAAACAAGAAAGTTTGAGTGAGATCCTGGTGTTAATGAAAGTCTAGGATCACATTACCATTTCTGTTACTGGACTAGTGATTAGAAATTTGGAAGATGACGCTATTAATGTTAATATTATCAGTCATAAATGTAAAAGGAGAGTTATACAGCATCAGCAGCTTTGCTGGGTTAAGAGCTGGACTTAGCAGATCCATGAATGAACCTCCGATCAGCAGTGGATGGTGTTTAATGAAGATGTTTACACCAGCAAACAAGGTCTTTGTGAGTGTTGTGAAGAAAATACGAAAGAATGGAGGTGATGGAACCAGCTAAGATTCTGATGCCGTATATGTAACTCTACCTTTACATTTCTGACTGAGCCACACAAATTATGTAGAAGCTGATTCATTTATTTTTGTTAATGATACTAAACCTGACTTCATTGTCATTGCTCTTCAGTCAAGCTGTGAAACATTAAGGGTTCAAGACATTTTATGTACTGTACTGACTTTGTTTCTCTGCCTTTCCAGTGCATCCAAATTCTTGTCTGTAATAGTGAATAATCGTGGCTCATTGGAAGTTTCAGTGTCTGGTCATTAATAGATTCGTGTTCCAAATTTAAATCAAAGCAAATGTTTTCAGAGCCAACAGACTTTATAAGATTGTATAAACACATTAGAATTGATTTTGGCAGTCTTTTACTTGTATAATTATAACGTTGCTGCTAGGTTACGTGTGTCTGTGGCAGAGTAATACTTGAAGAGCTTCGGTCAGAGTGCTAGTCCTCAGCCCATCTGAACTAACTGTGCCAATCCGAACTAACTCAGGCATAATTAACAATAGGAATTGCTGTCTTCAGGAAGATTTAGTGCAGCAGAAATGTCTTGTCAGTGTTGCAACAGCTGCAGGAGCTTAAGGCTCCAAGATGTACGATGACTACACTTGTTAAGAAATCCCAAGAGTTCTATTTGGCTTTAAAATTGGTGACCAAGACAATTTTGGACTCCTCACAATTTTGGGCAGTATGTGCAGTCAGAGAAAGCTTGGCTCGCGTTCAGTGCCATTTGCAATATATAGCATAGTTAGAACAGAAGGATCACACAAAGGACTGGCATGTTGAACTGGCTTCTCTAACAAAAATCTGGTTTCAGCCACAGGACCAGTGCCACCAAAGCCACCAAGACTCTTATGCAGATGTTGAATCCATTATGTCTGGTTATTCTTATTTGATAACTCAGCCAGAATGAATTTCTTGGTCAGTGACCCATCAAAAGCTAAAGCTTACAGTGTCTTGTTTTATTGTGTGGTTTTTTGCACATTTTTCTAATCCCTCTCTTTCCTCTTTGTTGCAACCTGATACATCCCAACGTAATTCAAATTGTTGCACAAGTCAGTCCCACTCACCTGAATCCACCATTTCCTTACACAACCTCAAATTCCTCTAAAGCACTTCAACCTGTCTAAGTGCTGCCTGTACATGCTACCTGCACCTACAAAAGCCTCTGTTCAAATACTCTCACTTTGAAATCCTCTTGGATAGTGAGACTGACTGAGTCACGGTTTCGATGAACAGTTTCTTTACTGAATTTATGTGAACTGTTACGTAAAAAAAGAGCTCACTATTTGATCTCCATTCTTTAGCATGGGACACAAGTAGCCCATAAGTAGTGTTGCCCCTGTTGAAAGCATGTGTGGCAGCAGGTTATTATTTATAACTACAACATGTGACTTGTTACAAATTCCATAGTGGTGGCACTCCAAAGAAAAGGAGAAAGCCTCTTTTCATTCTCCATCCCTGCCCACATGCAAAACATGGATTATAACACAATCATTGAATAAATGTTTTGTAAGTGTAAACAAACCCCTGTTTACAGAACACTGAAAAGATATTCAGTATACATTTAAACAATTAAGTATTCAAAAAGTACATTGTGACTGCATAAACAATAATACACCAGTAAAATTAATCACAGACAGAGGAAGCCATGGCCAACAAACAGTGTGCAAACGAAAAATGTGCTTATGGTAATGGTGAAAGTTACTTTTAGGGAAAAGGCTCAACAAACTGTAGATACCATATAACAATTTTTTTGTAAAATACTTAAAGGATCTAAAATTATATTACTGCTTTTAATAATATCTGAGACACTGTGGCATTTCTCGATTGTTGTACTGACTGAGAAATAGCATAACATAATGAAAAATTGATTCTATTTGAATAATGGGATGTGAAGTTTAGTATTTGGTGTAATGGCCTTCTTGGCTAAATTCTGCCTTCATAAAATCAATGGCTTTGAAATAAGTCAAGAAGGAAATGCTTCATATTTGTTGTGAGTATTCATCAAGAGGGGTGGGTCTAAAATAGCCTGCTCACTGTTGTTAGAAAAGACATTTAACCTTTCCACCATTTGTCATTTTATGAGCACTGCTCTCAGGCAAAAAGAAAAGAGTCTGACAAAAGATGCAGTATGTGGTAAGAATGAGAGAGAGAGAAACAGAGCAAGAGATAAGAGAAGAAAGGCAAACCTGTTCTCCGGGCCATTCCAGCTGCCAAAGTTGGGAAGCTCTGCATTATGGTGCAAGCTTCTATACTTTCTTGCCACTACAACACCCGAGCACCTGACTAAAATACTCTGGGCACATGAAATTGGAATAAATCCAGAAAATTAACAAGACTGGTTCAACTGAGACCATGAGCCATATGTTTCAGAAAGGAAGACCAATTGTGATAGTGCTCTTGAAAAACAAAGGGATGCCATTTGTGCCACATGTACACTAGTCATAAAACATGAAGGGCAGTGAAGCAGATGAGCTTATTATTTTACCTCAGCTTTACTCTGCTACACAAATGGGGGCTACAGTTTGAGGAGTCAGTGTAGTATTCAAACTTTGCACATGGCTGGCTTGGTGGTAATCTGCTGGAAACGACAGTTCATGAGGGCATGGACTGAAGCCCTGTCTAGAATATACCTTTGCCTGTGCCCAGTGAATTCCTGGATAGCTCCAGACCCTACCCTGTGACCCTGTCCAGGATAAGCAGGAGTAAAACAGAATGCTCTGTCTTTGTTTCAAAAAAGAGATCATACATCTCTATAATGTAATTTTTATTTTTAAACCATTGGTACATCAATATGACCTCCATATGTCAGTACCTGTATACTTAACATTGTATAATTGTATATTTTATCTCGATGACGATTAATTAACAATTTTTTTTTTTTTTTTTTTTTTTTTACCTCATAGTTGACTGACAAGATGTGTGCTGTAAATAGGATAAACTATTAAAACTGGGTTTTCTAATTAAATAGTGCATATTATTGTGTTGTTAAAATCACTGAAGAAAACACACAGATGAACGTTTATGATGTATTTATTGAATATTTCAACCAATTGAAATCCTTCCTGATTTAGTAGGATGTGGCATTATTTATTTATTTCCATCTCCTTGAGTCTTTTTCATATTTTGTAGCATTTGTAAGCACACAGTAGGGAACATATTAAGAGAAGTGAAAACAAAAAGTATTAACATAATAAAAAAAAAAGACAAAACCGAAATCATCAACATGGGCAAGATTATGTCGGTTAATGGTTCTGAATGTCGGATTTGATTAATTTTCGATGAATTGCCCAGTGGCTATGGTAACGTCCACTCAAGATCATGAAAGGGTGTGTACCTATAGTCTTGAATTAAACCCGATTAAACTATCCTCAGGCATTCTGTGGAGTTAGCTTCGGCACTGCTTACTGAACAGGTGCTCAAACAGCCATCTAAATTCCTTTTAATCAAAGATCATGCAAAGATCATCATACAGTACATGTCAATCATTCATGTATCTTACTGGGTCAATAATTTACATGTATTAAAACCTACAATCATTGTTTCAACTGCCTTACTGCCCACACACTATTATTTTACTGCTGCTGGGTTGCACCTTTAGGGTGGGAAAGATTACAAAAAAGACTAAAGATATAGCAAAGAGTCTATAGAACACAGGAGTATACAGTGGTGCTTGAAAGTTTGTGAACCCTTTAGAATTTTCTATATTTCTGCATAAATATGACCTAAAACATTATCAGATTTTCACACAAGTCCTAAAAGTAGATAAAGAGAACCCAGTTAAATAAATGAGACAAAAATATTATACTTGGTCATTTATTTATTGAGGAAAATGATCCAATATTACATATTAGTGAGTGGCAAAAGTATGGGAACCTCTAGGATTACTTTGAAAGTGAAATTAGAGTCAGATGTTTTCAGTCAGTGGGATGGCAATCAGGTGTGAGTGGGCACCCTGTTTTATGTAAAGAACTGGGATCTATCAACGTCTGCTCTTCACAACACACGTTTGTGGAAGTGTATCATGGCACGAACAAAGGAGATTTCTGAGGACCTCAGAAAAAGAGTTGTTGATGCTCATCAGGCTGGAAAAGGTTACAAAACCATCTCTAAAGAGTTTGGACTCCACCAATTCACAGTCAGGCAGATTGTGTACAAATGGAGGAAATTCAAGACCATTGTTACCCTCCCCAGGAGTGGTCGACCAACAAAGATCATTCCAAGAGCAAGGCGTGTAATAGTTGGCGAGGTCACAAAGGATCCCAGGGTAACTTCTAAGCAACTGAAGGCCTCTTTCACATTGGCTAATGTTAATGTTCATGAGTCCACCATCAGAAGAACACTGAACAACAATTATGTGCATGGCAAGGTTGCAAGGAGAAAGCCACTGCTCTCCAAAGAGAACCATTGCTGCCAGGATTGTACTTGCCATCACCTGAAGGAACAATGAATTCTGAAATTATATCAGAGAATTCTAAAGGAAAAATGTCAGGACATCTGTCCATGAACTGAATCTCAAGAGAAGGTGGGTCATGTGTTAAGACAAACAACCCTAAGCACACAGCCCTCTACCAAAGAAATGGTTAAGAAGAATAAAGTCAATGTTTCAAACAAACGTATTACCTAGTGTTATAGAGCCAGGTTAGCTATTTTAATTTCATCCCTTTACCTTAGGTTATGTGCCCAAATCCTTGAAGTCTGCCGTTATCAAACCACTGATTAAAAAAAGCCCAATCTTGGACCCTTGTGTGATATCTAATTATAGACCAATTTCAAAATCTACCGTTTCTGTCCAAAATCTTAGAAAAAGCCGTCAATCAGCAAGCTCTGCAGTTACCTCCAAAGGAAATGAAATTTATGAAACATTTCAGTCTGGCTTCAAGCCCCATCATAGTAACTGAAACAGCATTACTTAGGGTACTAAATGACTTGTTAATGTCCCCTCAGATTAAGGGATTGTGTTTCGTTTTTCTTGTCTGTGTTGATGTTTTAAGTGGCAGCATTTGAGCAACTATAGATTATGATGTTCTACTAAACAGACTAGAAAAATACTGTAGGTATTAAGGGATCAGCACTTTTCTTGATTTTAAATAAGCTACTTTAACTGACCGGGGCTACCAGTTTGTTCATATAAATAATCTAAGGTATAAGCACCTCAAAAGTTGTGAGTATGGCGTGCCTCAAGGGGTCAGTGCTTGGGCCCGCTTTTATTCTCTCTTTACATGCTGCCACTAGGCTCAGTTATTCGTAAAACATGGCATTAGTTTCCACTGCTATGCAGATGATACACAGCTGTACATATCAGCCAAACCTAATGACAGCCTTACAATCAACACAATTGAGGACTGTGTAAAGGAAATAAAAGATTGGATGTTATTTAATTTTCTCTTACTTAACTCAGATAAAACTGAGGTTCTATTAGTGGGACCCAAGGCTGTGAGAGACAGGTTGGCTACATCTATCCTAAATCTAGATGGCTGCCCAGTATTGCCCAGTCCATCTGTAAAAAACTTAGGTGTCACATTTGATTCAGATCTGTCCTTTGATGCACACATTAGCAGCATCCCTCGAATTGCTTTCTTTCAATTACGTAATATCGCTAAACTTAGAAATATCCTCTCTTTTAATGATGCAGAAAAACTTGTATTTATAACCTCAAGGTTGGATTACTGTAACGCCTTACTTACTGGATGCTCTAGTAAATCTATAAATAAACTTCAGTTAGTTCAGAACGCAGCTGCCCGAGTGCTAACTCTAACTAGAAAATTTGATCATATCACTCCTGTTCTATCATCACTGCACTGGTTACCAGTCAAATTCCGCATTGATTACAAAATACTTCTTATAACTTATAAAGCTCTACATGGCCTGGCACCACATTATCTGAGTGAACTCTTAGAGTATTACAATCCAACTCGTCTACTTCAGTCGCAGGATGCAGAACTTCTTTTAGTTCCTAAAATTAAAAAAGTCACAGCCGGGAGAAAAGCTCTCTCATACATGGCCCCCCAACTATGGAATAAACTTCCCACTTTCGTTCGAGACTCAGACACTCTCCAAAGTTTTAAGTCTAGGCTAAAGACATACTTATTTACACAGGTTTTTGACTAGATTTAGACCGGGATGCATGGCTTGGGTCACTGGGGCCGGAGTCTGCAGTCATGTCTGGCCTGCCTGCAGTCATGTCTGGCCTGCCTGCCTTGTCCGTTAGCCGGGAGTGTCGAGTGGGCGGTCTGGCTGAACTGGGCTTCGGTCCTCGTGATCTTGACTCGTGCATCCTTGCCTTAGACTAAGGGCAGAGCTGGGGGTTCATAGTCAAAGAGTCTTACGGTGATCAGAGACGTTGGGGTGCAGTCTTCTGCCTCCCGTGGGGTTGCCAGTGTCTCATGTGATCCCTCTTGGCTGTGTTTCCTACCAGTTCTCCTCTTTCTAGCTATGCTGCTATAGCTAATGCTGCCGGGTCTCATGCTACAATTGGCATCAGTGATTGACATGGCATCAGCGATTGTTAATAGACACTGTGCTCTTAATCAATAACTAATTACATTTTCTGTTTTCTGCAGTTCCAGTCCCACACATGATGTTCATCTGCTGGAGCTCCACTCAAACTGCTTCCGTCATCAGCTCCAGCCCCATCATACCCGGGCCACTTAATGTCGATGCACACTTCACATTTTATTCGAACTTTGACTCCATGACTTTAGTTTCGCTCTTAGATTTATCATCTACGCAGCCCAAGGAGGTTGGGTCCCTTTTTGAGTCTTGGTCCTCCCAAGGTTTCTTCCTAGATTAGGGAGTTTTTCCTTGCCACTGTCGCCCTAGGCTTGCTCAATTTGGGATTGGACGTAGTTATTAGGAGATAATCTAAACTTGTAAAGTTGCTTTGAGACATGCTCCATTGTAAAAAGCGCTATCTAGATAAATAATCTGACTTGACGTGGACTTGACCCTCCCATCCTTTCCCCTCGTTTTTGACATTGAATGGACCAAGTCAAAGTCCTGACCTTAATCCAATCGAAATGTTGTGGAAGGACCTGAAGTGAGCAGTTAATGTGAGGAAACCCACCAACATCCCAGAGCTGAAGCTGTTCTGTACGGAGGAATGGGCTAAAATTCCTCCAAGCCGGTGTGCAGGACTGATCAACAGTTACAGGAAACGTTTAGTTGCAGTTATTGCTGCACAGGAGGTCACCCCAGATACTGAAATCAAAGGTTCACATACTTTTGCCACTCACTAATATTAGATATATTAATATTAGATCATTTTCCTCAATAACTAAATGACCAAGTATAATATTTTTGTCTCATCTGTTTAACTGGGTTCTTTTTATCTACTTTTAGGACTTGTGTGAAAATCTGATGATGTTTTAGGCCATATTTATGAAGAAATGTAGAAAATTCTAAAGGGTTCACAAACTTGCACGCACCAGTATAGCTCACTTGAAAAGAAGTCCTGTAGTCAGTGATTTAATAGAAATTGCTCAATGGTAGAGTGCCTCATCCATAAAACCCTTAGACACCCGAGATAACGCCATAGGCCCTTGACAGTGCCTACAAATTTAAAGGGTTTGGTTTGAAACCTCCTAGGTTAGACATTCTCCCACTTGCCAGTCACACTAGAGATTGGTGTTAATGAGAGTTTTGAAAATGAAAAGTGGCAGATCTGTTAAATGACCTTCAAGATTAGATAAGCTGTTGACTGTTTTTGAGCACGTTCACATGCAAGTGAATAATACGTTCACCGGCCACTTTATTATGTACACCTTTTTGTTTCTACACTTTTTGCCCATTTTATCAGTTCCACTTATCATATAGATGCACGTTGTAGTTCTACATTTACACAGTGCAGTCCATCTGTTTCTCTACATAATTTGTTAGTCCCCTTTAATCTGCTCTCTAATGGTGAGGACCCCCACAGATCATCTGTTTTTTGGATTGTTTTGGTGGTGGATCATTCCCAGCACTGCAGTGACACTGATGTGATAGTGGTTTATTAGTGTGTGTTGTGCTGGCATGAGTGGATCAGACACAGCAGTGCTGCTGGAGTTTTTAAACACCTCATTGTCACTGCTGGACTGAAAATAGTCCACCAGCCAAAAATGTCCATCCACCAGCATCCTGTAGGCAGAGTGCCTTGTGAGCACTGATGAACGATTAGAGGATGACTAACACAAACTGCGCAGCACCATATGAGCTACTGTCACTGACTTTACATTTATAAAGTGGAGCAATATGGTAGATGTGTCTAAGAGAGTGCACAGTGAGTGAGCATGGTCTTTAGAAATTCAAATCATACCAGCAAAACACACACGAGAACACCACCACAATGTCAATGCCACTGCAGTGCTGAGAATGATCCCCGACCCAAATACAACCCCAAATCAGAAAAAGTTGGGACAGTGTGGAAAATGCATATAAAAAAACACACAGTGTTTCTTACATTTACTTTGACTTTTATTTCACTGAAGACAGTATGAACCTGAGATATTTCAGGTTTTTCATATGCATTTTGCATACTGTCCCATTTTTTCTTCTGATTTGGAGTTGTAGGACCTGATCCCACCTCTGCCAAGCTGCCACCGTTGCTTCCTTGAGCAAGACCCTTAACCCACAACTGCTTGGATTGTAAGATTGTATCAATTGTAAGTCGCTCTGGATAAGAGCGTCTGCTAAATGCTACGCCGCCCAAGGAGGTTGGGTCCCTTTTTGAGTCTTGGTCCTCCCAAGGTTTCTTCCTATAACACTCAGGGAGTTTTTCCTTGCCACTGTCGCCCTAGGCTTGCTCAATTTGGGATTTTACGTAGTTATTAGGAGATAATCTTAACTTGTAAAGTTGCTTTGAGACAATGCTCCATTGTAAAAAGCGCTATATAAATAGATCTGACTTGACTTGACTTGACTTGACTTGATCTGTGAGGGTCTTGAGCATTAGAGAACAAAGTCAAGGGGATGAACAAAGTATGTCGAGAAACAGTTCGACTACAGTCTGTAATTGTAGGACTACAAAGTGCTTCTATATGGTAAGTGGAACTGATAAAATGGACAATGTGTTATATGAGTCTTTAATGACTATAAAATCCATAAGCAGTGAATTCTATACCAGAGTTCAACTAAAGACAAACAAAACGTGGAAAATATGACACAGTGCACCAACATCTCTGCCCTGAGTAGTTTTTTCCCTGCTGCGCTGAACATAAAAAGCTACAAAAAGGAGGCACACAGGGAATCTGGGAATTCTGCCTAACTGTACTTCCTTGTAACTAACACCCTCCCCCCACTGCAACACGCAGCCTGGGCCTATGGTCTCACCAGTAAACACACAGATACATCATGTACAAAACACAAACTGCTAACTGAAACTTATGACCACGGCAGGCAGCTGGAGTTTATGTGTTCCGTGAAGAACAACTGGTCATTTCCTGCTGACGCGGAGTAAACTCGATGCCCTGAATGAAACTGGAACACACACACACAGCTTTTTAAAAAGCTTTTTTAAACCGTAAACCAGTACCAGGAAAAACTTCTAAGTAGCTTCACATACAGCATTTCAAATACACACTCAGATCCGTCAGCAAATTACACACTGTGAAAGGGGTGTGTCGTGTTGACTGACCACTCAAAAATAAAAGGCAAGTCAGAAGGATATTTTTTATATTTTGATCTGAATCAAAGCTAATCCAGATCCAGATTGAGGAAAGAATATTATTACAAACCAGAGCAAAAGGAAGAAATATCCTCTACACTTACAAGACGTTCAATACAATTAATACTGCCTGATGTTACTCTTGTTCTATAGTGAACTTCAGACAGAACTGTTAATATCTATTTCACTTCTCTCATGCTCTGATCCTCCAACTGCTTCCTACCACTATTTCCTCTCTCACACACATGCTCCACACTATGAAAGAATGTGCTCGTTGGCGTTGGCAAAGCGCCAGCGTTTCTGTACTGCTGGCGGGAACAGGCCCTCCCTTTGTCACAAGTACTCTCCATACAGGAATCCTCTGCTATTGGTTGGCTGCTTCGCGCGCTTTCACTCCCCTCACATGGCTGGCGTGAGCACGGAACAAAAGGTCACCAGGGATGTGCTATTATGAAGAAGGAACACACACATGCAATATACCTCAACTGGGTGAACTCCTTCTCACTCTCTTCCTTCTGTCTGAAAGATAACACTCTGTGTCTAAATATACACGTACTTGGAAATGGGGCGAGCTGTTTAAGGCCCCGACCTCAAAACAGAAGCTCAGAATTGCTCAAACGTTATGACATAAGCCTGCGTTCTCTAGAACACACAGATGTGTTCCAGCTATGACAGCACCAAATGTCTTAGGAACTTTACAATACATATCTAGTGCAATGTGCTTCTAACTAATATTACAGAGGCCCCGGCTGGTAAAGAAAGACTAAGATACCATCCTCCTGTGTACATTAACGAGAATAAGTCACAGAGTTTCAGCATTACGTGTAACTCTAGGGTGGCTGGGAAGGGGGCATAGTGAGACAAATCGGTACTTCTTTACATGCAGGGCACTCTCTCCCATTCACACACACACACACACACACACACTCTAACTTCCTAAGTCACATGGCAAGTGTTGTGGTTACCACAGCTACCATGCTACAGCTGTTGGCGGGAAATCTACCTCACAACAAAGAAACGCTATTGTTACCTCCTGCTTAGCTTTTTCTGCCAAGAAACCTTAAGGGTATCACAACATGCCACAGACAATACAACTCCTACAAAATATCGCCTCCACTTACTTCTCATGTAATCAATCCGTCTACATTATTTTCTGTGAAACAGGACATTGACTGGACATTACCATAGTCACATAACGTTTTATTTTAAACAATAATATTACTTATAACACAATATGAAACATTCAGTACAGTATCGTACTGTGCAATACAATAATTTTTGTCTTTGTGACTTTTCTAAAACTTAACACACTTTAACATGTTTTTGCCTGCTATTCTCTTTTCTGTCAGCAGGTGTCACAAGTTCTTGGTTGTATTAGTTTTCTGTCATTCAGACCTGAATTAGATGTATTTAAGTTTATTTCCTCCTAAGACCTTGGACCTTAAAGCGAATGGATGCTGATCGGATGGATGTTAAACGGTAAAATTACCCATAATTAGAACAGATCGATTGCTCCACAAACTCAGGGTGTAGCAGTTTAGGATTGTACTTCACCAACATTAACCTCATCTTACTGTCTTAGTTCTTTGGTCAAATCAATTACTTATGTGGACGAGGGACAGAAAAGTATTCAAAAGCCAACAAGCCTAGAGAAACAGTGGCAAGGGAAAACTCCCTAAACATTAATAATGAAGAAACCTTGGGAGGACCAAGACTCAAAGGGACCCAACCTCCTGGGGCAACTTAGATGATATATTTAAAAAATAAACCAGGTTATCTAATTAACACTTTATAGTAATAGTTTAAATAAACAGAAGCTAAATAAAGATGAACACAGAGAAAATATTATATATATATATATATATATATATATATATATATAATATGTAGACTAATATTTTATAGAAAAATATGAAATAATATGAAAAATATAACAGAATAGAGAATATAAACTATAGTGATGGCATAGCTACTTTTTGTGCTAAAGTTAGCTGACAGTCACCCAAAAAAACCCACAGAAATATGCACGCAGCATGACAAACAAAAATCTCCAATACTTGTGATCAGTAGAGGTTGACTGAATTTGTTTAGCTAGAAGTGCAGCTTCCTTTTACAGCAGTAGAGGTGCTATGCAGGGTAGGCTAACCCTTGACTGCAGTCACAGTTTCCATTAAAGGTAACATAATATAACCCCTTTCCGCAACTAACACAGCTCCATGGAGTCTTAATGACACGTCTATGACATGCTATGTTTAAAATGCCACAAGGATCATCATCTCAAAACATCCTTTTCAGAACAATTGATTTAAAGTGCCTGCTCCTTTAAATGACAATGAGCCACATCAGTGAGCCCACCCCACCTTTTCAGTGATTTATGGCAAGTCACAAACTACTTGTACATAAAACAAGCAGCATAAACACTCTGGAGCGATTTACACCCATTCTCTTAATTTGTCTTACAGACATTCAGTTAAACAAGCTAATAGCTTTAAGGTTATTTCAAATCCTATTGGTGCAAATAACATCAATACATTTCTAGAAATTCATATAAACTGTTAGCATTAGCTAGTGCCAAGTTTCAGTACATGAAAGCAAGTCATGCACATACATGTAGCGAAAGCTTCAGCAGCCAACTATATTTTTTAATTTGTAATAGGATCCTTTGGGAAACTAATACTTTACAGTGGGGCAAAAAAATATTTAGTCAGTCACTGATTGTGCAAGTTCTCCGACTTAGAAAGATGAGAGAAGCCTGTAATTTTCATCATAGGTACACTTCAACTATGAGAGACAAAATGAGGAAAAAATATCCAAGAAATCACATTGTAGGATTTTTAAAGAATTTAATTGTAAATCATGGTGGAAAATAAGTAATTGGTCACTGACAAACAAGCAAGATTTCTGGCTCTCACAGACCTGTAACTTCTTCTTTAAAGAAGCTGCTCTTCTGTCCTCCACTCGTTACCTGTATTAATGGCACCTGTTTGACCTTATCTGTATAAAAGACACCTGTCCCACAGCCTCAAACAGTCAGACTCCAAACTCAACTATGCCCAAGACCAAAGAGCTGTCAAAGGACACCAGGAAGAAAATTGTAGGCCTGCACCAGGCTGGGAAGAGTGAATCTACAATAGGCAAGCAGGTTGGTGTGAATAAATCAACTGTGGGAGCAATTGTAAGACATACAAGACCATTGATAATCTCCCTCAATCTGGGGCTCCACGCAAGATCTCATCCCGTGGGGTTAAAATGATCATGAGAACGGTGAGCAAAAATCCCAGAACTACACGGAGGGACCTGATGAATGACCTGCAGAGAGCTGGGACCAAAGTAACAAGGCTACCACCAGTAACACACTACGCAGAGAGGGACTCAGATCCTGCATTGCCAGGCGTGTCCCCCTGCTTAAGCCATTACATGTCCAGGCCCATCTGAAGTTTGCCAGAAAGCATATGGATGATCCAGAAGAGGATTGGGAGAATATCATGTGGTCAGATGAAACCAAAATAGAACTTTTTGGTAAAAACTCAACTCGTCGTGTTTGTAGGAAGAAGAATTCTGAGTTGCACCATATCTACTGTGAAGCGTGGGGGTATAAACCTCATGCTTTGGGGCTGTTTTTCTGCATAGGGGACAGGATGACTGATTCGTGTTAAGGGAAGAATGAACGGGGCCATGTATCGTGAGATTTTAAGCCAAAACCTCCTTCCATCAGTCAGAGCATTGAAGATGGAACATGGCTGGGTCTTCCAGCATAACAATGATCCCAAACACACCACTCGAGCAACAAAGGAGTGGCTCCATAAAAAGTATTTCAAGGTCCTGGAGTGGCCTAGCCAGTCTCCAGACCTCAACCCCATAGAACATTTGTGGAGGGAGTTGAAAGTCCACGTTGCCCCAAAACATCACTGCTCTAGAGGAGATCTGCATGGAGGAATGGGCCAAAATACCAGCTACAGTGTGTGCCAACCTGGTGAAGACTTACAGGAACAGTTTTACCTCTGTCAATGCCAACAAAGGTTATGTTACAAAGTCTTGAGTTGAAATAAATTTATTGACCAAATACTTATTTTCCACCATAATTTACAATTAAATTCTTTAAAAATCCTACAATGTGATTTCCTGGATTTTTTTGTCTCATTTTGACTCTCATAGATGAAGTGTACCTATGATGAAAATTACAGACCTCTCTCAGCTTTCTAAGTCGCAGAACTTGCACAATCAGTGGCTGACTAAATACTTTTTTGCTCCACTGTAAGTGCGAATCGCATTAGAGCTCAACCGACAGAGGATTTTTCAGACAAATGCTGAGTTCGATATTTAAAGATTTAACATTTGTAATGTGGAGTTATTTAAGCATCCTAACAAAGATAACATGACATAATGGAGTTTAAATATAAACTGGAAACTTGTAACAAATTTTAAAAATATTTTAACTGTTTTAATAATAAATATATAGTAGGTTGAGTAGACGTACAAAAAAATGTATTAAAGTTTGATTTAAAAAAAAGTGAAATACAGTGAGTGAAATACAGCAGCACTTAAGCTAAACAGATCTATTATAAACTATGGAAGACTGAGCCATATTTGTGGTCGCCCAGACACGTGTTGTCAACAGTGGAGTGCGCCGTCTGGTGGACAAACTACTCAACAACAGCACTAATAAAATTAATGACCCATGTTCCATCTCTCTGTTTTTATTAATGATTATTTATTGACCATTATAGAGACAGATACTGATTTATCTGCAATTCAATCACATCGACATGCTCTACACTGCCTTAAGAACCAACACAGTGACTTACAATGTGGGAAAGTCTGTTACACTGATACATACTGTATATTTCCCAGTCCAATTTGGAATGGTGGGTAAGCAGCATTTAATGACCAACCGACCGACGTTCGTACACTTTAACGACCAGGTTCTTAAGAATTACAATAAATTATAATACAGAACAAAATATGTCTGTTAATTCCGGACATTGCTGCTGTAAACTGTCAATCAATGTGGTCACCTCAACAGTTAATCAAAGCTACGGATCCACGAGCAGAGGTAGGAGTTAAAGAGCAGAAGTCATTGGTGTGTGTCTGAGCGTGTAACTACCCCACCAGTCTTGTGCTTGTTAGCTCATGTTTGATCTAAAGACTGTTCCAACTCAGTTGATGTGTTTGGAGAGTTTTTTGTGTAAGTTACTCGTGTTTGTATGTATGACATTCCACTACTTATTTGTAACAAGTTGTAAATGGCATTCATAAGTGTATGTGCCTGTCCTATGTTATATAGTACTTCTATACATGTTCCCCCACTACCTGTATATTCTCTGTAACCTAAAACTATATAAACGGATTCACATTCACTTGCTGTGTCTGGCTGATCTTCCATGCTGTTTGTAATACTGTCTATCAATGCATTTTTATGTATCCTTTTCATGCAGATGTCTTGTCAAAATACCTTTTATATTTATATTACAGTAGCATAAAAAGACTATGTGACTATGATATTGTCTGGTCAATGTCCAATTCGGGTACCGGCCAGTTTCACAGAATGTAATGTGGTCATTCAGCAGTGCATACCTGTAAATTATTTACATCAAGTTTGAACTAATTCTGTGGTGAAAGTTTTGCAAAATGCAGTTTAAAATACTACCATGTAGCGTGATTTTGGGGCAGTATTTACAGTGGTGCCTAAAAGTTCTCTATTTTTCTGCATACAGTGGGGCAAAAAAGTATTTAGTCAGCCAATGATTGTGCAAGTTCTCCTACTTAGAAAGATGAGAGAGGTCTGTCATTTTCATCACAGGTACACTTCAACTATGACAGACAAAATGAGAAAAAAATCCAGGAAATCACATTGTAAGATTTTTAAAGAATTTAATTGTAAATTATGGTGGAAAATAAGTATTTGGTCAATGACAAAAGTTCAACTCAATACGCTAACATAACCTTTATTGGTAAAGACAGAGGTCAAACGTTTCCTGTAAGTCTTCACCAGGTTTGCACAAACTGTAGCTGGTATTTTGGCCCATTCCTCCATGCAGATCTCCTCTAGAGCAGTGATGTTTTGGGGCTGTCGCTGGACAACACGGACTTTCAAATCTCTCCACACATTTTCTATGGGGTTGAGGTCTGGAGACTGGCTAGGCTACTCCAGGACCTTGAAATGCTTTTTACGGAGCCACTCCTTTGTTGCCCGAGCGGTGTGTTTGGGATCATTGTCATGCTGGAAGACCCAGACACGTTCCATCTTCAATGCTCTGACTGATGGAAGGAGGTTTTGGCTTAAAATCTCACGATACATGGCCCCGTTCATTCTTCCCTTAACACGGATCAGTCGTCCTGTCCCCTTTACAGAAACACAGCCCCAAATGACATTACAATAATTAGAATGACATATGAAACAAAACCTGAATGGCTTGTTGAATCCCATATTTTTGGACCTAGCCAGCCCACAAAGAAATGACTGCACTGACTGATTTCACAGTTTGCATGTTGGTGAACACTGAAGATACCCTAATATACACTCATTGACAAAAAAATTACATACTCAGATAGAAATGTTGGATTGCCACAAAACTCGGCAAGCAGTTATGTCTCAGGCAGATATGTAAATGATTACAGTGCAAGTGCAATCTGATTAGGCACTGGGTCTTGTCACAAGAGGGTGTACAAGTGCTTCCCCACTGCCCTATAAAAAGGCTCTCGGACACTTCTTTTGGGTAGTGCACCTCTTGGTGAGAGATTGTTGACTGCCAGACATGTCTCTATGATACCTTTGGCCACAGATGTTGCAGCTGGACCTGTAGATCCTCCACACTCATAGGTTTCTGAAGCTGTCAACCCAGCTCATCTGGTGGAGACATTCCTGGGAAACCCTTCCTGTGTGTGGGCAAGCATTACCCTGCTAAAAATGCCACTTGGATGCCTTGCCATGAGATGCAGCATATGTGGCCGCAGGATAGCCTGCACATATCACTGAGTAGTTAGTGTCACTTGTGTCACTACTAGGGGTGACTGATGTATGCGATTTCTCCTGAGATCATCACACCAGCAGTTGAGACAATGTCTTGCTCCACAGCAATAGCAGGATTGAAGTGCTCACCATGAGGCCTCCATATTCAAACCCGACTGTCATCCGATCCCAAACAGAAGCTGGAGTCATCACTAAAGACAATATGAGATCAGTCTGTAGCAGTCCAGGTTTCTTGTTCACAACACCTCTGCAAACAAAGGTGACTGTGGCTGGCTGTCAATGGCAGAACACGTAATGGGCACTGTGACAACAAATGTCCTTCTGCTAAGCATGCCATGTTCCAGGCAGAAAAATGGGTGTGTAATGAAGATGCCACCTGTGTCTGGATGGCAGACAACAAAACTGTAGCTGCTTGTCTGCAGATCAAGCTATCCTCTTCACTGGTGGTGTGCATCTCCTCATGGAACCACTGCTCCAAAAAACTCCTAACAGCTAGGCCAGAAGAGACTAGATGGAACTACCATTCTGCTTTTCTCAATCACATGATGTCCCCCCCAAAATATTTCAACTGGGCAAAATGCCTTGGAGTGCATCATAGAGGCATGTCTAGCATAAACAATCTCTCACCAAAAGGTACATTACCCAAAAGTAGCATTTGAGAGCCTTTTTAAAGGGCAGTCTAGGAAGCACTTTTACACCCTCTTGTGACAAGACCCAGTGTCTAATCAGATCACACCTGTTATCATTTATATATCTGCCTGAGACATAAATGCATGCCGTGTTTTGCAGCAATCCAACATTTCTAACTGGTTGCATTATTTTTTGTCAAATGAACGTCCACCTGAATGCCCAAATCCAGGGTTTTATAGCAGAACATGACCCAAAGCATCCAACTCCATTTCTGTGACTTGTATCACAGCAGCTCTTCTGTCCATTCAGACTAGACTGGATATTATTCATTGCTCTCATGTATTGATGCCAATACCTTTAATATCTCTGTCAAATATGGTACCACAGTACCATAAATTTTACTATGCACATGAAACTCAGACACAAAGGAAAAGACCTTGGTGGCACATCATCCTCAGCCAACCGGAGGAAGGAGAGAACTTGAGTGGAGCTGAAGCAGAGGAACATGTTAGTCTACGGGGTGGAACTGGTACAGGAACACAAGCTCGAAGAGAAAAGAGAAAATATAGTTAGTTATTGTTAAGAGCACAGAGTCTATTAACAACAACTGAGGCCATGTGTAGCGTGAGACTCCGGCAGCACTAGCTATAGCAGCATATCTAGAAAGAGGAGAACCAAAGGGTAACACAGCCAAGAAGGATTATGAAACATCAGCTAATCGCCTTGCCATGGGAGGCAAGAAAACGGCAACCCAACGTCCCAGATCACCACAAAATTCTTTGACTATGAACCCCCAGCTCTGCCCTTAGTTTACGGCGAGGTTGCACAAGTAAAGATCAAGAGGAACGAAGCCCAGCCCAGCCGGGCCACCCATCAGACATTCCTGGCCTGACCCCAAACTCCGGCCCCAGTAAGCCGAGCCATACATCCCAGTCTAAGTCCAACCAAAAGTCTGCGTAAATTAAGATGTTTTTAGCCCAGACTTATAAATTTGGAGAGTGTCTGAATCTTGAACTAAAGCGGGTTTCCTTTACACAATCTTCAGTATTGCTGAGTGTAAAGCCATCATTTGGTTTGGCTGATATGTACAGCTGTGTATCATCTGCATAGCAGTGCAAACTAATGCCATGTTTACGAATAATTGAGCCTAGCAGCAACATGTACAGATAAAATAATAGTGGACCAAGCACAGACCTCTGAGGCACACCGTACTTCACTTTTGAGAGCTTAGAGCATAGATTATTTGCATAAACAAACTGGTACCAGCCAATCAAGTAGGATTCAAACCAAGAAAGCGCAAATCCCTTAATACCTACAATATTTTCTAGTCTATTCAGTAAGACATCATGATCTATAGTGTCAAATGCTGCACTCAAATCTAATAGGGCAAGAAAAGAAACAACTATTATCTGTTTGTTTGTTTACAGTGGTGCTTGAAAGTTTGTGAACCCTTTAGAATTTTCTATTTCTCTGTATAAATATGACCTAAAACATCATCAGATTTTTACACAAGTGCTGAAAGTAGATAAAGAGAACCCAGTTAAACAAATGAGACAAAAATATTACACTTGGTCATTTAGTTATTGAGGAAAATGATTCAAAATTACATATTAGTGAGTGGCAAAAGTATGTGAACCTTTGCTTTCAGTATCTGCTTTGACCCCCCCTGTGCAACAACAGCTGCAAACTAAAACATTTCCTGTAACTGTTGATCAGTCCTGCACACCGGCTTGGAGGAATTTTAGCCCATTTCTCCGTACAGAACAGCTTCAGCTCTGGGATGTTGGTGGGTTTCCTCACATTCCTCACACAACTGTTTGCTTCAGGTCCTTCCACAATATTTCGATTGGATCAAGGTCAGGACTTTGACTTGGCCATTCCAAAACAATTACTGTATTCTTCTATAATCATTCTTTGGTAGAACACCTTGTGTGCTTAGGGTCGTTGCCTTGCTGCATGACCCACCTTCTCTTGAGATTCAGTTCATGGACAGATGTCCTGACATTTTCCTTTAGAATTCTCTGATATAATTCAGAATTCATTGTTCCATCAATGATGGCAAGCCGTCCTGGCCTAGATGCTGCAAAACAGGCCCAAACCATGATACTTCTACCACCATATTTCACAGATGGGATAAGTTGCTTATGCTGGAATGCAGTGTTTTCCTTTCTCCAAACATAACACACTTCTTTTAAACAAAAACTTTTTTTGGTCTCATCTGTCCACAAAACTTTCTTCCAATAGCCTTCTGGCTTGTCCACATCGAACATTTAACATTTACAGCATTTAGCAGACACCCTTATCCAGAGCGACTTACAATTGGTACAGTCTTACAATCCAAGCAATTGTGGGTTAAGGGCCTTGCTCAAGGACCCAACAGTGGCAGCTTGGCAGAGGTGGGATTTGAACCCTGGACCTTTTGGTTCATAGTCCAGTACCTTAACCACTAGGCTACCACAGTCCACATGATCTTTAGCAAAGTGCAGACGAGCAGCAATGTTCTTTTTGGAGAGCAGTGGCTATCTTTTTGCAACATTGCCATGCACATCATTGTTGTTCAGTGTTCTTCTGATGGTGGACTCATGAACATTAACATTAGCCAATGTGAGAGAGGCTTTAAGTTGCTTAGAAATTACCCTGGGGTCCTTTGTGACGTCACCAACTATTACACGCTTTGCTTTTGGAGTGATCTTTGTTGGTTGACCAATCCTGGGGAGGGTAACAATGGTCTTGAATTTCCTCGATTTGTACACAGTCTGTCTTACTGTGGATTGGTGGAGTCCAAAGTCGTGGTTTTGTAGAGATGGTTTTGTAACCTTTTCCAACCTTAGCCATAATATACTTCCACAAATGTGTTATGAAGAGCAGACTTTGATAGATCCCTGTTCTTTAAATAAAACAGGATGCCCACTCACACCTGATTGTCATCCCATTGACTGAAAACACCTGACTAACTTCAGATTACTTGGTAATCCTAGAGGTTCACATACTTTTGCCACTCACTAAAATGTAATATTGGATCATTTTCCTCAATAAATAAATGACCAAGTATAATATTTTTGTCTCATTTGTTTAACTGGGTTCTCTTTATCTACTTTCAGCACTTGTGTGAAAATCTGATAATGTTTAGGTCATATTTATACAGAAATATAGAAAATTCTAAAGGGTTCACAAACTTTCAAGCACCACTGTATGTGGTTTATTTAACATCTCTATCAGCATCAGTGGCCATTTCAACAAAACACACAAGGTTACCTCAAAACAAGTCATAGCTACACTTAAGTCAATGCCAATTTATCCTAATCAATTAACCTAAAACATGTTGTTGGGCTGTGGAAGGAAACGGAGTACCTGGAGTAACCCACGCAGACATGGGGAGGACATGCAGACTCCACCCTGGTTTTGTATCCAGGACCCTTGCTGTGAGACGGTTGTGCTACCCACCAAGTCACCATGTCGCCTCCAACCGTTATGTGGTGGTTAATTAATAAATAATTTAGTACCCTATTTAATGCTGTTTCAGTACTATGATGGGGCCTGAAGCCAGACTGAAATGTTTCATAAATACCATTACTTTGGAGGTAACTGCAGAGTTGCTGATAGACGGCTTTTTCTAAGATTTTGGAGAGGAAAGGTAGATTTGGAATTGGTCTATAATTAGATATCACACAAGGGTCAAGATTGGCTTTTTTAATCAGTGGTTTAATAACAACACAAAACCAAAGGTAAGGGATGAATTTAAAATAATAAGCAGTGGCTCTATAATACTAAGTATCAATTTTTTGAGTAAATGTGTACGAATTGGATCTAATAAACATGACGCCGACAGACGAGCTGATCAGTGAGGACAGTTCAGTACGCAGCTTTAGTTCTTATACTCTGCCATGCAATCCCTTCAAGCAATCCTCATATTTACTATGCCGTCATTGAAGTTCTAAACTCTGAGCTGTTTGCTTTAAGGTACGGGGGTGGTCATTATACCATGATACCATCCTTTTTCCCCCTAATGCTTTTAACCCTAGCAGGAGCAACTATATCCTAAGTTGAGCAAAACACATATTCTAATTGGTTGTATACACGCTCAAGATGATCGAACTCCGTGGGTGTAATAAATGTCAAGTCTGATAGATTATTAATAAACACAGCTGGAATACCAGATGTAATAGTGCGCTTGGTGTGATAAACTACTTTCCATCTACAAGGTGACACAATAAGATGAATGTCTCTAATAAAGTGGACTGTGATTGGGCACAGTGTTTAAAAACTCCAGCAGCACTGCTCTATCTAATCCAATCGCACTAGCTCAACATACACTAACACCACCACAGCAGTGTCACTGTAGCGCTGAGAATGATCCAGTACCCAAACTGATCCGGATCTGTGCTGGTCCTGACCATTAGAGAACAGAGTAAAGGGGACAGAGTATGCAGAGAAACACATGGACTGCAGTCTGTAATCGTAGAACTACAAAGTGCAGTGATCACTAATAATTAAATGAAGAATAAGCAGAATGTAAATTGTAAAATATAAAATGCATAAGACTTTTGACAGTCCTGTACATACATACACTTCATTGGGTACACCTTGGAAGTACTGAGTTTAACCCCATTTTACCTTCAGAACTGCCTTAATTCTTAGTGGCATGAATTCTGTTCTACCACATCCCAAAGGTACTCTATTGGGTTGAGATCTGGTGACTGTGGAGACCATTTGAGTACAGAGAACTCATTGTCATGTTCAAGTAACCAGTTTGAAATTTGAGCTTGACATGGCACATATTAGATTGATAAACTATGTTCATAAAGGGATGAACAAGATCAGCAACAATACTCAGGTAGGCTGTGGTGTTTCAGTGATGCTCAATTGGTATTAAGGGGGACAAAGTGTGCCAAGACACCCTCCACAACTTTACACCACCACCAGCAGCCTGAACTGTTGATTCAAGGCAGGAATGATCCATGCTGTCGTCACTCCAAATTCTGACCCTACCATCCAAATGTTGCAGCAGAAATCAACATTCAACAGACCAGGAAATGTTTTTCCAGTCATCTGGTGTTCAATTTTGGTGAGCCCATGTGAATGGTGCCTCAGTTGCCTGTTCTTAGCCAACAGGAGTGGCACCCGGAGTGGTCTTCTGCTGCTGTAGCCCATCTGCTTCAAGGTTTGACATGTTATGCATTTAGAGATGCTCTTCTGCATACCTTGGTTGTAACAAGTGATTATTTGTTACTGTTGCCTTTTCCATCTTCTCAAACCAGTCTGGTCATTCTTCTCTGACCACTGGCATCAACAAGACGTTTTTCAGCCAGAGGATATTTTCTCTTTTTCAGACCATTCTCTGTAAACCCTAGAGATGGCAGTGTGTGAAAATCCCAGTAGACCAGCAGTTTCTGAAATACTCAGACAAGCCCATTTAGCACCAACAAGCATGCCATTTTCAAAGTCTCTTGAAGTAAACCTCCTTCTCCATTCTGATGCTCGGTTTGAACTTCAGCAGGTTGTCTTGACCATGTCTATATACGTAAATGCATCGAGTTTCTGCCATGTGATGAGATATTTGTGTTAGGAAGAACAAGTGGTCCTAATGAAGTGGCCTATGTATCCTGTGGCACTATGACCCAGACTGGCTCATACCTCATCCGGAAGCAGCCTGAAAACAGTTGGTAACACCCTGACATAATTGCTTGTGTTTGAATACTCACATAAAAGTCCTGTTTATTGTATCTGAGGCATACCCATCACATGCAGCATATAATGTGAGCGTCAGCTTTATCTGATAGACAGCAGAACACAAACTAAATGGAAGACCAAAGGGCACATGACTAAATACTGCTTGTGCCAATGTAAAAACCTTATGAACATTACAAATCAAATCATACAGAACAAAATATCAAGTAGTGTACAACATATAGCTATAACTGTTAAACAAACCAACATGATACAGGGACAAACTGGACAATCCGCTGAAACACACAAAGATGACTCATTGCAGCTCATGATGACCGACAGTGTACACACATCTCACAAAGTCATACCATTTAGTAGCACTACATAATACTGTATAATTTGGATGAACTCAGAATGAGACATCCACTTAAGAATTAGGCTTCGGGCAGCTGAGAAAGCTGACAGGCAGAAAGGTTGGAGTTACTCCAACTATGCCAATGCTCGGAAATGACTCACTAAACAAATGCTGTAATGTGATTGCAATACCCTTGGTAAGTAGCTATAAAAACACTCACGCTTTTGTCAGCTTGTACTTTGTCTTAGATGTTGTTAAGATCCCTAGAAGATGATATTATGAGAGGTAAATAGATGATAGAATGACTAAGGAAATGTGTGAGAGACAGAGAGAGAGAGATCTGCTGAGGGAAGAACATTAAGACGGAATATAAATGTAGAAGACACCTTTATGTATTTACCTTGGGTTCGTGTAAAGTTGTGGTAAGCAGGGTTTTTAATGCCGTTAGCTACCTTTTTTGTCACTTGACCACATGAGGCACCTGCACATGGGCTGTGTCCAAAATAGCGAAAATCATGGTTGTAAAAAGTCAATCGTTGAGCACAACTACAGGACACAACCCTCATAGTCACTAGAGACAATGCTCCAGAATCTTTAAAAGCATGAGCAGCTAATGCTTTCAGTTTGTTTTGGCTTTTCGCATGGATTAACGCATAGCCGCAGAATTAAAGAAAGTAGACAAGGTAATGACAGATCATATGTCTGTCTCATGGCTAGCCACTTCTAACCGTATAACCTACCAAACAGTATGTTCAGTTATGTTAGCATAAACAAAGTTAATACTATTTAAAAAATCATGGGTGTTAATTTTTCATCCATAATGGAGTAACACCCACTTTAGTGTTAAATAATTTCATTCATTCGTTGCATTATCTGATTAATCCTTGTCAGGGTCATGGGAAGCCTGTGCCTAGTTGGTAGCACAGGGTACAAGGCAAGGAAAACCCTTCTTACTGTGAAGTGACGGCACGACCATCTGAGCTGCATTAGTATTAAAGCCCTTAATCCATTTAGTATTTAACAGACTTACATTTTCCTCAGTGAAACACCCACTGAGCAGCCTGTTGAAAGAGCTCTGGTCATAGGTGACTCTATTTTACGACACGTGAAACTTGCTACCCCTTTAGGGACACCAGCAGCTAGAGTTCTCTGTATCCCCGGAGCCAGAGTGCCGGACATTGTAACGAGTCTTTGTGAACTCGAGAGCCGCAGATTCTCTAGGATAGTTATTCATGTAGGGGCTAATGATATACGCCTTCGTCAGTCAGAAGTTACTAAGGCTAATTTTGTAGAGGTGTTAGCGTGGCGAAGGCGATTGTCCGATGCTGTAGTGTGCTCTGGCCCCCATCCCATGCGGCGAGGTGACCAAGCCTACAGCAGGTTACGGTCGCTGAACTGCTGGCTGTCCAAGTGGTGCTCTGAAAACAACGTGGGCTATATAGACAACTGGACAGCCTTTGAGGGTAAGCCTGGCCTTTTAAGATGGGACGGTGTCCATCCCACTCGGGAGGGTGCTGCTCTCATCTCCTGCAACATTGCCCATAGTCTTATATCCCGATTGGTTAGGGGCTGACTATCCAGAGCAGGGGTCAGGCAGCAGACAGACCAGCTTAACCAACTGTCTGCTGGTAGCCATGCACCGTCACCCAGAACCCATATTACTGAAACTGTGTCTGTTACCCGCATCTGCCCTAAATGTAAACGCTCTCAAAAAGTCTGTTTTAATAACCTCATTTGTATAAACACAGAAAAGCCAAAGAAATAACAACATTAGACTAAAGCTAGGATTACTTAACATTAGATCACTTACAAACAAAGCAGTGATTGTAAATGAAATGATCACTGATAAACGCTTACACGCTCTCTGTCTCACTGAGACTTGGATTAGACCTGATGAATATTCAGCCTTAAATGAAGCCTCAACTCCTGGATACAGTCATGCTAATCGCCCTTGTCCTAATGGTCGGGGGGGGGGGAGACATAGCCACAATTTTTGACAAAGACAAAAGACAAATCCCATTACAATCCCATTACTAATTCTTTTGAAATACTGATTCTTAATGTGACTGATCCATCCTTATGGAAGTCAAAACCACACTGTTTTCAGCTTATTACTATTTACCGCCCTCCAGATCCCTATTCAGAATTTCTTCAGGAATTTGCTAACTTTCTTTCCAGCTTACTACTGTCAACAGATAAGGCTTTAATTGTAGGTGATTTCAATACTCACTTTGACAATGAGCAAGATCCACTTAAAATTGCTTTCGAGTCCATCTTAGAATCCATGGGTATCACTCAGAATGTGATGGGACCAACCCACCGCTGTAATCATACTTTAGATCTAATATTAACATTAGGTATCAATATAGATAACCTTGATGTTTTCCCGCAAAGTGATTCGATTTCAGATCACTATCTTTTAGTATAGAGCTTAGAGCTATCTCTAATAAATAAATCCTTCTGCCTCGTTATCACACCAAGTGCACTATCACATCTGCTACTCCAGCTGCGTTTATTAAAAACCTACCAGACTTGAAATTTAATACACCTACAGAGATCAATCATCTTGAGTGTGTAAATGACCAATTAGAATGTGTGCTTCGCTCAACCCCGGACACGACTGCTCCTGCTAGGGTCAAACGTATTAGGGAAAAAAGGCTAGCACCATGGTATAATGATCACACCCGTACCTTAAAGCAAAGAACACGGCATCTAGAGCGCAAGTGGAGACATAGTAAATTGGAGGTGCTTAAGATTGCTTGGAGGGACAGCATGGCAGAGTATAAGCATGCCCTCACTAAAGCTAAAGCTGCATACTTCTCTTCAATCATAGAGAAAAATAAGAATAATCAAAGATTTCTCTTTAATACAGTCTCCAAATTAATAAAAATCCCCACAGAAAGTGATTCTCCCGTTCTGTGTCATTTTAATAGTAATGATTTTCATGACTTTTTTTAATGATAAGATAGAGAACATTAGGCATAAAACTCAATGCTCATCACATCACCAAACTATTCAGCCACCTTCCAGATGCAGCACTAGTGAAGACATCTGTTTAATGAGCTGTAAATCAAGATTAGAATCTTTTACCCCAATTACTAATACTTAACTATCCGCACTGATCAGCTCGTCTAAGTCATCAACATGTTTATTAGATCCCATTCCTACACGTTTACTCAAACAAGTAATACCTAGTATTATAGAGCCACTGTTAGTTATTTTAAAGTCATCCTTTACCTTTGGTTATGTGCCCAAATCCTTTAAAGCTGCCGTTATCAAACCACTGATTAAAAAAGCCACTCTTGACATTTGTGTGATATCTAATTATAGACCAATTTCAAATCTACCGTTTCTGTCCAAAATCTTAGAAAAAGCCGTCTATCAGCAGCTCTGCAGTTACCTCCAAAGGGATGAAATTTATGAAACATTTCAGTCTGGCTTCAGGCCCCATCATAGTACTGAAACAGCATTGATTAGGGTACTAAATGACTTGTTAATGTCCGCAGATAAGGGATGTGTTTCTTTTCTTGTTCTGTTAGATTTAAGTGCAGCATTTGACACTATAGATCATGATGTTTTACTAAACAGACTAGAAAATACTATAGGTATTAAGGGATTAGCACTTTCTTGGTTTAAATCCTACTTGACCGACCGGTACCAGTTTGTTCATATAAATAATCTAAGGTCTAAGATCTCAAAAGTGAAGTATGGCATGCCTCAGAGGTCAGTGCTTGGCCCGCTTTTATTCTCTCTGTACATGCTGCCACTAGGCTCAGTTATTCGTAAACATGGCATTAGTTTCCACTGCTATGCAGATGATACACAGCTGTACATATCAGCCAAACCTAATGACAGCCTTACAATCAACAAAATTGAGGACTGTGTAAAGGAAATAAAAGATTGGATGTTATTTAATTTTTCTTACTTAACTCAGATAAAACTGAGGTGCTATTAGTGGGACCCCAAAGCTGTGAGAGACAGGTTAGCTACATCTATCCTAAATCTAGATGGCTGTCCAGTATTGCCCAGTCCGTCTGTAAAAAACTTAGGGGGTCACCTTGATTCAGATCTCTCATTTGATGCGCACATTAGCAGCATCACTCGAATTGCTTCTTTCAATTACGTAATATCGCTAAATTTAGAAATATCCTCTCTTTTAATGATGCAGAAAAACTTGTTCATGCGTTTATAACCTCAGGTTGGATTTACTGTTAATGCCTTACTTACGGGATGCTCTAGTAATCTATAAATAAACTTCAGTTAGTTCAGAATGCAGCTGCCCGAGTGCTAACTCGAACTAGAAAATTTGATCATATCACTCCTGTTCTATCATCACTGCACTGGTTACCAGTCAAATTCCGCATTGATTACAAAATACTTCTTATAACTTATTAAAGCTCTACATGGCCTGGCCCCACATTATCTGAGTGAACTCTTAGAGTTTTACAATCCCACTCGTCTACTTCGTTCGCAGGTGCAGGACTTCTTTTAGTTCCTAGAATTAAAAAAGTCACAGCAGGGGGAAAGGCTTTCTCATACATTGGCCCCCCAACTATGGAATAAAACTTCCCACTTTCGTTCGAGAATCAGACACCCTCCCAAAGTTTTAAGTCTAGGCTAAAGACATACCTATTTACGCAGGCTTTGACTAGATTTAGACCAGGTTGCATGGTTTTGGGTTTGCTGAGGCCGGAGTCTGAAGTCATGTCTGGCCTGCCTGCCTTGTCCGCTTGCCGGGAGTGTCGGGTGGGCGGTCTGGCTGTGAACTAGGCTTGGGTCCTCGTGATCTTGACTCATGCAACCTTGCCTTAGAATAAGGGCAGAGCTGGGGGTTCATAGTCAAAGAGTCTTATGGTGATCAGAGACGTTGGGTTGCTGTCTTCTGCCGCTCGTGGTTTGTTGCCAATGTCTCATGTGATCCCTCTTGGCTGTGTTTCCTTCCAGTTTTTCTCCTCTTTCTAGGTTTCTAGCTATGCTGCTTATAGCTAATGCTGCCGGGGTCTCATGCTACACTTGGCATCAGTGATTGACATGGCATCAGTGATTGTTAATAGACACTGTGCTCTTAATCAATAACTAATTACATTTTCTGTTTTCTCTCCGAGCTGTGTTCCGGCAGTTCCGGCCCCCACACATGATGTACATCTGATGGAGCTCCACTGTGGCATAATTCACATTTTATTCGACCATGACTCCATGACTTTAGTTTCGCTCTTAGATTTATCATCATACCCGGGCCACTTAATGTCGATGTGCATACTTTCACATTCTATTCGAACTTTGACTCCATGACTTTAGTTCGCTCTTAGATTAATCATCTACGCCGCCCAAGGAGGTTGGGTCCCTTTTTGAGTCTTGGTCCTCCCGAGTTTTCTTCCTAGAACTAGGGAGTTTTTCCTTGCCACTGTCGCCCTAGGCTCGCTCAATTTGGGATTGGACGTAGTTATTAGGAGATAATCTAAACTTGTAAAGTTGCTTTGAGACAATGCTCCATTGTAAAAAGCGCTATATAAATAAATCTGACTTGACTTGACTTGACATTTTATGTACAGTTGTAGCCCTACGACTGATTGTCATGCAGAGAGGTACATCTATGCCCCCCTTCTGTATGCGCCCCAGTATGACAAGCAACCTGAAAATTCCCCTATGTTATCCATACCACATAGAGCACTACTATCCTATAGGGAACAGAACTTTAAAGCATTTGGCACACATTCTTATATGGCTTCGCTCATTACTGTGTGACAGCAGATTCCATTGCAAGTCCAGAGAAGAGTGTAATTGCTCCATTTGAGAACTTGCCCGTTTCATAATGAAATGAATATTTTTCTTTCAAAAGGTTATTATTCTGGTAATCATTGTGTTCATTTCATGAATAATAAACAGTAATAAAAGCATTATTGTTGTGGTGTTTAAAAAAAAAAAAAAAAAATACAAGCAAGCAAAAACTAGGATCAAACAACTCAATATTTCGATCATTTGCCTAACACATACACATAGTAAAGAGTTTACACCTGCTTGACATTTGCCATCAGTACAACTATGCTAACTGAAGTACCTTGACTAAACATTTTTAATATCAGGCCAAATGCTATCTGATCATGCTCAGTGGAAATGCATTTATTATGTAAGGTGTAAATGGATCACTGGCCCACATTTGTTGTTAGCAACAGACTGTGCCATATTACAGGGAAAACTGCTTCATCATGCTGATGTGGATTCTGCTCCCTGGCACGAAAACGCACGTGGTTCAGGGTGAGTCATGCCCTGGATTGCAGGCAGTCACGTTGCTCTAATATGAAACAGCATCGCCATCTTTTGAGGAACATAATAGTGGTTATTATTGCTTCGCCTTGAAAGCAAAGAAAACATTAAGCAACTGGTGAAAGGAAGAGAGAGGAGGATCCCACAGTTATTGCACAGGTAGTGCTGGAGCCAGTGTACTATAGGAGCTTTGGGGTTGGTGATACAGTTAGCACCTCTGACTGCACATGTTCAGCTAATGTGTGATGGTTTCACAGCTGAACACATAAGGTTAACTATTAGATACCAAATACGAACAAAACAGATCAATCCATGTTCACTGAAAGTGCTGGAGCAGCTTTCACTGCAACATTAAACCAAGAGAATGTCAAATCAGCCTACAGCCGAGGAGTGCAGACGACTACATTTTCAGCTCTGTTCAAACCACAAATTACTTAATTAACATGGCTAAATAAACTACAGCTCGTGTTACATTAATACTATCACTCCTATGGTTTAAATGGTCCACATTCCACATCGGTGAGTGGAAACATTCCTTCGGTTCTGCTCATTCGACTGTTTCTGTAGAGTACACCCTAAGAGGAACTGAGCAATTGTTCAGCGTGTTCAACCTTTAGTACTTTATGGAAACACAAAATACTGCGCAACCAATAGCCAGACCACATCCTGCACACTCACCCTGTAAATCCCACATGGATGCAGAAAACTTGACAAATCACATGTAATTGTGGTCTTCAGGTATGTAAGTGGGTGGAAAGTGTGAAAGGAAAGTGACGTGAAGCAGGAGTCTATCTTCTTAAGGTACCACTTGCACTGGTTTATTCTGTGAGTCATTTCACAAAACCATAACTGTGGTGAATATGAAAAAAGAAAGGAAATGTAAGCCATCCAGCATGTAAACCCATACAAAATCAAAAGCTGATACTACTTCTGACAATACAAATCACTTCAAAAGTTGTAGTGTCATACATGTCCACTTTCAAACTTGATCATATAAATAATCTACCTGCCTCTTTTGTAGGAGGAAAAACAAAAGAAAACACACTATGCCACTAGACTGAAGCAACATGAGAGTATAAACAGTTTTGTGCTGCACACACAAATATCCACCAAAGGTTTTCAAAGTAGAGTTATACAAAAAGTCTTACAGACCCGTGATCAGATTTCTGCTCTAAAGATTTCATAGGTACACCTGATTAAGGTAAAGAAAATCTCAACCCTTCTAGCAGTATGTCTGTCAAAACCTTCTTTTAATGTAAATCTATAGTTTCCTAAAGACAGCATTTTCTCATTTAAGGTATTTCAGTGTCTTAAAAAGTCCTCTAGGCAGCCCCTCCTAAAAAGTACTTAATAAACTTAGCTGAGATGAGACCACTGGGGAAAAGGAACATTTTGATTGATCAGGTTAAGGCTCCAATGTGTATGCTGTCCAAAAAGCCGATGTCCAGCATTAGCTTTTTTTTGTTAATAAGGACACAAATTAAAAGAAAGTTCTTCCAGTCCCAAAGAACCAAGTCACACAGTATACATGTCAAAAAAAAAAGGCCATGAAGAACACTAAAATAAACAAAGCATTAATATTGTTACTTTTGGGGGGAAAAAAAAAATTGATAAAAGGGAACATTGTTCATCTCAAATGCCAAGGACAATTTAAATCTACACGCAAAAAGGAAAGATCCATTGAGCATAATGTCTAAACATTTTAAAAATCACAAAACCGCAACAATGGAAGCTGTTCTCCAGTCAAGTGGACACATGAGCCTTGTAACAGGCATGTTATGTTGGGCAGGGGAGATGGATTGAGCTGATTTATTAAAAGCTTCAAATGGCTGTTAGGAGAAGAGCTCACAGTGGAAAATAAACATGTGATTTAATTACAGCCTTCTCTCTTACCCTTTGCAGTGCTCGTCATTTAAAAATGTCTTTCACAGTGAGAATGAGTAGACATGCCTTCCCGATAACCACAACCGAAACAGATCAAAAGCTGCACAATCACTGATTACCACCGGTTTCAGAACGTGGAGACGTGCACAGAGTTGCCAGTTTACTAGGTAAGTTCCTCCCTTTCACACACAGTTGTGTTGTATGACTGGGGGGTGGGGTCAAAATCAGGAAGACCTTCAGAGGACTGAATGTGTGTTCAATTAAGCACCGGAATGTGCAGTGGCCCCAAATGAACATGGTGTGAAGGTTGGTGGTCCTCAACAACTCTCACTCAGGGTTTACAGCGAAGAGAGTTTTGGCATGAACAGTAGAAAAACATACACTAATTAAACTACGTATATAATATCGTCTCAGAATGAAGCACCTTTACAATAAGGGTCACAAACACCTTACGTGCTGCAAAATTATCTTTTTAGAACTACTACATTGGTTGATAAGTACTCGTCTTACAAAACTTACTTGTTTTGTTTGTTTATTTGGTTTATTTAATGTTGCTTTCAGCCTCAATGGCCATTTATGACAGACACAAGGTTACTAGTCATACATACTCAGATTGGGCCAGTTTAGCATAATCAAGTAACCTAATGCATGTCTTTGGACTGCGGGAGGAAGCCGGAGCACCCAGAGTAAACCCACACAGGCAAAATTATGAACTGAATGACTACTGGGTATTACACTATTAAATGAACTTACAGCTTTGTTGCCATGTTTATTCTGTGTATCAGTTCATTAATAAATGTTATAACATAGTTATTTAGTCAATAAGCTGTTAAGTAACACTAATGCAAAATGCCAGTTTATAGTGTACTTCTAGCTTAATTGCAAAGTCTATTACACAGCATCTGAGTCAGTAACTGTCAACTACCGTTCTAATTCTAGGTAATTAATCATGACTTAACAGAATAATTGCTATTAATTAGTGGTCATTTGTAACCTGTAAACTCTTCCACTTATTGTTTATTTAATGGTTACCAGAGTCATCTCAATAGAGAGACAAACATTTTATCTGCACATCCATGCAAACATTATTTTAACCTCAGTGGGGAACAAACTTGCATATATTTACACAAATGGTGATACACCATAAGCAGGGCTTCATTTGTGCAGGAACCAGGCAGACCTGATTTCCCTGACCTGCGAGCTGAAGTCCCAATCTCTGTCTGTTTGCTTTTTTGGTGTACTAATAAATAACATTATTTATATTACCACCATTATTTATATTACTGTTTTGACATGCGTTCAGGCACCTCCAACTACCAATTGTTTATTTAATTTTAAAAAATGGCATTACAAAGTGCAAAAACATGACATACGTTTGTTCCCCAGACTGGTTGTGTGACATATTTTCATCGAGAAAACCACCAAATAATTTAACCAGGGATATCAAATATGGTGGTAACCAAGCGGGTAAGGTACTGGACTATGGATCAGAAGGGTCCAGGGTTTAAATCCCACCTCTGCCAAGCTGCCACTGTTGGGTCCTTGAGTAAGGCCCTCAACCCACAATTGCTTGGATTGTAAGACTGTATCAGTTGTAAGTCGCTCTGGATAAATGTAAATATTTTGTCATGGAGAGGCACCAAAGAGCCATTACATGAAATGTACATAAGCAGCACGAGATGCAGGTCTCTGCTCTGGCCACGTGCTTCTGAGCGGAACAGAATTAGACGCTAGCACCTATAGTCCATAGAACCACTCAATTGTTATCAACAATAAAAGTGGTGGCAGTGTGATGTGAAGAATGTCTTCTAGGCACACATTAGGAACCCTGATACCACTGAAGGATTTCTGAAGGGCAAAAAGTAAATCTATATCAGATCAGACCAAGTTCATCCCTTCACAGCTAGTTTATTCCACTAAAACTTTCCCGACAGTGTACTTCTCCATGTTCCAAGGCACATTTACTCAACAGCGCAGAAGTTTCCATTGCTTCTGCCCATTCATCAGACTGCCTTTATTTTGTTCTGAAATTCTAAGGAAGCATAACGTGCTACCAGATAGGAACGCCTAATAAACTGGCACATCAGTGTACCGGTGCTCAAGACGACACAAAACCTCAAATTATAACTCACTCAGCAGTGTACAGTCTAAGTAGTGTTTTCAACTCTAAGTGTCCTTGGCATTGTGCATTTTAATAACAGGAAATATCATAGCATTAACCGGAATGCTACTTTTATAAAATAAAAAACAATTATTTTTTTCCAGACAAACCTACATATAAAAAACAAAAAAACAACCAAAGCAGATAATTATTTAAATAAAGTATTGTCAGGAAAATCTTTTTGCCCAGAATTTAACATATATTATTAAAGTGAAATAATAAAAACAAAAAGTCACATCACATATCCTCAAAAAGCATTTGAGAGTCTTAACATTTTCCTAAGGGCCTCCATTTTTTAAAATTTACACAATCAGTTCCAAATAATTTACACATTTCCAGCACTAGCAGGCTAAGTAAACAGCCACACTGATGTGGCACAACTACAAACGATGGAAGAATCAGTTTAATCAGTAATTTTTCGTCCCTACACTTTTGATTATAGAATTGTGTTCACTTTTGCAGATAAAGGCAGTGGAACCTAATCCTAACCGTCTACAAAAATAGTCGCTCACAAGTGTGTATATATATATATATATATATATATATATATATATATATATATATATATATATATATATATATATATATATATATATATATATATATATATATATATATATCACGCATCTGATCATAGGGATAGAATAGAAGTGAAGAACAAAAACTTGCTAGTAACAATATAAACAAATAACCTTAATATCTTAGGCTCCGATCTTCGCTTCTGTCTCTCTACACATTAATATATACACATATAAAGTTCTGCAAAAATGAATCTCTTTAATTTAACTAAAATCTGACGTTCTCACAACGTAGTTATAGAAGATCAGCTCTGAAGAAACTAGCAGGACATTTTCACCTCATGAACACACAGCCAGACCCTGAAAAAAGGCCTGTAGAAAAAAGAGAAGGTAATAAAGCTTTAAGAGAAAGCGTTGCTCATTTGAGATAGGGTGTAGTGAGGAGAGGGGCTGAGCGATCATTAGTAAGCGTGCGCCGGAGCTTAACTCCCCGGCGTATCATGCTCAGCATATCGTTGCCACTGCCAGCCACCTGGGTGGCCTCATCATTGGCAACCGAATTGCTAGCAGACCACGGAGCTGGAGTGGAAGAACAGTTTTGCACCGTGGCACTGCGATGCAGTGGTGGGTGCTGCTGAGTTCCTTGTTGCTCTTGGTTCCGGTGATTCTGCTGTTGCTGGTAGTGCTGTTGGGCCGGATGCAGTTTGGAATGCTGGGCCGGTTGGTAGGGTGCTTGTTGCTGATAGTGTTGTTGGCTGTAGTGATGTTGTGGCTGCTGCTGCTGCTGCTGTTGTAGTGCTTGGTTGTACTGCTGCTGCTGTGCTCGGTTGTACTGCTGTTGATATTGTAGTGGGTGTTGGGGCTGTTGCTGTGGCTTACTGCTTTGGTAGATGTGCTCTGTGCTGCTCGTTGGTGGCTGCCCAGGAAACATGGTGTAGTACGGAGGTGGCACTGCACTCAGGCTCTGAGTCGAGGTGTGACGAGCTTGTTTAGCATGTGCCAAGTCTGAGCGGTGGGGTTCAGCAGAATAGGAGGGCACATACGGAAACACAGCCTCCTCACTGCCATTGTGGCCAGAAGCCAAACCTGTCGTGGACACCGACGATTTCAGCGGCACCTGTAAAGAGAAGTTTTCAGCCATTACCATACTCCTTACATTCATTCAACCATCCATCCAGTCTCGAGTTCCATTTTGAGCATGAACAGACTGAACGAATGCAAGGTAGGAATAGACCTGGATTAAGATTAGAGAGTAGACACAGGAGTGAGAAAACACCTGCATAATACCACAACAACTGGATGTTCAAGTAATTCCAGAAGTTTTTTTTTATTACAAAAGTAGTAAGATTGCCTTCTCAAAAAGACATACCTACAGTGGTGCTTGAAAGTTTGTGAATCCCATAGAATTTTCTATATTTCTGCATAAATATGACCTAAAACATCATCAGATTTTCACACAAGTTCTAAAAGTAGATAAAGAGAAGCCAGTTAAACAAATTAGATAAAAGTATTATTGAGGAAAATCATTCAATATTACATATTAGTGAGTGGCAAAAGTAGGTGAACCTTGAGGATTAGCATTAGAGTCAGCGGTTTTAAATCAATGGGATGACAATCAGGTGTGAGTGGGCATCCTGTTTTATTTAAAAAAACAGGGATCTATCAAAATCTGCTCTTCACAACACATTTGTGGAAGTGTATCATGGCACGAACAAAGGCGGATTCTGAGGACCTCAGAAAAAAGTTGTCGATGCTCATCAAGCTGGAAAAGGTTACAAAACCATCTCTAAAGAGTTTGGACTCCACCAATCCACAGTCAGACAGATTGTGTAGAAATATAGGAAATTCAAGACCATTGTTACCCTCCCCAGGTACCAACAAAGATCACTCGAAGAGCAAGGCGTGTAATAGTTCACGAGGTCACAAAGGACCCCAGGGTAACTTCTAAGCAACTGAAGGCCTTTCTCACATTGGCTAATGTTAATGTTCATGAGTCCACCATCAGAAGAACACTGAACAACAATTATGTGCATGGCAGGGTTGCAAGGAGAAAGCCACTGCTCTCCAAAGAGAACATTGCGTCTCATCTGCAGTTTGCTAAATATCACGTGGACAAGCCAGAAGGCTATTGGAAGAATGTTTTGTGGACAGATGAGACCAAAATAGCTTTTTGGATTAAAAGAAAAGCGTTATGTTTGGAGAAAGGAAAACACTGCATTCCAGCTTAAGAACCTTATCCCATCTGTGAAACATGGTGGTGGTAGTATCATGGTTTGGGCCTGTTTTGCTGCATCTGGGCCAGGACGGCTTGCCAGCATTGATGGAACAATGAATTCTGAATTATATCAGAGAATTCTACAGGAAAATGTCAGGACATCTGTCCATGAACTGAATCTCAAGAGAAGGTGGGTCATGCAGCAGGACAACGCCCCTAAGCACACAAGCCGTCCCACCAAAGAATGGTTACAGAAGAATAAAGTTAATGTTTTGGAACGGCCAAGTCAAAGTCCTGACCTTAATCCAATCAAAATGTTGTGGAAGGACCTGATGCCCCAGATACTGAAAGCAAAGGTTCACATACTTTTGCCACTCACTAATATGTATTACATATTAATGTACTCCATATTAATACTAATATTCCTCAAAAAAAATACTTGACCAAGTATAATATTTTTGTCTCATTTGTTTAACTGGGTTCTCTTTATCTACTTTCAGGACTTGTGTCAAAATCTTTTCATTAGGTCATATTTATGCAGAAACACAGAAAATTCTGAAGGGTTCACAAACTTTCAAGCACCACTGTAATTATGACATGAGAAGTATATGCATAACTGTTATAGTTAACTTAATTATTTTCAATACCGTATAACTGGTAATGCCAATGTTTATGTAGTTGTGTGCCATTTGACTTCCAGCAAATCAACGTCCATTTGCTTTAATGGCTGAGGTCTTAAGAATAGTAACAGGAAATAAATCTGTCTTCAGTGATGCATTGTCGCCCTGTCTAGGGTTGGTCCTGCCTTGCACCCTGTGTCGCCGGCTAGGAACTGGCCTTCCCGTGACCCTGATCAAGTATTAAACGGATAAGGCTATGAATGGATAAGTCAACTTGTATTTTAGTTGCAGTGGACTAAAGTTGTTCCAAAATATTTTAAACAAAACTTAAACTTAAGAACTAACAAATTTGAATCGTGAACTCAGCATCACGTCTCCAATTGTGAGCAGAGGGTGCCGTTATACCAATAAAAATGACAGTATCGCAGAGTATCATATTAAACATTGTCATATTAACATTATTGTTCAAAATAAAACACTAGACATCCAGTCAACATCGATTTCGATCAACTTCCTGTTTCACAGAACGTAATGCAAACATTAAACAGTGCATACCTGTACACAATTGTTGTTGTCGGGCATGGTTTTTATGACGTCATTACACACATTTTATCCCTAAGTCACAAACAGTGACTTCGAATTTATTTAATATCTCTGGAGATTATCAAATCATTCCACGCAGCTGGAGTTTTTTGCTGTTTATCTGCTGCAGCACAAACTGAAAGCATCTGCCCTGACAGGAGACTTAAGGAAACACGCAGCTTTTTCTATTGCTTCCTAATATTCATCATCAACTAAATTATTTCTAAAAAGCTTTTCAGATTTGACTCCTTAACACAGCCCCAACCCAGCCCTGCACTGACGGTGGTCCCATTTGCCAGTGTATCAGGTCCTGTTCCCCAATTCCTTAAATCACATTGTCTGCTATTTAAACAGCTGGTTTGAAGCAGTCTAAGGGAAGCCATGTGTATGGCACTTAAATAGTATATTTAATGGACAGGGTGAGAATGGTCAAAGTCATAGAAAGTCACCTGCATGACAGTCATTTTCAGAGTTTTCCTAGATCAACTTTTTCAGTCAAATATTTCAAGGACTTAGAGAATGAAGTTCAGACCACAAAGTCCCCACAAAACACACGACACAAATCAGCACTCAGTCTCAGCAAAGCATTGTTCAAAGTAATTGATATGTATGGAACCTCAAAAGAAAACTGACAGAATTGGTTCACCTCTGGTTAAACTTACTAAACGTTACCTAATACCTTGTAACGCTGTAAACCTATTGCACTCTACAGTCTTAAAAAAGCCTGCTTTCTGAAACGTGAAAACAGGACTAGGAGGAAAAATCATTAAACCGTCATACCATTCAAACTGTCAAGAAACTGGCAGATGTATTGTGAATATAGCGCCTACCAGTGGCCAAATAACACCACATTGAAGAAAAAAACAAAGCACCAAGGGGTCAGATTGCTGCAAATCTTGGCATGCAGTTATGTGTGATCCTTCTTGGCTGCTATAGCTAATGCTGCCGGGGTCTCATGCTACACTTGGCATCAGTGATTGTTAATAGGCACTGTGTTCTTAATCAATAACTAATTACATTTTCTGTTTTCTCTCCGAGCTGTGTTCTGGTACCAGTTCCAGCCCCACACATGATGTTCATCCACTTCAGCTTCACTCAGGCTGCTTCTGTCATCAGCTCCAGCCCCATTACACCCGGGCCACACCAGAGTAACCCTCACCATCCTGTGGTTGGCTGGGGCCGAAGTGCCGCCAACGACTTTCCTGCTTAGACTCAGGATCCTGGAGTGACTCTGTGTATCGGACCACTTAATGCCGGTGTGCATACTTCACATTTTATTTGAACTTTGACTCCATGACTTTAGTTTCATTCTTAGATTTATCATCTACGCCGCCCAAGGAGGTTGGGTCCCTTTTTGAGTCTTGGTCCTCCCAAGGTTTCTTCCTCATAACACTTATGGAGTTTTTCCTTGCCACTGTCGCCCCAGGCTTGCTCAATTTGGGATTGGACGTAGTTATTAGGAGATAATCTAAACTTGTAAAGTTGCTTTGAGACAATGCTCCATTGTAAAAAGCGCTATATAAATAGATCTGACTTGACTTGGCTTGGCAGGCTGATATATAAATGAATACAGGTGTGGTCCGATTAGACATGTGACCATGGTAATGTCCAGTCAACGTACATTTCGGTCAACATCCTGTTTCACAGAAAATAACGCAGCCTGTCAACAGCACGCACCTGAACAGTGGTGGCCAACATCAAGAAAACACTCTCTCCTGCACTCACACACCGACACGCACTTAGGTGCATCTGAGGGATTACCTGAGGGGTGGAAATAGGGATGGGCACACCTCCACTGATGGTGCCACGGCGTAAACTGGCTTTGCTCGATGGCTTGCGCCGAATGGTGGCTGTGTGCGACTGATGCAGCAGCGGCTCGGGCTCAGTAAGCAGGCTCACTGTGGACGCCGGTCTTTTACTCTGAAACAGTTTCCGGTAGTTCAGACTCAGCTCGCTGTTACGCGGAATTGTGCAGGATTTGTCAAAATCTGATGGGCTGGGGGTGTCGTCTCCTCCATGGAGGGAGATGTAGTCATAGTCTGAAAATTGAGCAGACAGCAAAAAGGGTAAATAAAATTAAGAAAAAATAAACTTGCTGAGATGATGATGAGAGGTATAATCGCACTTATGCAATGGTCTGACTTGGTATGTAAAAATAATAATGCAATGCTGAATGAGAGAGGTAAAAATCCTCTGTGTGACGGCGGCGTCTCTGGGAAGCACGACAATAGGCGTTTCACTAATACTGACTGCTTCAGCCGAGTCTGAATATGAGATGAGAGAAGTGCTTCATCTTAAACTGTGCCTCCTACTGCCATTAGACGATGAGCAAGAACACTTGCATGCTTGCACAAACACATACATATAGGAGTGCACTGCTTACATACACAGAAACATCTTGTTCTTGAAAAGTCTGATTTCACAATGACCACAACAGGATAAATTCAAACTCAGTCCTCACAATATCAGACAAAAACCTACCATAGACTGGAGTTTTTTTCTTTATTGCTGTAAAAGAGTAACACAGTGGTTTTTACTTATATTGGAGACTCCAGGTAGGAATATAGACAGCAGGCTGACATAGGATGCGACTAACGATCTTTTGCCACAGATTACCCTTAATTCCAGCAATCAGATACGGATGGTGCATTGTGGAGGATCTAAAGTTTACATGCATAAATGAAAACTTCAACAATAGAAACAAATTAAGTAAGAAAAATTACACTTAAGTTCTGCATATCATTTGTCTCCAATATCAATAAAGATTCGTAGATTATATTCAAGTTGTAAGTAAAGACTTGCATGGGCAGACGGATAAAACAGTGTACACAAATTCTAACACTTGAGTTTCACAGCATTGCAGTCACAAAACTCATCTATAAATATAGACGTCCGTCCTTCCTTCCTTCCCTTCCTTCCTTCCTCAGCTGCTTGCAATATATCGTTTGAGCAGCACAAGAGTAATTAGTAAGAAAGAATACTTGTACAAACCAAAAACATTTGGAACAGTATGATGGTGGGAGAAGGGTCTGACATTTACTTCATTTCAGGCAGTATGAACCCAAGATTTTTTATCTTTTGTTGGGTCAATTTAATTTCATTTGTTAATATACTCCATCAAGAACCCTCATTCATTGATAGTTCGTATAACCACGTGGGCATCGGATTACTTTGGCAAACCTTTGTCAAGCACCACAACACGGAGTTACATTCACAAATCCTGCTTAAAACTTTATTGTGCAAAAAAGAACTCATGTTAACCATGTCCAGAAGCAGTGTCAACTTCTCTGGGCCCGGAGCCATCTAGGATGGACCATCATGCGTACTGTGGTCAGATGAATCAGTATTCTAGGGTTTTTTTTTTTTCGATGACATGGACGCTGCGTGCCAAAAGTCAGGCTCTGTCATGATGTGGGGTTATGTCAGTACCAAGCAAAAGTCACTTACACTGCTGTGATGGCAGCATCAATGCAGAAAAGTACACTGAGATTTTAGTGCAACATAAGCTGCCTTCAAGGCCTTGGCTGTGTAAGAAGCGTGTACAGGTACAGGTACATATCCCCAATACAGAAAGTGTGGAGAATTTCAAAAAGAAAATTGGGACAAAGACGATCCCATACTGTTGTGCATGAGAAGGAATGGCAACATTACAAGGTGTTAAATGCTCTACCGTTTCAGGTTTTTTTAATGTGTTACAGGCCTGAATGGATGTATATTAACAAATAAAATCAACTTGATTAGACAAAACATTAAATATCTTGGGCCCAAACTGCCTGTACTTAGTTGAAGCACCTTTAACAGTGATTACAGCCTCCAGTCTTCTTGGGTATGATGACAAGGTTTGCACACCTGGATTTGGGGATTTTCTCTGCAGATCCTCTCGAACTCGGTCTGGTTGGATGGCGACTGTCAGTGGACAGCCATTTTCAGGTCTCTCCAGAGATGTTCAATTGGGTTCACGTCAGGGCTCTGGCTGGGCCACTCAAGGACATTCCCGGAGTTGTTCGTAAGCCACTCCTGTGGTGACTTGGCTATGTGTTTAGAGTCTTGTTGGAAGATGAGCTGTCGACCCAGTCTGAGGTCCGGAGTACTCTGGATCAGATTTTAACTAAGAATACCTCTGTACCGTATTTTTCGGGCTATAAAGCGCACCGGGTTATAAGGCACGATATCAGTGATCGGCTGCTAACGGGTATATTTTCATACATAAAGCGCACCGGGTTATAAGATGCATGAAATGAAACAAAACTCTTAAGTTCCCTCGGAAGCTCAGTTTGCTCTTCTTTACCTGGCGCAGGGCGTCTTCTTGCTTCCTCCACTTCCGTACCATTGATTCGTTAATGTTGAATTCTCTCACAGCTGCTCTATGACCATGTTGTACTGCGTGACTGATAGCGTTGAGTTTGAAATCCGCTTCGAAAATGAATGAATGAATGCACATACCGTATTTTTCGGACCATAAGGCGCACTTAAAATCCTTTAATTTTCTCAAAAATCGACAGTGCGCCTTAAAATGCGGTGCGTCTAATGAATGAATTAATTCTGGTCGTGCTTTCTGACCTAGAACCGATTGTAGATGGTACACACGGCGCCTCATAAATCTGTCAAAATGTTTTAGCCCGGTCTTGGTAAGTTCCGAAGCTTACGGCCACCTTAGTGGCAGCATCGAGGCGGAGTAATACGGTATGTGCCTCAGCATTAGGGTACGTGCATTCATTCATTCATTTTCGAAGCGGATTTCAAACACAACGCTACCAGTCACGCAGTACAACATGGACATAGAGCAGCTGCGAGAGAATTCAACATTAACGAATCAATGGTACGGAAGTGGAGGAAGCAAGAAGACGCCCTGCGCCAGGTAAAGACCAAACTGAGTTTCCGACGGAACTTAAGAATTTTGTTTCATTTCATGCGCCTTATAAGCGCTTTGTGGTCCGAAAAATACGGTACCCTAATGCTGAAGCACATACCGTATTACTCCGCGATGCTCATGACTACGGTGGCCGTAAGCTTCGTAACTTACCAAGGCCGTCCTAAAACATTTTGACAGATTTATGAGCGCCGTGTACCATCTACAATCGGTTCTAGGTCAGAAAGCACAGCCAGAATTAATTCATACATTAGACGCACCGCATTTCAATGGTCTGAAAAATACGGTACTTTGCTCCATTCAGCCTTCCCTCAACCCTGACCAGTCTCTCTGTTTTTCAGCCACTGAAAAACACCCCCACAGTATGAGGTCACTATGCTCTTTGGAACTTTCAGCGCAGAAAAAAATATTTTGTAGCTTTCTCCAGATCCGTGCCTCCACACAATCCTGTCTCTGAGCTCTACAGGCAGTTCTTTCCTCTCATGGCTTGGTTTTTGCTCTGATGCATTTTTAGCTGTGAGACCTCATATAGACAGGGGTGTGCCCCATGTCCAATCAACTGAATTTACCACAGGTGAACTCCAAACAAGGTGTAGAAACATCTCAAAGATGATCAAGAGAAATGGGAGGTCCCCCGGAGATAAATTCCAAGTGTCATACCAAAGGGTCTGAACTTATGTCCATGCAACATTTAGTTTTTCCTTTTTAATACATTTCCAAATTGTTCTAAAATCCTGTTTTTACTTTCTCATTATATGGAAAGTTATGCAGATTGATGCGGGAAACTTTTTTTTTTTTTTTTTAGCAAAACCCCTCAACATAACAGAAATGTGAAAAAAGTGAAAGGGTCTGAAGTCGTTCCGAATGCATTGTATACATTATTTGATAAAAGTTTTAAGTAAAGAGAGCTAAAATACACAAAACAATTATTAGGTCTGTTTTAGAAACGACATCTACAAAGTTAAACATGAATGAAGTAATTGGTGAATACGGAGTGTAATCTTAGTATTTGTTTTTAATAGTATTGTTTTCTTTTTTTATAGTATTACATTAACTACTGTGTAAATTTTTCCATGATGTTTTTGCAGTAACTGTAAACTCTAAATACAGTATATATGTGAAGTGAACATATTTAAACAGAGCTTAGGAAAACGCAAATGGACCCAACAGGGCTCTATATTCAGCTGACAGATGGACAAACCACATGTGTGTTTATAAGTGTGTGTGTGCTCACCGTGCTGAGAGGGTATGGTATCTTCCGAACAGGAAGGGGTTGTGGTCTGAGTGCTATATCCACTGGAGCAGTGCAAAGAGTCTCGACTAGCACGAGGTGCCTCCGAGTTCAGCCCACCCCCTAAAGTAAGTGCCAACTGCTCTCTGGCCATCTGTTGCTACAGACAAGACAGACAACAATAAAAAGGATTAAACGTCCCTTGATGATAGATATAACATGCTAAACTGGTACACAATGTCCAGATTCCTAGCACAGGTCTAAACCACGTGTCCATAAATAGTCAGCTTTACCTTTCCCGACGTCGACTGGGCTCGGGCTCGTTCACCATGCCCAGTGTAAAGGTGATGTGGGGGAGGATTGGAGTTGCCATTTTCTATACCCGGGACATTCTGACTGTGCTCCTACACATACACAGGTAACAGGTTACAGAGTAGAAACACAGTTAAGCAATTAGGCAAACATACTAACATGATACTGGACGACTATGATCCTTTTACACGGTTCTTTGTAGAACTGCTTTGTGACAATGCCTATTGTTAAAAGCGCTATACTATTAAAATGTTTTGTTGAAAGAAAGAAAAAAAAAAATATTATAATATATATATATATATAGATATATATATATATATATATAAGATATATATATATATATATATATATATATATATATATATATAATATATATATATATATAAAAAATAAAATCAGTGCCAATACTGTGCAAATGTTTTTTTTTTTTGATGCAATACACATTTCCTACTTTTAATAAATGCACCAGTTAAATTTAAACTATTTCTCATGTTCCTTTTTAAACACGAATTTCAAATGCTGACCTCGTCTTGGGTGGCCATTTCTCAAGCTAGCATGGAACTACAAGGTTAAACTTAATTATTTCCATTTAAAACATGGAGACACCAATACACTGAATGATGACTATGTGGAAAAAATGCACACACCCACAATATCCCATCAGTGAACACTGAGTGGGGCCTCACAGTGTTCTTTTGGCGGAGCCGGGAGCGACGATGAACTGAGCGGTGAGCAGTGGGGGAATTGCCCTCACTGAGAGAGCAAGAACCCGCCTCTGCCACGACCACTACGAGGGGAGTGGTACCACACTGAGAGGTAGCGATAGACAGGTAGGTAGAGTCAGGTGAAGAAAGAAAGAATGAAAAAAAGGGAAGGAAAAGGAAAAAAGGCAAGTGAGACACAAGCAACAGAAAGACAGAAAGAAATTAGCCAGTTGTTGAAATAAGTATTCTTGGCCAAAACTGTACCCCTTAATTTAAATATGCATTTATTTTCTTTTGTTTCTGGAATGACAGATAAAATAAAACAAGATTTTATTGATACTTCATATGAACAGTGTTAACATCTGACTTGACTATGAAGATCACGAAAAGATTGCACACGACTGCTGATCAAACAGACAGCATCTGTGCTGATGGTACAGGAGAACAATTTAAACAAACAGCATTTTATTTACTTTCTAGCTGTCCTTGTGCTCTCCACTCAACATTGTATTTAATCACCCTACACATTAGGGGTGGGAATCAATAGGCATCTCATAAATCGATTCTGATTCAGAGGGCTGTGTATTAATTGATTAGATGCATCTTTTTTCTATATGGGATTTATTGCAAGACTTTTTTTGATGGTGGGAATCGCTGTGTCAGCAATGCCGGCCTTACGCCAAACAACTTTTCAAGTGATATCACCGATGCTTACAGATTACCAGTCATTACTAAAGTCCACAACATAGCATAAAAGCCCTGGTTCTCAGAGTTACTGAATAAGGACGCGAATCCCTGGCAATAAGAGCTGCAACTGAGTTTGTAATTTGGGTCACTCTTACCGAGTTGGATGGAAGTTTAGACAGTGCCTGTTCGTATCTGTTGAACCTGTGTTCATGCCACAAACTGTCCAGGCAGCACTGTAGTTCTGGATTTCTGTCTTCCAGCTGTGTGTTCATTCATCAACATTAGCCTATCAACTGACATTTAAATAATCAATTTTTTACTTTTGTGAATCAATGCATCAACGTTCGGGATCGTTATGCATCTGTGCTTCTTTAATAGAATTACAGGAGGAAAGAAAAAGAAAGAAAGGAAAAATGTGAAACAGGGCAAGGTCAGGGAAAGGAAATAACACATGGGATAAAGACTGAATAACAAAGCTGAATTTGTGAGTCTACCACTACAGATCACCAAGGATACCAGTAAGTCTTCTGTTAAAGAAATCAAAGGGAAAGGCTAACCCAAAGCCATATTAGAACGGGGCTTTCCCATTGGAATATGACTTTGGGTGAGCCTTTCCCTTTGATTTTGCTAAATGTTTAAGTCTTGGGTAAACTTGTGTACAGCTCTTCACAGACAGGAGAATCAAGTCTGTTCCATCCAATGGTGATGGCTTCAAACAGTTGATAAGTAGGTGAAGAATGTTTCCCAGTTGGTTTGTGTTTAATGTGAAACCAAAAATTCTCAACAGGGTTCAAATCTGGGGTCTGACACGAGTCTGATTTACATGTTCTCAGGCCACTTCTTGATCTTCACAGTGTGAACAGGAGCATTATCTTGTTAAGATACATCATGTGATCAAAGTATAATTACTTGTTCTGTTTAGGAGGCTGCATCAGGTGGGCAAGTTATTAACTATCTACTAATTGTTAAAGGGGCTTTTATGGCATCCCGTACTAAATTCCTAGGCATTAATGCGGTCAGTCAGGTAATGTTCTCCTTGCAATCGCCAAACCCAGACTCAATCAGACTGCCAGGTAAGCGTGATTCGTCACTCCACAGAACACGTTACCACTGCTCCAGAGTCCAGTGGCGACAGGCTTTACACCACTCCAGCTGACGCTTGGCATTGTGCTTATTGATGAAAGGCTTGCATGCAGCTGCTCAGCCACAGAAACACTGACTCAAAGTTATCAGTCACAGTTATTCAGGCAGCAGAGTACCGGCAAATTTTATGCACAACGCGCCCCCGCAGTCGGGGACTCTGCTCTGTAACTTTAAGTGGTCTGACACACTGTGACTAAGTTTCTGAGTTCTAAACACTTCCACATTTCAATAATACCCTCACAGCTGATTGTGGAATATCTAGGAGGGAAGAAATGCCATAGACATACTTATTACCTTGGTGGCATTCTATTACAGTACCACGCTCAAAGACAGTGAGCTCTCTAGAACGTCCCAATCTTTCACAAATGTTTGTAAAAGCAGACTGCATGGCTAGGTGCTTGATTTTATACACCTGTGGTAACGGGACTGAATGAAACAACTGAAGTCAATGATTAAGAGTGTGTTCCAATACTTTCGTCCATATAGTGTAGCCTGTCTTGACAAACCTCCATGAACTATTGAGACTACACAGGCACAAAATATCATTTAAAAATATACCATGCACTTATCCTTTCCAGCACAGTAGTGTTGCAAATGTGGATATAGAGAAAACAATCCAGAGTCTGCTCTGAATGTTACATCTACTAACACTAGGGTGGATGTTGCAGAACTTTGAGACCCCTAAAGGCATTTCTCCCACAATCAGTCACTAAAACAACTTCTCTGACGGCACTTGAGTGACAATTACGTCTGCTAATGCATGTAGTACATTGCACATGTATTACCTTTCCAGATTCCTGGACCTGCAAATGCAGGCCATCCACAGCACTGGAGATGGAGTCGAGAGAGGGCACATGTCGCACTGTGGAATAGTTACTGAAAGAGGAACACAGAGGAGATGAACAAAACCAACTTGTTGTGTGCTTTAATAAATAAACTACAAATGCCGGTTTCTCCTTTAGCATTATTTCTAACAAATGTAAACTGTACAGGTATGTAGTGTTTATATTAAGCTTAAATCATTATACATATGCTAAACCTTTTTTCATTTATGGAAATTCACAATAGTTATGGTAAACAGAGTAATGTTCTGTTATGACCCTGTGTGGCAGAAAGCAGTAACGGTTAAGGGGATGGTATGATGGACCTGATACTGTTGTTTGGCAAAAAGCATTGACAGACAGCATTACTAACAACACAGAAGACCAACAGAGACTCAAGTCATAGGTGAGAGAGAATATGCAGGTAGTGGGGGACAAACAATGGAGTACTATTTACAATAGGACAGGCACATACACTTACAAATGGCGTTTACAGCTTGTTACAAATAAGCTACATACACTCAAGAGTCTCTAACCACATCAACCGAGTTTGAAAAGTCTCTGGTCCAAAACTGACCAACAAGCAAGCAGTGCTGGCAAATTTTAACATCAAAGTAAGTAAAGCCTGCTTGAGAAGTCGGTAAATGTTGCTCGATGACATAATGTGATAATCTGCATATTTGTGATGTCATCGCATCATATTTACATGCTGCCTAGTGTCAGATGATATCAATACTTCTCTGGCATCTAGTTGCTCGTCTCTTACTGTTTGTAGAGGACAAACCAAACAAACTGTGGATACTTACATACAAAACTATGTGCATATTTCAAAAGTCCAACAGTATGTACATACTGACATGAAGCAGTGCTTACCTGTACACATTATTTCAATCAAATAAGGTTAAAATGGTTTCCAGACACAGTTAAAGGCATGCAGGCACACACACACACACACACACACACACACACACACACACACACACACACACACACACACACACACACACCTGTTGATGCTGCCTTTGCGTGACAGCGTATTACTTGGAGATGCAGGTGGAGTCTGGTATGCGTAAGTGTATTCAGAGCCCTTCAGGTCAAGAATAACCTGAGAAATAAAACATCAAATTACAAAACACATCTGTTACACTTGGCAGCAACTGCTTGCACGTCAGAGTGCTCATTACCTGTTCACTAGCAGGTGGTAAAACATTGGGATCTGCTGTCAGGTTGCAAAGGTCTTCTAGAATTGACTGTAGATGTGTCACTTCTCCAAGCATACCAATCTCTTCATCCTAAGAATAGACGCACCGAACAAATGAACGATAGTGTATGTAGTGCATGAAGTACATCCCCCAAAGACACTGTAAGGATGCTTCAGCACACAAAACGCCTAAATACTGAAGTCCCGTCCAGGGTGCGCAACACCTGCACCGTGTGTTCTTCAATTTAGGTGGTAGGAGTCAGGCCAGGACAAAACGGAATAAAATGCAGGGGAAAACTATGGAATGCTGACAACAAACTGTAATAAAATTACAGCACATATTTAGACTCATTTGACTGATTTTTTTTTTTTTAATGAAGAAAAAAAGTGCTTGTCCAGTTTCAGGTGTGTGCTTATTTGTATTTATATGAACTCACCAGGACAGGTTTGAGCATTGTAACAAAGGAACAGAAACGTCCTCTTTCCTCGACCAGTGCACGGCACACAGCTCTCTTCTCCGTCTCTTCTAACTCCACATATCGTGTGTTCACATCTTGCAGAGCACTATCCAGCTGCATCCTCACCTCATCCTTTCCTACATAAACACACAGAAAACACACTGTATAGACAAAGGTTTGAGGATAGGAAAATAGTTACTTCCAAAGCACAGGTAATAGTATGGAGTTTGAATTTGCTGCTACAACTATTTTGTTCTTCTAAAAGCACTTCCCACTAGATTTTGGAACTATGAGGTCAGCTTCTGATGTTAGACAATAAGCCTCACTTTTGGCATTCCTGTGCATTTTCAAGGTGCCTGATGGGGTTGAGGTGCAGGCCAGGCAAGTTCTCAATCAAAGCTGGCAAACCAATTCTCTATGGACTTTAAGAACAGCAGGGCAGAAACTTGATGGACTGACTTGTCGGAAGCTAAAACTGTAAGTGTGTCAGATTGACAGTCACTGGGGTATTCAGTACAACCCACTCTACAGCCACTGTTTTCCATCTACACTAACTAATCTGTAATGACAAAGTGAATTTAGTATTTTACAGAAGCACATCTGGCAGCAGTTACAGATCGAGTCTCACGGAGCAAATCTCTACATGTAGTGTGTAGCTGATTTTGGGAAGTTTCTTTCTGGCAGATCCCCTCAGATCACAAATTGTCTGCGAACTGCAATCTTCAGGTCTCTATAATCCTACAGACTCGTACCTTATCAGACCAGAGAATCTTTCCCCCCCCCCCATTCCCAAAGTCCTGTAAATGCTGTTCTTCAAATCTCGAGTGCTTTCGTCCTAGGACACTACTCTAAAGGCTGTGGACAGGTGTCTTTTATACAGATAACGAGGTCAAACAGGTGACATTAATACAGGTAACTTCTTAAAGAAGTTGTTACAGGTCTGTGAAAGCCAGAAATCTCGCTTGTTTGTGGGTTACCAAATACTTATTTTCTACCATGATTTACAATTAAATTCTTTAAAAATCCTACAATGTGATTTCCTGGATTTTTTTCTCATTTTGTATCTCATAGATGAAGTGATGAAAATTACAGACCGCTCTCATCTTTCTAAGTAGGAGAACTTGCACAGTGGCTGACAAAATACTTTTTTGCCCCAGTGTATAAACAAAAACAAACCAGACATAAACAAACCAAAATGTTTTATATTTCAGATTCTTCAAGTGTCAGCTCTTAGTTGACAGCTTTGCCCCTCTCGCCATTTTCTCAGTCAGCTTTATGAGGTAGTCACCTGGAATGGCTTTCAGTTAACAGCTGTGGCTTGTCGAGTGTTAATTTCTTGGATCTCTTGCCCTCTTAATGTGTTTGAGACCATCACTTGTGTTGTGAAGAGGTAGAGTTGATATAGAGTGAATAGCTCTATTTGAGTAACGTTCCAATCCATATTATGGCAAGAACTACAACCAAGTAAAGAAAAACGACAGTCAATCCAAAAAATTTCAAGAACTTTGAAAGTATCCTCAAAGTGCAGTCGCAAAGACCAAACGTTATGATGAAACTGGATCTCATCAGGAAAGGAAGACGAAGATGTACTTGGTAAAGGATAAGTTCATCACAGGACAAGTTCATCAGGGTTACCAGCCTCAGAAACCGCAAGTTAACAGCCCACCTAAACGCTTTACAGAGTTCAAGCAGCACACACATCTCAACATCAACTGTTCAGAGAAGAGTGCATGAATCTGGACTTTATGGTCAAATTGCTGCAAAGAAGCCACTTCTAAGGAAGAACGACAAGAGAAAGAGAATGGCTTGGGCCAAGGAACACAAGGAATGGACATTAGACCAGTGGAAATCTGTCCTTTGGTCTGATGAGTCTAAATATGAGATTTTTGGTTCCAAATGCCATGTCTTTGTAAAATTCAGAAAATGTGAGCAAATGGTTCGTACATGTGTAGTTCCCACCATGTAGTATGGAGGAGGAAGTGTGGTGGTATGGGGGAGCTTTGCTGGTGACATTGTTGGCAATTTATTCAAAATCCAAGCCACACTTAACCAGAATGGCTACCACAGCATTCTGCAGCAACATGCCCTTCCATATGGGTTGCACTTAGTGGGACCATCATTTGTTTTTCAACAGGACAATGTCCCAAAACACACCTCCAGGCTCTTTAAGGGATATTTGACCAAGAAAGAGGGTGATGGAGTGTTGCATCAGATGACCTGGCCACCACAATCACCTGATCTAAACCCAATTGAGATGGTTTGGGATGAGTTGGACCACCGAGTGAAGGCAAAGCAGCCAACAAGTGCTAAGCACTTCTGGGCACTCCAAGAGTATTGGAGAACCATTTCAGGTGATTACCTCATGAAGCTGACAGAGAATACCAAGAGTGTGCCAAGCTGTAATCAAAGCAAAAGGTGAGTACCGTATTTTTCGGACCATAAGGCGCACTTAAAATCCTTTAACTTTCTCAAAAATCGACAGTGCGCCTTAAAATGCGGTGCGTCTAATGTATGAATTAATTCTGGTTGAGCTTTCTGACCTAGAACCGATTGTAGATGGTACACGGCGCTCATAAATCTGTCAAAATGTTTTAGAGGACGGTCTTGGTAATTTACGAAGCTCACGGCCACCGTAGTGCGCAGCAATCGCGGAGTAATACGGTATGTGCTTCAGCATTACGTGTGTGTGCATTCATTCATTTATTTTTTCGAAGCGGATTTCAAACAACGCTATCAGTCACGCAGTACAACACGGACATAGAGCAGCTGCGAGAGAATTCAACATTAACGAATCAATGGATGGGTACGGAAGTGGAGGAAGCAAGAAGACGCTCTGCGCCAGGTAAAGACCAAACTGAGCTTCCGAGGGAACTTAAGAGTTTTGCTTCATTTAATGCGCCTTATAACCCGGTGCGCTTTATGTATGAAAATAGATCCGTTAGCAGCCGATCACTGATATTGCGTCTTATAATCCTTTATAGCCCGAAAAATACGGTACTTTGAAAAACCTAAAACACATTTTGGTTTAACACTTAAGTTGACTACATGATTCCTTTTGTGTTCCTTCATAGTGTGTATGACTTCAGTATTAATTTACAATGTAGGAAAAAAATAAAAACATTGAATGAGAAGATGTGTCTAAACTTTTGACTGGTACTGTATACATGTACACACGCACACGCCTTTGTGGAGTGTAAAGCAAAGAACCTGAATACTTTAATAAAATCTGAAGATTCATTCTTGATTTGTAATAAATTTGAAAACTTTCACTAGATCCTTATGCAATACTGAGTATATGTTTAATATGCAAAAACTGCAGTGTAATCTATTTCAATTTTCGACATCGTGTGCAAAAAAGAAGGTGCCCTGAAAAGTTGCATTGAAGCTGTTCTGGTGCCTCATGGTGCCCAAACATATTACAAAAAAGTTTTAAATAATAGACAAACCTTTCAATCATTAATATTTAATTGTTTATCAATCTCTGTGGATGTTATAAAATTATATATCACTTCCACTAGATGGTAGCAAAGTATCTAGTACAGTCACCAAGTCGGCCTGATGTATTGTGATTACCACAAACATGGCTGCAAGGCCTGTTCCTTTAGCTCATTCACTGTACAAGAAAGCCTTACTCACATTGTGTAACTGTATGAGCAAATGTCTTAAGCATTGCATCTACACTGATTCTAATACAGAACTATATAGGCTGCAAGTACACAGAGTGGACACCAAAAGTGAGAGACTAATAATAAAAATGCTTCGATTTTTCACCCCTCCCCCAATTTCATACAATCATATAATCAGCATAACAACGAATGAACAAATGAGTAAAAATCTTTGGGGGAAAATATATGTTACTACGTCTTTATTCTGGCAGCTTCACAGTACAAGAGTATTTTTTTTCCTTTTGTACAACTGGGCTTTTTTATATGGTACAAAATTACACAAAATCAGTATGTATGAAACTCTTGCAGAATATAAAAATATAAAAATAAATAAATAAATAAATAAATAAATACATACATACTGTGCAAACTGCAATGTATTACAATCAGAACTTCGAGAGATGCCTTTTCTGGCTGAAGTATTTTTGCCCGGGTAAGATATACCTCAAATCCAGTATTTTATATATTGTTCTGAACCCGCCTCTTGGCAGGATTGTGTAAGTAAAGTGGCTCCACCACTTGCCTTTCCGGTCATATGCAATGCCTTGAGAAAATGCCTCCAAGTGATATTGGAGCCACTCTTTGGCATCACTGGTGCTACTAGTTAATGGGATTAAACCCGACAACCGCAATCTCATACACCCTTCATATTCCAACACGTTTTCTGCAGCAGTAATGGATTAAGTTGCTAGTGTTACGAGCAGCTGCAATATATAACCTTTTGGTCTGTGTCAGGTGTTTTAAAACCAAAAACATTCCAAACTGTAGACATGGCTCCTTTTGGGGCACAAGTTCTTCCTTTGCATCAATCACAATTTCTTTATCCTGCATCTCTGTTCTTTAATCTACCATAGGGACAGAGCCTCTCTCAGTTGTTAACGGATTGCTATACTGTATGTTAGTGTACCTGACTAGTTAGCAAACTGTACCCAGAATGCAGTTCGACAATGCCGTTCTACATAGCTCTCCATAGCGCTTCTAGCAGCAAACAATAGTATATTATTTCCTGCCTAAAGAATGCAGCTGTTGTTTCTGCTATGCTATGGCAGTATATGAAAAATTCATACCATATGGGAATACAAACTGCAAACGGTATACTGTATACTGTATACTGTATACAAACGGTATACTGCCCAGCACTAGTATGTTGATAAGTGTTGTTTAACGTCCATCCGATCAATGCTGACAGCTTAAGAATTATAATAGGAAATAAAAATGTTTTATATATACACACACACACAGGTACTCCCCAATTTACAATGGGATACGTTCTGCCAAGTCCATTGTAAATTAAGTACACAATATACAGTGTGGCAAAAAAGTATTTAGTCAGCCACTGATTGTGCAAGTTCTCCTACTTAAAAAGATGAGAGGTCTGTAATTTTCATCATAGGTACACTTCAACTATGAGACAAAATGAGAAAAAAAAAAAATCCAGGAAATCACACTGTAGGATTTTTAAATAATTTAATTGTAAATCATGGTGGAAAATAAGTATTTGGTCACCCACAAACAAGCAAAATTTCTGGCTCTCACAAACCTATAACTTCTTTAAGAAGCTCTTCCTGTATTAATGGCACCTGTTTGACCTTGTTATCTGCATAAAAGACACCTGTCCACAGCCTCAAACAGTCAGACTCCAAACTCATCAACTCGTCGTGATTGGAGGAAGAAGAATGCTGAGTTGCATCCCAAGAACACCATACCTACTGTGAAGCATGGGGGTGGAAACATCATGCTTTGGGGATGTTTTTCTGTAAAGGGGACAGGACGAGTGATCCGTGTTAAGGACACAATGAACGGGGCCCTTAAGCCAAAACCTCCTTCCATCAGTGAGAGCAGTGAAGATGGAACGTGGCTGGGTCTTCCAGCATGACAATGATCCAAAACACACCGCTCGGGCAACAAAGGAGTGGCTCCGTAAAAAGCATTTCAAGGTCCTGGAGTGGCCTAGCCAGTCTCCAGACCTCAACCCCGGATACTGAAAGCAAAGGTTCACATACTTTTGCCACTCACTAATATGTAATATTGGATCATTTTCCTCAATAAATAAATGACCAAGTATAATATTTTTGTCTCATTTATTTAACTGGGTTCTCTTTAGCTACTTTTAGGACTTGTTTGAAAATCTGATGATGTTTTAGGACTTTAAAGCACCACCGTAAGCTTGAGGAACTGGGATAATTTTTAACAAATCTAGGAAAGAAAAACCTGCACTGCAGTTCTGAAACATGAGGAAGGACTTGGTCCTCCAAAGGTTTATTCCTTACATTTAGGAACTTTTTCCTTCCACTGTCACCCTAGGCTTGCTCAATTAGGGCTCTGGGAAGAAATATTTGTAAAGCTGCTTTGAGACGATGCTTCATTCTGAAGCCTGAAGCACAAGAGAAGTCCAAAATCACATGACACAAAAGGAAGATGGTTTGTATTAGGAAATGGTTTAGATCTTAAGCCACCTGAGAGCTTCTACGTAGGACCTACCCATCTCTGGATGAGCCAAAGTACGCAGCTTTATATGACCTTAACAATCCACCTCATTAAAAATATGACACTGTACACTAGATGTGATCTCCAAAGATAACATACAGACAACAAAGGATAGCTTGTGTTCAAGGGAAGAACATAAATCACTGGCAGGTTTCAATAACCAATCAAAATTTCATGTTTTGAAATCCACACAACGTTACTCAATGGCATTCTAAAATGCTAGCTCACCACCACAGTGAACAAGGTACAAGACGAGTCCCACCAGTCTTGCTTTGGTCCACAACACTAAGCACACTGATAAGTCAATACCAGCTTAATACTGATAATCAGCATCTGAATGGTACATCATTAATTAACCATAAAGACATTTAAATAAAAATACACTAAAGTCAATGGAAAGAGAGGCCAAATAAAGCCAAATTTTAAAGAATACGCGGGCCTGACAACGTGGTTGATAATAATCGGGTTACTGGTATATATGTAATAAGTAATTCAATTACTGGGGTAAAAACTAGCTCTATTTATCAGAGTTCTTAATCTGATTTCTAGATTAGAGCATGTTGTATATATGACCATGTGAATAATTAGATAACTGCAGAAATCCGACTGTGATCGAATTATTAAGTGCATGTAAACGCACTCAGTGATCTACAGATCCAAATCTGATGGTAAAGTAAGCCATACGCATAGGTTTATTTGGGAATGTGGAGCCATTCCCCATCAAAGTTTGGAGGGGTTGAAACATCCCCCAATACCTGCTGCTTACACTGTTTAACAGTGTAGTGTGTTTTCTACTGGATGGTAGACTTGATCCAAATTATTATTATTTTAAAATTATATTATTTTTAAACAATTATGGTTTGGTACTATGGAGGGAGGAAGGCGCTCAGCTTCCCCCATGTCATAAACACCCAGCTCTAAAAAAAAAAAAAAAAAAAAAAAAAAAAAAAACAAATGGACTAGATGGACAACGTGTAGGAGGTGGACTTAAAGTCTATAGGTACAATTCGACATTTAGAGACACATTAACAGATGTACAAATTAGATGAATCCAGTTGCCTTATTTTGTTTTCAACACCAAGTTAACATCATTGGAACTGAAACAGACTTATTTCTCCATACCTTTTCTCATTTTCCTCTGCAGTTTGAGTGTATCAGAGGACTTCTTCTTGATGTCTGCACGTGCTTTCTTGTACTCTAAAGACACAACAAATAACATTTTATACAGTGAAACTTTATATTAACTATGATTTGAACAGAAAATACTCAAATAGCAGCACAAAAACAACAGAGTTTATATAAGATTGGTGTAGACTTAATCATAAGGATTATGCTTGCACTTGAATAAGCTTCATTTTTACTAAGCTGTTGTAAGGGAGCAATTAAATATCTGTGTTAACAAGCAACTTTTAACAGCAGTCACACGAGTTTACACCTTTGGCATGATCCTTATCAAGCTGACTTGACACTTTTTTCCACTCCTCGATCTTCAGCTCCAGAGGACTGATCAGGTTATCCATGATGGCCCTGACACACAGACATGACCACACAGAAGCAAGGCATTAGTAACCAGAGACAATTCAAATCTAAGATGATACAACACCAAATCAGAAAATGTGGGGACAATATGGAAAATGTAAACAAAAAGCACGGTCTTACATTGACTTTTATTTCATTACAGACAGTATGAACCCAAGACATTCCATGTTCAGTCTGGTCAACTTCCTTTCATTTGTTAATAAACATCCATTCCTGCATTTCAGGTGTGCAAGACATAAAAGACAAAAGTTGGGACAGGGGCGATTTATTGCTAGAAATGGGGTAAGATGACTAAATAATGACGTGATTTCAAACAGGTGACAATAATCACGATTCGGTACAAAAACAGTATCCACGAAAGTCATGTTAACCATGAAATGGTGTAAATTTCTCTGCACTCTGAGGTATATGGGATGGACCATCAGAGTGCAGTCCATAATCCAGGGTCTGTCAGGGTATGGGGCTGTGTCAGTGCTCTTGGCAAAGATAATTTACACTTCTGTGATGGCAGCATTGATGTAAATTTTAGGAAGGACGGAGACCCAGGGATGCCTGTACATTTTTCAACAAGACAATGCTGCACACATCATAAAGGTATGGTAGTGAAAGAAGAGTGTATGGGTACTGGAATAGCTTACCGGCAGAACTGGTTTTCAGTCCTTAGCTGTCCCCAACAGAAAATGTATGGAGGATTTTAAAACGAAAAATGCGACAATGACAACCCCATACTGTTGCACATCTTTCGTTTTCAGAAAGAATGGGACAAAATAACACCTGAAATGCTTCATCGCTTGGTATCCTCTGTGCCAAAATGCCTCAGGTGTTTTGCAAAGTGGTAAAGACTTTATCGTCCCAACTTTTTTTGGAAAGTGTTGCAGGCCTGAACTGTAGGAATGGATGTTTATTAACAAATAAAGTGAGGTTGACCAGACAAAACACTAAATATTTTGGGTACACTGTCTGCAATGAAATTAAAGTCAAAGTAAATGCAAGCAACACAGCGTTTATTTTTTATTTCCATGCTGCCCAAACGTTGTCTGCTTTGGGGTTGTATAAACATCACATAATTAATCTGCAATGAAAGGGATTTAAAGAGAGGAAAACTCCATTTATAAAGCAACCGAAGACACAACAAGGCATCCTTACGAGGTGAACAGTTTGAGTTTGCTCTCAATACTTCTATGCCTCATGCACATTCTGGTCAAAGCTGAGCCGATCTCTTTTGTCGCCCCTGCAAGTACAAAAGAAAGAAAAATACATTAGAGTTTAACACCTACGCAATCTTTAATTTCCAACTATACAGTCAAGACAATTTTGCAGCACATGTATGAAAGGCTTGAGAGTGAGCACTGACCTAGAAAAGATATTTTCCATCTTAAACACCCATTTTTCTTTAGCCGCTTTATGACATATGAAAACTTGATAGTTTATGATCAATGACCTGCAATGGACTTTACTGAACTAATCAACTATCCTGTATCAATTACCTTTCGGTAAGTGGTACACAAACAACTACAGATTTAGTTGATTCGTAATACAAGACACGTTCTGCCAAACAAAGGCAGAAAAATTAAACCATCAAGTACTGATCTGCAGTAAATACCACAGTAGTTAATTCTGTGTTTAATACATGTTCAATACTTAATTTACTGAGCAAGGTTTGGTTTCAAAATCACCAGGACCAAAAAAAAAAACCAAACAAACAAACAAAAAAAAGCTATACAAGCAACCTTGTATGAACTTCATATGTCTGAAATTATAAAGTAAAAAAAGTAAAGAATGTTAAACAAATTAAAAAACTCTTGTTATAACCTGCTGCCCTTCTATTTGGCAGTGAAATCTAATGATACGTTATATACACTATCCTTCATCAGGCTGTGTTAACATCACATGAAAACTGCTTAAAACAATTCTTCAACTGATTTGACATTTTTCAGAGTTTTTCTGACAGTTCAGCACAACATGAGCGCTAGGTAAGCTAGTGCTGTAGGGAATTATGGTAAATGCAGTCATACCAGTGAACCCTAACTAGACTTTAGGCATACAATGTACTTTATATAAACACATTGAAGGCACTCTGGTGACACCACTGCAGTTCCCCAAGTCCCCTACACCATTACACCACCAGCAGTCTAAACCGTTGATACATGACAAGATGTATCCATGCTTTCATGTTGTTTATGCCAAATTCTGGCCGTCCCTCCATCAGACAGAGCCAGTCATGTCTGCATGTAATGCCTAACCCAACTGGAAAAAACCTCAAAGCAGGGTCCCCATATTAAACTACTGTGCCAGCCAAGTGCTACTTAAGCATAATGTTTAGCAATATACAAAAAAGAAAACAAAACAGATTAAACAGGTCTGAAGACAAAAACTTCTCACTCAGGAGAGAAAAAGCAAAAGCAACCCTTGTACACCACTGACAGCAAATACAACCCTCTTGTGTATGGCTCTATTCTTGGAAAGCGAGTTTAGAAAACTACACAGATTGCCCTCAGTGAGCACTGGAAAAGTGGGGGACCAGTGAGAATGCTAAGTAAGAGCATTCTCCAGTCACTACCTCTTGCCTAGAATATCTTTGGGTATCATTTGCATTTTATCGATTCCAATTCTCGATTCCAAGTTTCGAATACAAAATGGTGAATAACGTGCCAAATGTATGGGTCTAAAGAATATCTTTATTTTATTCTTTATTCCAGTAAACAGAGCTGGCTAATGCAGAAGAGTCTTAACACATAACATGACTTAATGTTACTACAAAAACAATGACCTAGGAACAAGCAATAATTTTTTACGTTAAGCCTTTTACTTGTAACAGATTTAAAAGAAAAGAAAAAAGCTTAATGTAAAAACTTGCCTTCCTTTTGAATCACAGGTTCATCATTTCAGAAAGAGAGAGAGTACTTATGACCAGTAATAAAGTTAGAGACAGTGTTCTTAGGTCACTGTCTTATAGAACATTAAGTCACATTAAGCATTTTAGTCTCTCCCGGCTAATGCAGTATTCGGGCTAGGATACCGGAGTTCGTCTAACACACCCAATATCTTGCTAGTTCCTTAGATACATGTTACCATATTTGTACTGCAACCTCCTTTACAACACATAAAATTTTCACGGATTTTGCATTTAGCTTTTTCGTTTTCACTCAAAGTGAAGCCAAACTTTTGAGCACTTGTGAGTGTCTATCTTCCACTAATGTGGAGTGTATCAAACAATTACATCATGACATAACTGATTACATGACGCACCAGTCCTGGCATGCATGTACCAGTTTACAGACGTCTTCTTGTACTAATCATGGCCATGTATTTGAAGACTAAAATAAATTTATAGGAACTGATAAGTGGAATCAAATTTCAATTTTTTTTTATGGGTAACTGTTCTTGGAATTTTGTAACTGGTTCCGATAGCCAACCGAACTCTTGCCTTCTAGTTCAAACCCTATATCAGTCTAGATGGCCACAGGAGTGTGGTGCTTGTTATCCCCGAGAACTCAGCTACTCGGTCTACTGCCTTCCCCTTCTGGTGTCTGGAAGAGGAGGAGGAATTGGTTTGCTTTCATCTTAGAAATTACTTTTCTCACCTTGATATCGTATCTTTTGGAATTAAATGTTGTTGCTGTTACATTCCTCATAAACCTTCATATCATTGTCTACCAGCTTCTCGACACTCTAGATAGCTTTTTTTTTTTTTTTTTAAGTACTGGATGGTCTTTTGAATCTCTTCCCTTCATTGGTCTCCTCAATCTTCTATCAGACAAGCTCCAGTCTTCCTGTCTCTTTCCTCTTGCTATATTTCAAACCATTCTTTAACAGCCACACAAGAATAGCAACATTCTCGGCCTCGTCTTCAGCCAAGACATCCTTCTGCAAAGTAATTCTAGAAGAATCTGCCTCTGACCCACGTAAACTCTGTGCAATCTTTTCATCGCTCCTCAACCCACCTCCTTCTCCTCAAGTCATCCTCCCTAACTGCTCAAGGCTTCGTCATCCTTCTTTAAAAAGGACAGAAACGAGATCTGCCATTTTTCTTCCTCTGCCGCTATTCCAACTGCAGATATGCAACCTCAACACCTTAACCTTCTTTTCTCCGCTTTCTATAAATGATATTCTTCCACTTCTCCCATACAGTAATACTACCACAAGTCAACTAGATCCCCATCAACAGTGCTCCAAAAGACTGCTCAAGACTTTCCTCCTTTCATCGCTTCCAACATGAACACCTTGATGTCTGTTCATGTTCATTCTGCTTTCAAGAAGGCAAGATTGTTTGTTTATTTAACGTCGCCATCAGCATCAGTAGCCATTTCAGCAACCCACAAGGTTACAACAAGACTAGTCATATACATGCTCTCATGTCAATTACAATTTTGCATAAACAGTTAACTCAACACTTGTCTTTAGACTGTGGAGGAAAACCGAAGAACATGGAGTAAACCCAACCGGACACGGGGAGGACATGCATACTCCATACAGTAAGGGCCCAGGACGCTCCTCCCTGGGACTGAACCCAGGACCTTCTTGCTATGAGGTGGCAGTGCTACCCACCGAGCCACCGTGTCACCCCCCAGTTAACAACATTGTCACTGCCGCCTAGCTCAAGATGGCAAGAGTCATGCCCATCGAAGCAACTTACACTCAACATCTCAAACATCAACAACTACAGACCGGTATCGTTCCTCTCGCTCCTCTCCAAAATAGTTTAACATTGTCTACAATCACTTGTCCACATTTGTCATCCAACTAGTCTGGCTTCAAAGCAGCACAGTCCACAGCAGCTGACTATTTCTGAGAAGCTTCATGCTGCCAAAGCAGCCAATCAGCAATCCCAGGTTGTGATTCTTCCAGATCTCTCATAAACCTTTGACCCAGTCAGAGGCCACAAGTTTCTCGTTTCCATCTTCTCCAGCCTTGGAATCACAGGCGCAGTCTGGCAGTAGCTTGCTTCCTACCTGGAGGGATGATCTTATCAGGCATGATGGAGAGGATCCACATCTGCACTATGTGAACTCAAGTCCCACAAGGCACAGTTCTAGGACAACTTTTCTCTCTACACCAGTTCTCTCAGAAGTGGTCATAACCTCACATGGCTTCTCTCACCACTGTTGGGCTTATGACAACTCCTTCCCTCCATCCGATCTGAAGAGCAGCTCATCGTGGATATCTTGTTAATTGAAACTAAACCATAGCAAGACCTGGTACACTCCTCAAACACATCCTCTAAGAATGTAAAAATCCTAGGAGTAACCTTTGACATAACCTCTGTAACCAACTGCTTGCACAAACAGACCAGGTCATGCAGTTATCTCCCTTGCAACAAGATAACCTGACCGAGCATTTCTAAGGAAGCCAGAAATGCTTGGCCAGTCTCTTGTTGTATACAAACTAAATTATTGCAGCATTCCTCTGGCAGGTCTTCCCGTGCGTACAATCGGCCTCCTACAGCTGATTCAAAATTCAGTAGCACATCTGGTTTTGTATCTACCAACTGCTGTGTTCTCCTCACTAGGTCCCTGTAGCTGCCCACGTGAGATTTAAAGCCCGGATGCTCACCTACAAAGTCAAGACTAAATCAACCCCTTATTACCTAAGCACACCCGGCGTTGTACCTTGTACTGTTCGAGACTCAAGCTTGGCTCAACTGGCCCCACCACTCAAGACTAAAGGAAGACAAGTATGAAGACTCTTATCTGAACTGGCACCCAGGTGGTGGAATGAACTTCCACTGGATCTCCGAATGGCTGAGTCTCTTACTACCTTCAAATGTTAACTAAAAACTCACCTTTTCACTCAGCACTTAAAGACCGAAACTGCACTTACACAGTTACTTAAAAAATAAATTTCTATGTCGGTTTGCGCATTGTATCCACATCAAACCCTACAGGGATTTAGTTGGATGAAGTTCTTATGCTGTTGGTTATCTGCTATGTACATGAGATTATTCCTACTAAGAAGAACAAAAACAGTTTCTATAAGTCACTCCAGTTAGCTTTCCCAGTCACTGGAGTTGAATACACATTCCACATACAGGAGCATTTATGACGCACCATTCTAAATCCATAGACATTAATATGGAGTTGATGTCCCCTTTGAATTTTTTGCTCATTTATCCATATGAGCATTTGTGATGAGACACTGATGTTGGACGAGATGGCCTGGCTTGTAATCTCCAAAATGTCTTGGTATGCTGAAGGCTCAAGATTTCCCTTCACAGGAACTACTGGGCCTGCCAACGCCTAAAAAACAACCCCATAACATTATCCCTCCTCCACCAAACTTTACAGTTGGCACAATGCAGTCAGACAGTCCTGACATTCAGAAAATCCAGACTCATTCATCAGACTGCCGTGATTCTTCACTCCACATAATATGCTTCCACTGTTCCAGAGTCCAGTGGTGGCAGGCTTTACACCACTCGATCTGACGCTTGGCGCTTGGTTTTTGTGCTGATGTTAATGCCAAAGGACTTGTGGATGTCTGCAGTTACTAAGTCAGCCGTGCGTCGGTGACTTTTGCGCACCATGCGCTTCAGCATTCGGTGACCCTGCTCTCTAACTTTACTTCTAGCAGGATGGCGATCTCTGTGATTCTCTGTGAGCATCTCTCCGTGACAAGCATTCATCACAGAGCCTTGACCTGACTGCCACGGAAAAAAAATTTTGACTGAACTGAGAATACATATTCAAGCAAGGAGGCCCAAACACCAGTTCTGTCAAGAAATGAGCAAAAATGTAGGCACAGTACTGTTCTGGAAGGTTAATCCAAGCATTTAAGCCAAGTTAAGCACATAAAAGGCAATTCCAAATACCAAAATGTTAAGAGAGACAAACTTGAGCCACTAAACATGTGAAACAGTAAATAAATTATGAAATACATTTTAGCCACATCTCTTATGGAAACAGCATACAGTCAAAAGAATTTGACAGGAAACGCATAGTAACATGAAATGCATGGAGTGATTGGGACTGTGGTAGCCTAGCGGTTAAGGTACTGGACTATGGACCAAAAGGTCCAGGGTTCGAATCCCACCTCTACCAAGCTGCCACTGTTGGGTCCTTGAGCAAGGCCCTTAACCCACAATTCCTTGGATTGTAAGATTTTATCAATTGTAAGTCGCTGTGGATAAGGGTGTCTGCTAAATGCTGTAAATGTTAAATGTTCGATGTGGACAAGCCAGAAGGCTTGTAAATTGAAATGTAAATTGAAAGTGAATGTCTTCAGGTACAGGTGTGCTTAATCAATTGACCTCAACTGTAATGGCCTGCCAACAAATCTAAAAAAAAGATGCACCTGTCACTTAAAAAAAAAAAAAAGTGTAATTAAACTGCACACAAAGATATCTTTTGCCTACACAATATGATACAGCACATGAAACCTGCTGCTGATAAGTGTTAGCCATGTACTGGTCACATTGCTAGAACAGAAGTGTTCCAACTATATAGAGGTGGAATTAAAAAAAAATAAAACAACAAATAAAAGTGTTTCTAAGCTAATCATTTCAGAATATCAAAATAAAAATCTATCTAGAACATTCTTAGTATGTTCAACTATCCACTGACATTCTAACAGCCAATATACACACACTGGACACTATTAGACACAACTATTCAACCGCTCGTTAATGCAAATATCTAATCAGCCAATCAAACTGAAGCAACTCAACGCATTTAGATATGTATACGTGGTAAAGAAGGTCTGCTGAAGTTCAAACCGAGCATCAGAATGGGTACAAAAGGTGATTTAAGTGACTTCGAACATGGCATGGTTGTTGGTGCTAGATGGGCTGGTCTGAGTATTTCAGAAACTCCTCATATACTGGGATTTTCACACACTGTCATCTTTACTGTTTACAGGGAGTTGTCTGAAAAAGAGAAAAAAATATCCAGAGAGCAGCAGTTCTCTGGGTGAAAACGCCTTGCTGATGCCAGAGGAGAATGGCCAGACTGGTTCACTATGAAAATAAGAAAACAGTAACTCAAATAACCACTCATTACAACCAAGGTTAAGAGCATCTCATAACGCACAGCACATCAAACCTTGAAGCAGATTCGTTCCAGCAGTAACCCACTTTGTGATATGGTGGAGGAAAAGAGGAAAACAGGAGATTTAATCATGAATGTGCAGTCCACAAACCCACAGATACTGCATGATGCCATCATATCGATATAGACCAAAATGTCTGAGGTAATGTTTCCAGCACCTAGCTGAAACTATACCACAAAGAATTAACGCAGTTCTGCAGGCAAAAATGGGTCCAACCTCGTGCTAGCAAGGTGTACCTAATGAAGTGGCCAGTGAGTGAATGGCACATGGTGGATCTGAGTCTTAGGGTGCACTCACACTGAGCACGATTGCCTTGAATCACGCTCTGGCCCGCACTCACACTAGCCTCACACAGAAACGCGCTCCGGCGCGCTTTCGTCATGCTTTCGTCATCATCATGCTCGCTCGTGCAGCACACTTCATGGTTGTACATATGATCGGGTAATCACATATGTTTATGCCGCCCTTAACTTTCGTTTTGTGCGCGCTGTGCAGCTGCCTCCGTAAGCACCAGATGCCGAAAATAAGTGCATCACATCATCAGTACATTATTATAAGGCTCATTAGGGCTGTGTGTAAGCACGAACAAATAGAAATAAAAAAGCCACGTATAAGTATAAGCATAGAGAAGCCGGAACACTGTGCAGCATTATCAATGCACTTATTACAAGGCTTATTAGGGCGGTGTGTCAGAGCGAACAAATACAAATAAAAAAGCCATGTATAAGTATAAGCATACAGTCTGCTGTGCAGGATAAGAAGCCGGAACACAGTGAGCGACATAATCAATACACTATGTGTGTCAGCAAGCACAAAGTGAAAGAAAAAGCCATGTATACGTATAAGCATAGAGTCTATGTATAAAGCCGGAACACTATCAATGCTCTTATTATAAGACGTATTAGGGCTGAGAGTCAGCGCGAACAAAACGAAACCAAAAAAAGGCACAGATGTATGTTATTACCCGATCACATATGTACAACAATGAAGTGCGCTGTGCTCTGTGAGCACGTATGTGATGACGAAAGCGTGCCGGAGCGCGGTTACATTCACACCACAAACGTACCGTGCTGGAGTCAGCGAACCGCGCTCCGGCCCACCTATTTCAAGCAGGCCCGAGCACGATTGGGAGCACTCTCACTAGCTGCATCAAATGCGCCCGGGTGCGGTTTGAATTGCCTAGTGTGAGTACACCCTTAATCAAGATGTTATGCCATATCTCTCAGGTTAGTTTTCCACCTTACATATACAACTATATACAGTGGTGCTTGAAACTTTGTGAACCCTTTCGAATTTTTTATATTTCTGCATAAATATGATCTAAAACATCAGATTTTCACACAAGTCATAAAAGTAGATCAAGAGAACCCAGTTAAACAAATGAGACAAAAATGTTACACTTGGTCATTTATTTATTTATTAAGGAAAATGATCCAATATTACATATTAGTGAGTGGCAAAAGTATGTGAACCTCTAGGATTAGCAGTTAGAGTCAGGTGTTTTTGATCACTGGGATGACAATCAGGTGTGAGTGGGCACCCTGTTTTATTTAAAGAACAGGGATCTATCAAAGTCTGCTCTTCACAACACGTTTGTGGAAGTGCATCATGGCACGAAAAAAGGAGATTTCTGAGAACCTCAGAAAAAGAGTTGTTGATTCTCATCAGCCTGGAAAAGGTTACAAAACCATCTCTAAAGAGTTTGGACTCCACCAATCCACAGTCAGACAGATTGTGTACAAATGGAGGAAATTCAGGACCATTGTTACCCTCCCCAGGAGTGGTCGACCAACAAAGATCACTCCAAGAGCAAGCCGTGCAATAATTGATGAAGTCACAAAGGACCCCAGGGTAACTTCTAAGCAACTGAAAGCCTTTCACACATTGGCTAATGTTAATGTTCATGAGTCCTCCATCAGAAGAACACTGAACAACAATGGTGTGCATGGCAGGGTTGCAAGGAGAAAGCCACTGCTCTCCAAAAAGAACATGGCTGCTTGTCTGAAGTTTGCTAATGATCACGTGGACAAGCCAGAAGGCTATTGGAAGAATGTTTTGTGGACGGATGAGACCAAAAAAAAAAAAGTTTTATGTTTGGAGAAAGGAAAACACTGCATTCCAGCATAAGAACCTTATCCCATCTGTGAAACATGGTGGTGGTAGTTATCATGGTTTGGGCCTGTGTTGCCTGCATCTGGGTCAGGACAGCTTGCCATCTTTGATGGAAACAATGAATTCTGAATTATATCAGAGAATTCTAAAGGAAAATGTCAGGACACAAGAGAAGGTGGGTCATGCAGCAAGACAACGACCCTAAGCACACAAGTCGTTCTACCAAAGAATGGTTAAATTAGAATAAAGTTAATGTTTTGGAATGGCCAAGTCAAAGTCCTGACCTTAATCCAATCGAAATGTTGTGGAAGGACCTGAAGTGAGCAGTTAATGTGAGAAAACCCACCAACATCCCAGAGCTGAAGCTGTTCTGTATGGAGGAATGGGCTAAAATTCCTCCAAGCCGGTGTGCAGGACTGATCAACAGTTACAGGAAACGTTTAGTTGCAGGTATTGCTGCACAGGGGGGTCACACCAGATGCTGAAAGCAAAGGTTCACATACTTTGCCACTAACTAATATGTAATATTGGATCATTTTCCTCAATAAATAAATGACCAAGTATAACATTTTTGTCTCATTTGTTTAACTGCATTATCTTTATCTTCTTTTAGGACTTGGGTGAAAATCTGATGTTGTTTTAGGTCATATTTACGCAGGAATATAGAAAATTATAAAGGGTTCACAAACTTTCAAGCACCACTGAATACAGGGACTTAACTGAATGATGTGACTTCTTGTATTGCTTAATTAGCTTGTTAGGTGCATTAATACAGACTAACTTTAATTAGGGACAGTCAGATTAGCAGAGACCAACGGTGCATCACTGCAAAAAACATGTTTTGCAAAACAGGACAATAAAAAACAGAAGATTTAAGTGATTTGGCTGCTGAGCAAATAAGAATTCACTCAAAATGTTCTTACAACTGCTTGTATATGATGTAACCCTGGATAACTCGTCATAACGTGTTTTGGAAGTGTTACAACACATAGATTGAGGGCAAAAAAGGAAAGGAATTTCTTCTCACCTCGTGTTCCAGTTGCTATGTCAGCAACCTTTTGAAAAGCATCCAGAAACGAGCCAATGGCAATGATGGTTGTCCTAAAAAAAAAAAACAAGAGCACAGAGAATGACATGAATGAATTGTAAAACACATTTTTCCACTGGCACAGTGTACGTGCTGGCTCGTCATTGACCACATGTACAGCTGTGTAACAACCAATCCACAGCGAAGTTCCCTGATGCCCAACTTAAAAATAATAACATGCCCATCTCTGAGCAACATCAAAACCACTCATTTGAAGTGCATTATACTGCTCTGGGAAAGTTTCTGCTGGGGAACGTCAGGTTCTGGAATTTATGAAGATGTTACTTTGCCACCTATCACCTACATTAACATTGGCACAGACAAAGAACACTTTCCCTAAAGCCACTGGTATCTTTCAGAAAAATAATGCACCCTGTCAGACAGCAAAAACTGTTCAGGAATGGTTTGAAAAAGACTTCAAGGTGTTGACTTGGCCTCCAAGTTTGGTATATTTAAATCCAGTCAAGCATTTCTGTGGGATGTGCTGGACAAAAATAAATAAATAAATAAATAAAAATAAAAAATTCTGATCCATGGCGACCACACCTCTGACTTTCAGCTTACAGGACTCAAAGGATCTGCTGCTAATGTCTTGGTGCCAGATATCACAGGGCACCTTCAGAGGTCTTGTGGAGTCCATGTCTGGAAGGTATATTACCAAATAATCATCACGTGGTTTAAGTGACAGCTCATCAGTGTCCATAATTTTAAATTGTGTAATTTGACAGTGGAAGTAATTTAACATTGTTTGTGCCAATTTAAATTCAACAAACACCAATTCTCTTTAATTTAGTGTTACAATGTACAGTGGGGCAAAAAAGTATTTAGTCAGCCACTGATTGTGCAAGTTCTCCTACTTAGAAAGACGAGAGAGGTCTGTAATTTTCATCATAAGTACACTTCAACTATGAAAGACTAAATGAGAAAAAATATCCAGGAAATCATATTGTAGGATTGTTAAAGAATTGAATTGTAAATCATGGTGGAAAATAAGTATTTGGTCAATAACAAAAGTTCAACTTTGTAACATAACAGTTGTTGGCAATGACAGAGGTCAAATGTTTCCTGCAGGTCTTCACCAGGTTGGCACACACTGTAGCTGGTATTTCGGCCCATTCCTCCATGCAGATCTCCTCTAGAGCAGTGATGTTTTGGGCAACACGGACTTTCAACTCCCTCCACACATTTTCTATGGGGTTGAGGTCTGGAGACTGGCTAGGCCACTCCAGGACCTTGAAATGCTTTTTTTTTTTTTACAGAGCCACTCCTTAGTTGCCTGAGCGGTGTGTTTGGGATCATTGTCATGCTGGAAGACCCAGCCACGTTCTATCTTCAATGCTCTCACTGATGGAAGGAGGTTTTGGCTTAAAAACTCACAATACACGGTCCCGTTCATTCTTCCCTTAACACGGATCAGTCGTCCTGTCCCCTTTGCAGAAAAACAGCCCCAAAGCATGATGTTTCCACCCCATGCTTCACTGTAGGTATGGTGTTTTTGGGATGCAACTCAGCTTTCTTCTTCCTCCAAACACGACAAGTTGAGTTTTTCACAAAAAGTTCTATTTTGGTTTCATCTGACCACATGATATTCTCCCAATCCCCTTCTGGATCATCCATATGATCTCTGGGGACACGCCTGGCACTGCACTCCCTCTCGACGTAGTGTGTTACTGTTGGTAGCCTTTGTTACTTTGGTCCCAGCTCTCTGCAGGTCATACATCAGGTCCCTCCGTGTAGTTCTAGGATGTTTGCTCACCGTTGTCATGATCATTTTGACCCCACGGGATGAGATCTTACGTGGAGCCCCAGATCGAGGGAGATTATCAGTGGTCTTGCATGTCTTCCATTTTCTTACAATTGCTCCCACAGTTGATTTATTCACACCAACCTGCTTGCCTATTGAAGATTCACTCTTCTCAGAGTCTACAATTTTCTTCCTGGTGTCCTTCGACAGCTCTTTGAGCTTGGCCATGGTTGAGTTTGGAGTCTGACTGTTTGAGGCTGTGGACAGGTGTCTTTTATACAGATAAGGTCAAACAGATGCCATTAATACAGGTAACGAGTGGAGGACAGAAGAGCTTCTTAAAGAAGTTGTTTCAGGTCTGTGAGAGTCAGAAATCTTGCTTGTTTGTGGGTGACCAAATACTTATTTTCCACCATGACTTACAATAAAATTCTTTAAAAATCCTACAAAGTGATTTCCTGGATATGTTTTCTCATTTTGTCTCTCATAGTTGAAGTGTACCCATGATGAAAATTACAGACCTCTCTCATCTTTTTAAGTAGGAGAACTCGCACAATCAGTGGCTGACTAAATACTTTTTTGCCCAACTGTAAATGCTATGTCAAGTGTTGTACAGTATTGTTTAGGGGATAATGACAAAACATGTCTGTACATGTGAACGAAACAAGACATGAGGCAAACGTGAGCTGAAGAGCCTGAGGATCTGTAAAACTGCAGGAGACTATAAAGAGACTATAGCGCTCTGCATGTGGCAAATTCATTTTCCCCTTTTATTTCTTTTTAACCGCTTAATACTGATTATACATGTTTTACACATTTCTAAAATAACTATAATATATCCAGCACACTATAAGACAAACATTAAGTGCTTTAGTTAATGTTCTAATCATCCAATGCTTTACTTCATTTAAACTAAACAGTGCATTTTAAAGTACGATGTGTGTTCCTGTAGATAGAAACTTCCATTTTAAGACAAGTGACTACTGGCCCTAAATATCAGTTACTGATCCCCACCATGTTGACTCAAAAGTTAGCCTGACACGGGTGTAGCCTCTTTCCAGTTCATGCCCTTTTCTTTAGAAGTACTCTAATGCCAAGTAATTTACAGTCAAAAATCATTTTAATATGCACAGAAGCTCCATTTGTCTTCTCCCATTTACAGAGCCTAAGGCAGACACAAACAGTTTTTTCTTGAGCCTGTACTTGTCAGCTCCCAGAGTGTGATAACTTCGCCAAGTACAAAAAATATCAAAGAACATTTTACATGGCAGACAGACTCTTCAATCTGATATGCTGTCATGTAACAATGATCTTAGTGAGGTAACGCTTTTGGGAAACATTTAACACATGATTTCCCAATGCCCTAGGCCATGTCAAGGTTTACTTGTATTAGATGAATAATACTGAGTCATAGTGCTAGGATACACAGACTCAAATCTGGTCGACCAGGAATGATCGGTCAACAAAGATCACTCCAAGAGCAAGGCGTGTAATAGTTGGTGAGGTCACAAAGGACCCCAGGGTAACTTCTAAGTAACTGAAGGCCTCTCTCACACTGGCTAATGTTAATGTTCATGAGTCCTCCATCAGAAGAACACTGAACAACAATGGTGTGCATGGCAGGGTTGCAAGGAGAAAGCCACTGCTCTCCAAAAAGAACATTGCTGCTCGTCAGCAGTTTGCTAATGATCACGTGGACAAGCCAGAAGACCATTGGAAGAATGTTGTGTGGACGGATGAGACCAAAATAGAACTTTTTGGTTTAAAAGAAAAGTGTTATGTTTGGAGAAAGGAAAACACTGCATTCCAGCATAAGAACCTTATCCCATCTGTGAAACATGGTGGCGGTAGTATCATGGTTTGGGCCTGTGTTGCTGCATCTGGGTCAGGACAGCTTGCCATCATTGATGGAACAATGAATTCTGCATGAATTCCCTAAGCACACAAGTCATTCTACCAAAGAACGATCAGAGAAGAATCAAGTTAATGTTTTGGAATGGCCAAAGGGGGGGCTAGGGGGTGTCCACACCAGACTAAGTATAATATTTTTGTCTCATTTGTTTAACTGGGTTCTCCATCTACTTTTCGGACACTAAAGGTTTCACAAACTTTCAAGCACCACTGTAGCACAGTGCACTTTTAGCCTATTTGAAACAGGGTTCATGAAGAAGTATAAAGACACTAAACATCCTATGTAACCGCATGGATTAACAGTATGTCTGAGACAAAAAGCAAAGCTTGCACATGTTGTTTTCTGCTAAAAGCACCTAATGACTATGTGAAGATGGCATCATTCTGGTCATTGTTTTGTATTTTCTGTGTTCTGAATGATACAGCTCAGAGGCCCTCCATCAATCCCAATTAAATGCTGTGAAGCAGCAAACAAGATACATTAAAAGCCCTCTTGAACAGATAGAGCAATAATCAAAACCATCAAAAGAAACCGGTTGTTATGAGCAATACAGAAGGGAACAACCCAGATCAATTAGTCCATTATTGTGTAAGCACTGTAGAAAGCACAGCCATAACCAGAGACAGATGAGTCAATAGAGAACACCGTAAAAGAACAATTAATTTAAATTGGAATAATTAGCATTCTGAAATAATTATATACTTGGGTGACAGCTTAAAATGTTTTAATGGAATATCTCTCAGTAGATGAGCTTGTACCTTGGGGAACAATTAACAAGGTCAAATACTTTGTAGCAGAATCCCATTCATTGCATCCATTGATTGCCCAAGAAAGATGGGTCCCTTTGAGTTCTTTTTTTTCTTATAACTGTCAGTGAGTTTTTTGGCCACTGTGACCCACGACTTGCTAAATTTGGGATTGGTTTTATATATTAGAAGATCATTTCAATTGTGAAGCTGCTTTGAGACAACGCACTCTTGTAAAAAGCACTATGGAAATAAATCTGAAATCTGATCATGACTGTATGTTATCAGAAAATACAGTGGTATCAGATGATAGGAACAACACTGAGTGCTTCAATGCCAGGCGCCCCTCTAGTACAGCCACATTTCATGGCAGGGAATATAAAAAGAAAACCTTAGCTAGGTATGCAACAGGAGCACAACCAAAAAGGCCACAATGTGGAGATGCAAGCACTTGAAATCGATATTAGTCCCCCTACATACTCACATGCACTTTAATTTACTAGGCCATTCTTACAACCACAACCTACCACTGAAAAAAAGCAGTATGAGGCCACAAGATTTATGGCTGCAGATGGCGGCCTACTGTCCTCTCTTCCTTTCTCAAATTTGAGAAAATACTACTAATAAGTGTTTTGTGTGTACGTTTCCTTGCTTTGTCATATTATGACATCCATTCAAAGACACTACATATAAACGAAGTTTCTGATATCCTGAAATTATGAACTACAAATAATTAACGCTACTTAATTCTACACGGTGGTAGTGTCCCTGCTCAACACTGACTGTGTTTACATGCACTTCATGTGATCATAATGTCTGCAGTTATCTGATTATTCAAGTGGTCACAAACAGAATACTCAGATTTCCTTTGGGTCTGCTCCTTATTCGGTCTCTCTCCAGTATTACTGCTAGTTTGTTTTGTTCAACCTCTAACGTTAAAAAGACTAACAATCAAGTGGTCGCACACTAACATTGTAGTTGGTTGCCTGTTTTGTTTGAGCCTATTCACTTATTTTTGGACTTGTTTCCATATAGACCTGGCTGCTTGTCTTTTTTTTTTCCATGAGATCTGGCAAACCTTGAATTAAATGCAACACCCAAAAAATGGCTCGTTCAAAAAAGGCTCCGTCTTTGCAGCAATATAGAGAAAGCTGCAAGAAGCACTGCATACAAGAGACGCAGCGACTGCAATTTTCTTTTTTTTTTTAATACATGACTGGCTGATTTTGATTTTATTTCTGCCTGAGAATTATAAATGACAGCATACAGACAATTTCTCAATAAAGATGAGAGTTGTTGGCTTGTACCTAGCTCTATTCTCTCACTACATTTAGATCTGTGGCATTAGTCACACAAATATCAATCACTGCAAACTTGCTCAAATTGTTCTTTATTACAGCCTTGATAAGAGCCTTTTACCAGTTAGTGCAAGGGTACAAGTCCAAGAAAAGACGCTGAAATGCAACTCACCCCAGATCACACCCGAGACCCAGATCACTACTGTAATGAATTAACAACACACTCCTGTGCTAAATCTCAGTAACAAATGGTACAACACAATTAAAAACACGCATTGTGAGCCTTTATCAACTAATAAAAAATAAAAAAAAGACATGTACACACCAAGCAGATCACAGACACACAAGAATCCAAAAATAAGCAGACCACCGAGCTGCAAACTAAATGCTAAATGGACCAAGAAATAAACATGGAGCGGCTGAGCACCAACTGTTTAAGTAAACACTGACATACTTTTGCCACTCGTATGAAATACTGGATAATTTTCCTTAATAAAATGTCACCAAGTATACCATTTTTGTCCCATTTGTTTAACTGGGTTCTCTTTATCTACTTTTAGAAACTGTGTAAAAAGCTGATCTGTTTTAGCTCATATTTATGCAGGAATATAGAAAAGGGTTCACAAACTTTAAAGCTCTACTGTAGGCCAATAAGTGGTGCTTACTGCAGTAAACCATGCATGTAATTGCAGTGTGTTTGAGGTTCACCAGTAAGAGTGGACTGAACCTTTGGGGAGGTCATTATCCTATTTCACTGTTTATTTGAAAAACAGCAAGGGCAAGCAGAAGGACAGTCATGACCTACTCAGGTTTTGTCCTCATAAACTTTCATTTTTTCAAAAATCAGTCAGGCTCTCACCATTTCCTTATTATTTATACATTTTCCAGATGTATGCAGACTTACTATTATTCTATCAGCAATATAAGAAGAAGCCATTGAAATTTTAATCATATTTACAGAACAACTAAACCTGCCAGAGTAAACCAACAACATCAACCAACATTAGCATGAGGAAGTTTAGTTTTAAATAGAAAATGAAACAAATTTGACCTCATAACAATCACCCACAGAGCATTTAAATGCTCACGGGTTCCTGTAAATATATAAATGCAGAGAACAACTACAGCAACCTGGCTTTGGTATGTACAACCCCAAATCAGTAAAACTTGGGACAGTATGATGGGGGGAAAAACAGAAATTCATACATTTGCTTTTATTTCACTGCAGACACTATGAACAAGAGATACACCAATGGCAATTTTCTGGCCGATTCCAATGTTTTTTTTTACTGTCCAAGAATTATAAATGACAACATACAGATAGTTTTTGTTCTTTTCATGGAATATTTCTCAGCAGATGGCAGCAGCTGCTTGCTTGTGTCTGGCTCTGCACTCTCAGCAGAGTTAGCTTTAGCTTTGTCAAATTCCACATATTCTGCAAGGTGATGTGGTTTTAAATGTGTTGATATTTGTTCTGAGTGTTTTCGGAGTTCTTCCTCTGCTTACTTCCGTCATGCATACTGCAACCAGCACACACTTACTGTGCAGAACTGGAACGCTGAAGACATGGCTCTAACTGAAATACTACTACATCACTACTCCCTCAATAGTGCTGCTCTATATGGGAAGACACTATTTAGTGTATTAAGTAGTAGCATTGGAGCACAAATGAAATTAATACTTTGTCGTGATCAGCATGGGTCAGATCTGTCTCATAAACAAACACACAGTTTAAAGCTGGAACTGTGTTTAAAGCAGAACTGAATTGTGAACTAATGTTAGTGAATGCCTTGTGTGTTTCATGTGTGGCTGTGTTGGTGGCAAGTGGTGCGCAAGTGTGGCTATCTGTGACCGGCACAGAATCGGTTATGAGACTGATTGGCCGATCAATCAATCAGTGCATCTCTAATATGAACCCCAAGACATTTCATATTTTCACTGGTCAACTCCATTTAATTTATTAATATCAATCTATTGGTGCATTTCAGGCCTCCACCACAAGCATTTACCACTTTGCCAGCCATGTTCCTTCCTATGCTTTTGCATCGTCTGGCTGAAAAATACATTGACATCCCTGGAAAAGATGTTGACTTGAAGGCAGCATATGTTGCTCTAAAATCTGTGTACTTTTCTGCATTAATGCTGCCAGAACAGAAGACCTTTACAAAGGGCACTGAAACAACCCCATACTGACTGACAACAGTCTGGATGATCCTTTTAGTCTTTGGACATGGCATCCATTTCTTCCAAAAAAGTTCTGGTATTTGATCTGACCACCACACATGTTTCCACAAAGTGATGGTCCACCCCAGATGCTTCCAAGCCTAGAGAAGTCAACACCACTTCTAAACATGGTTAACATTTCTTTGCTTTTCTTTTTCTGTCTTAAAAGCTTTTTCTGCACGGTTATGTTTTAAGTGGCACTTGTGAATGTAACGCTGTCTTGTAGTGCTTGTGAAAGGTTTGATAAAGTAGCCCCTTGCCCATGTTATATCAGCTATTGATGAATGATTGTTATTTCTGCAGTGCCATTCAGGGTTCTGAGATCAGTGCTCTTCAATTTAGGCATGCTGCTTTGAATCATTTAATGATATTACGCACTGTAGAGGGAGAAATGTACAAATCCCTTGCAGTCTTTCTTTGAGGAACACTTTTTAATCATTTCAACAATTTTCAATAAAATGCATTTGTTGATAAACTGGAGACCATCTGTCCATCTTTGCTCCTCAAACTCCTAGCCTTTTGTGAATGTTTTTGTACCAAATCAAGTTTACAATCACCTGTTGACATCACCTGTCTGAAATCACATCATTATTTCATTTTTAGGGTTTTTTAAAACCTCATTTCAAGCCCTAAATTGGCCCAATTCCAACTTTTTTTGCAATGTGCTGCAGGCCTGAAATGCAGGAATGGATATTTATTAACAACTGGAATCAATGAAAGAAACAATGCAATGGAAAAAAGTAACTGTATGCAGATTTGTTACTTTTTTTGTGGCTTGTTTGTTTTATGTATTTCCCATACTGTCCCAGCTTTTTCTGATTTAGGGCTGTAGATTTCACTGTAACGATTAATACGGTCTCCTAGTCTTCTATGGGTGCAAAACAGCTCTTACCTTAGCTGTGACTGTAGCTTGGCCCCTTTCGTGACAAAGTCCTCCCAGGCTGGGTAACTTGCCTACAGGGCAATCACATGCAGACAGAGAGAGAAAGACTGAGGTTATTCAGAGTAAACAGTAGCAAATCATTACACTACATCCCTGAGTCATGTGGGGACATCATATGTTTGCTCAATTAGATCTTGATCCTACATTACATGGAATTGACTTTACGATGGTGACATGAATGAGGATTTATAAAAGCTTCAATGTAAAAGCTTACATGTCGACACTCAACAGTACATATTTAACCTTTGTGCTTAAACCTGGTACTCAGAGCATGTTAGGTGCAAATCTATTATTACTCCTCATGTGATTTGTCTTGCTCATGGTAGTGGGAACAGCAAAATTGATAAGAAAAGTTGCCATTTTCAATTCTGGACCATTGTGTGACAATGAAATGAGAGATGCACTTATCGATTGGCTGGTGATCAACCAATTAGTGTCATATTTAGCTACACTTGTGCAGCAGACGATGGCTATTGTGGTATCAAATACAGCCACAAAAACAGTGCAGTGCTTTTATTAACTTTAATACAATTCTGTATTAAAGGACTGTGGTGACCTAGCGGTTAAGGTACTGGACTATGGACTACAAGGTCCAGGGTTTAAATCCCACCTCTGCCAAGCTGCCACTGTTGGGTCCTTGAGCAAGGCCCTTAACCCACAATTGCTTGGATTGTAAGTCGCTCTGGATAAGGGCATCTGCTAAATGATGTAAATGTAATATAAATGTAAAATGTAATTCAGTTTGCGTGTACAAAGCTTTTAACATGGCTCAACATTGTTGTTTATGAGACCGTGCTAATGCATATTCATGATGAGGAATTAGATTACAGTTGTGTTTCAAGTGTTACTTAGTAAACTAAATAGTCTCTCATTATATAGTGCAATACTATTGTAGGAGTAGGGATCCATTTCAGTCAAAGCCATGTCTTCGGCATGGAAGTTCTTCATAATGATTTAAGAAGTCATCAAGCTCGGCATTTGCACTACATGCATGATGAAAGTAAGCCATTAGTGAATGTGTTTACATGCAGTTAATGATCCAATAACTGCATAAAATCAGATTTTGTCAGTAATTTCATCAATAAGTATACATGCACTTGAGTAATCAGAATGGGAAGCTTCGGGTTTACATGACTCTGGCAGTAATGGGGTTTCTACTTTGCAACCAGCCAACAATCTCATAGAAATGCGAGACAAATTTAAATATTAAATAATTTAATAATTATTTTTCTCGTGTATATACTGCATTTCAAAATCTCCCCAAAGTGTTCTATGGCCATTTCACTGCCTTTAATTCCGGGGTAGCCAGATCCAGCAAGAAAAAAAAAAATGCTAAAAATCAACAGAACAAGAAGCCAAATAAAGCTAAACCTTGAGAAATAAGCCAACATGGCAACCGTAGGGAGAAGGCTCGTGCACATGTGCAGACTGAAAACGGATTATAACCGGGTAACTTGTATGCTGTATTTTTCGGGCTACAAAGCGCACCGGGTTATAAGGCATAATATCAACGATCGGCTGCTAACGGGTCTATTTTCATACATAAAGCGCACCGGGTTATAAGGCGCATTAAATGAAACAAAACTCTTAAGTTCCGTCGGAAACTCAGTTTGGTCTTTACCTGGCGCAGGGCGTCTTCTTGCTTCCTCCACTAACACACCATTGATTCGTTAATGTTGAATTCTCTCACAGCTGCTCTATGTCCATGTTGTACTGCGTGACTGATAGCGTTGTGTTTGAAATCCGCTTCGAAAATAAATGAATGAATGCACGTACCCTAATGCTGAAGCACATACCGTATTACTCCGCTATGCTGCGCACTACGATGGCCGTAAGCTTCGTAACTTACCAAGGCCGTGCTAAAACATTTTGACAGATTTATGAGCGCCGTGTACCATCTACAATCGGTTCTAGGTCAGAAAGCACAACCAGAATTAATCCATACATTAGGCGCACCGCATTTTAAGGCGCACTGTTGATTCTTGAGAAAGTTAAAGGATTTTAAGTGCACCTTATGGTCCGAAAAATAAGGTACATAGGAGTAATCCGATTACTGGTGATAAATCCAGCTCTCTTTAATGGGATTTCTTAATCCGATTTCTACATCACAGTATGCTGTATACATGACCACTTGAATGAATCAGATAACTGTACAAAATCCAACTATGATCGGATTATTAAATGCATATAAACGAACTAAATATTCCCGTGACTGGAGTATGCCTATAAGATGACAACAACAAAAGTGCCTTGATTTTTTCGTTGTATAACCTGGTGCACTTGTTTTCATTTGTAAATGTAAAAATTTTGCTCTTTATTTTATTTGGAGATTTGTCCTATAACCTAGTGCACATTTTATGTTGAGATGTAAGAAGTTGAAAGAAGAAGAGGAAGAAAAATGTTTCTGAAAGCTGTCATTTATATTTATTAGAAAGAAATAAAAGTAGAAATCGGCCAATCATATGTTTAAAAAAACAGAAATTGGAAACAGGCAAGAAAATTGCAGCTGGTGCATCTTTAATTTAAATCTAGTACATAAACACTTAACCACAATCTACTTTGCCTGTCAAATTTTACACAAATAAAAATATGAACAGTTCGACCATTTTAAAAATAGCTTTGCCATTATGACAAAAGATTCATCATTTCTATATGAAACACCCTGAAATATAAACTACAGATACACCCCAAATAATCAAGGACACATTTACACTTAGCCATGTAGCAGATGCTCTTAGCCAGACTGACTTACAACTGATACAACCTTACACACCTAGCAACTGTGGGTTAAGGGACTTGCTCAAGGACCCATAAATAGCAGATTAGCAGAGGTGGGACTTGAACCCTGGACATTCCATTCCACAATTCAGTACATGAACCGCTGCACTGACACAGGCCCACTTAGATACAGTGGGGCAAAAAAGTATTTACTCAGCCACTGATTGTGCAAGTTCTCCTACTGAAACTAGGACTCCAACTATGAGAGACAAAATGAGAAAAAAAATCCAGGAAATCACATTATAGGATTTTTAAAGAATTTAATTGTAAATTATGGTAGAAAATAAGTATTTGGTCAATAAATTTGATTCAACTCAATACTCTAACATAACCATTGCTGGCAATTCCAGAGGTCAAACATTTCCTGCAAGTCTTCACCAGGTTTGCACACACTGTAGCTGGTATTTTGGCCCATTCCTCCATGCAGATCTCCTCTAGAGCAGTGATGTTTTGGGGTAACACGGACTTTCAACTCCCTACACAAATGTTCTATGGGGTTGAGGTCTGGAGACTGGCTAGGCCACTCCAGGACCTTGAAATGCTTTTTATGGAGCCACTCCTTTGTTGCTCGAGTGGTGTGTTTGGGATCATTGTTATGCTGGAAGACCCAGCCATGTTCCATCTTCAATGCTCTGACTGATGGAAGGAGGTTTTGGCTTAAAATTTCATGATACATGGCCCCGTTCATTCTTCCCTTAACACGGATCAGTCATCCTGTCCCCTTTGCAGAAGAATAGCCCCAAAGCATGAGGTTTCCACCCCCAGCTTCACAGTAGGTATGGTGTTCTTGGGATGCAACTCAGCATTCTTCTTCCTCCAAACACGGGGACAGTGAGCTTTTACCAAAACAGTTCTATTTGGTTTATCTGACCACTGATATTCTCCCAATCCTTTCTGGGATCATCCTAGCTCTCGGGCAAAACTCAGACGGGCCTGGACACGTCTGGCTTAAGCCGGGGGAAACGCCCCTGGCAATGCAGGATAGAGTCTCTCTTGGCGTAGTGTGTTACTGATGGTAGCCTTGTTACTTTGGTCCCAGCTCTCTGCAGGTCATTCATCAGGTCCCTCCGTGTAATTCTGGGATTTTTGCTCAGACCCCACGGGATGAGATCTTGCATGGAGCCCCAGATCGAGGGAAATTATCAATGGTCTTGGATGTCGTATAATTGCTCCCACAGTTGATTTATTCACACCAACCTGCTTGCCTATTGTAGATTCACTCTTCCCAGCCTGGTGCAGGTTTACAATTTTCTTCCTGGTATCCTTCGACAGCTCTTTGGTCTTGGCCATGGTTGAGTTTGGAGTCTGACTTTTTGAGGCTGTGGACAGGTGTCTTTTATACAGATAAGATCAAACAGGTGCCATTAATACCGGTAACGAGTGGAGGACAGAAGAGCTTCTTAAAGTTGTTACAGGTCTGTGAGAGACCAAATACTTATTTTCCACCATGATTTTGCAATTAAATTCTTTAAAAATGTTGTGATTTTCTGGATTTTTTTTCCTCATTTTGTCTCTCATAGTTGAAGTGTAGCTATAATGAAAATTACAGATCTCTCTCATCTTTCTAAGTAGGAGAACTTGCACAATCAGTGTCTGACTAAATACTTTTTTTTCCCCACTGTAAATGTAGCCTTAGTCATGCCAGTTGTATAGCAAATGGTGAATTTTTACTGATGAGTGTTAAGTGAAACCGTGGGAAAGCAATGCAAAAACACAGCTAAAAATGCAACAGTTAACACTTCTGTTACCCAATGATCTAAGGGTTGAACTGACACGCTTGTTACCAGAGATATAATTAAGATAATGTCAGAATAAACAAGCCACGATGTTGGAAGACTCTAGGTACTTTATGTACTTTTGTCTTATAAAATGTTTGCATTTAAAGTAACTATGGCTGACTCATTCATTTTGAGCTGTTCTACCTGCCAACTTATCCAACTTCAAGTCCATCCTACATTCAGTCGGAGTTAGGTCAGGACTTGGCCACTGAAGAACATTTAAGTTCCTATCCAATGGTGTTCCTTTTTTTTTTTTGTTTGTTTTTTTTGTTTTTTTTTTTTAAATGGGGGTGGAGCAGTGTGCTCAGGGTTGATGTTTTAGTAGAAGATCAACCTCCTGCCCATTTTCAGATGTGTAGCAGAGGGTCGCATGTTTTCCTCAAGAATTTGGATGCATTTGGTAATTAAAACCACTACAACTGACGGCAGGTGTGGGTAAATTACACTGGTGTGTGTGATCTGGAAGGTGATTGCTTGTACCTGAGCAAGTTTACCATGTTTACTCTAAAGGGTTGATTACTTATCCAAACCAGGTATTTTATTAATTAAAATTATAATATTTTATCAGAATTTTTTAAAAGGGTTATTTTAATTTTGATTGTTATAATCCATAATGACAATTGTAAAATAATTGTGACAAAAACCAAGGATTTCAATACCATATGATGGCACTGTAAAACAAAAACAAAAGGACAGTCCTGGGACTGGAACATTGTACAACCACAGTCCCAGAAACATATTCAGAATTTTTTGTTTCTGAGCGTAATAGATATCATTACCTTAATAAAACCTCAACTGGGCAGCGATAGCATGGGTTAAATGCTAGTACAAAGTGTCAAAGGCCCTTCTTGTTTTACAATAGAAATGAGGTACATCTAAGCATATGAATGCTGGTAGCTTATGTACTCTATCTGTTAAGCTGGGAGTATATGTAGCCTGGATGTAGAAAAATTGAGGTTTTATCATGTTTCAGAGAAGTAGAACTCAGGATGAAAAGACTGCATGCGAACTGTTACACTGGACATAGTAAACTGATAAAAATGTTAAGAGTTCTTTAACATTTTACACTAAACACACAGTTTACTTAGCAGTGATTTCTCAAACAGTCCTAAACAAAAAAAGAATAAATAAATAAATAAAAATACATAAAACACAGTATGGGTGTGCGATACTGACAAAAATGATATCTTATATTGTAAAGCACTTTTTTGCCGAATGATTCCGCTAGTTTGCCGAGTGTGTTTTTGTGCTGGTACCTTGGCTGGTTTACGCCTGTCATGGACAGCTGACTCCCAAAGTGTGTGATAATGTTCATATTCTGCACGGTGGTTAGTTTGCAGAGTGTGAAATTTTGAGCTTGTTGTCGAGCTGTCTTGAACAGATCGCCATCTTTTGAACAACATCAGTCTTTTCAAAGCCAAACCCACCTCCATGCGAGTGAGGATGAGCCACGTCTGGCAATTAAATTTAATGACATAGAACACGAGGCTGGTGGTGTCTGCTTTTTGTCTCCAGGTGCAGTTTGTTCACTCATTTTTTTTTTTTTTTTTTTTTACTTCAGTCATGCGCTTTCATGTACAACATCAGCCTGATTTGTAGCACCAGAAAGCTCGGTCAGGTTTCCAGTTCCGCTTATTCTAAGAAAGTCAGCTTTTTTTTGGCCTTTTTTCCATTGACCTGTAGGAAATTTTTCAAGCAGGATCTGGCAACCCTGGAATTAAACATAGGGACACTGCTACACTTCTGTGGAGACTTCATGTGTGTGTCTCCAGACAGACAGACAGAGCATTTCCTAAACCTTAACATGAGATTTTTTTTGATCATCATTCATTTTATGATTTGGGATGTATTTTGATATTAATCAAATGTACCTCAAAGCAACAGAAAGTTATCATTACTGACAGAACAGATACAAGAATACTCATTGCTTTCTTATATCACTAGTCCATTGTGCAGTGGTGTTATCACATAGAAATCCTCTATGCAAGGGCTGTCAGAACTTAACTGCATCCTAATCACAAAGACATTTACTAATATCACCAACGACATGATCCCATAAAAGAACATCCTGACAACTGTCAGCAGCAAGGCCATGGCTCTTCTGGCCTTAAGATTATGTCACAGAGAACAGAGGAAATAATCAATTCTACTAAACATCAAGCCATGGACGACAATGTGCCACAATCAACAACAAAAAAATAATGGAAAGAAAATGAAGATAACAAGACCCTGAATATTTCAAGACAATACCAGAAAACATCCATCTAAAATAAAACTTGAATTAATATAAGCTTAAATTAATGATGAATGCTTTGGAATGATTGTTACAAACTCCAGACTTAAATATCATTGAAAACCTGTTTGCCGATTTTAAGAACGTTTTTCAGTCATTAGCTGTCTTATTTCAGTGAGCATGTGCCCAATGTATCATTACATCTCTGTTCTAGGCTTACATGAGTGGAACCCTGTGTGTTTTTTCCACCATTATAGACCTACTGCTGCTAGCTGGGTGTTTGTTTCTTGCACCGTTCTGTGAAAACTCTACAAAGCACTGCGGGTAATAATCACAGGAGACCTACAATTTCTGTTTGATGTAAATCTTTACAATTTATGTTACTAGTTTTGCTTATCATTAAATCACAAATCCATATGAGCACATTTCATACCCAAACAGCTATACTTTCTCATTTTAACTCAATATTGAGCAAGACCTGGCAAGTTATCTACAAACAAGTTTAGATTTTTCTGTGGATTTTTCTGAATACCGTATTTTTCAGGCTATAAAGCGCACCGGGTTATAAGGCGCATTAAATGAAACAAAACTCTTAAGTTTCGTCGGAAACTCAGCTTGGTCTTCTTTACCTGGCGCAGGGCGTCTTCTTGCTTCCTCCACTTCCGTACCATTGATTCGTTAATGTTGAATTCTCTCGCAGCTGCTCTATGTCCATGTTGTACTGATAGCGCTGAGTTTGAAATCCGCTCGAAAATGAATGAATGAATGCGCACACCTTAACGTTGAAGCACGGATCGAATTATTCCGCAATGCTCCTTCATAAGTTACCAAAGCCACGCTAAAACATTTTGACAGATTTATGAGCGCCGTGTACCATCTACAATCGGTTCTAGGTCAGAAAGCACAACCAGAATTAATTCATACATTAGACGCACCGCATTTTAAGGCGCACTGTCGATTTTTGAGAAAATTAAAGGATTTTAAGTGCGCCTTATGGTCCGAGAAATACGGTACACTGAAGAATGCATCCAAGTACATTTCTTTCAATGCAATCATAACATTCAAAAACAATGTTAACGGTTGCATTAATAAGTCAGCTGTAAAGTGACACTGATCTGCTCTTACAGAGGCAAAACCCCAGCCAATCCACACATCACAAAGACTCAGAAAGACCAATCAGAAAGTCCCTTGCACTACAATATTAAACTGACAGCAGTGAAATTGGGTTTGGAATATACAGGGATGATATTGGGGTCTCATTAAGTAATTGAGCTAATCCAAATTCCCCAGATTTCAAGCCGAGCAAGGATCTGCGGTATGTGTTGGACAAAATTCAAATCTATGGAGGTTTCAGCTCATAGTTTACAGCTAACGTTTTGATGCCAGATACCACAGGGCACCATCAGAGGTCCTGCAGAGTTCATGCTTTGATGGGTCAGAGCATTGAAGGCACAAGGGTGACCTACACTATTAGGCAGGTAGTTTTACTGTCATAGACAATCGGTGTGTTATATAATAATAACAACAACATTACATAATTAGATCAATAATCTTAATCCATCAGTAAAATATCTCTCTAAAATGATAACAGAGAAAACAAATGAAAGTTTGTACATTCTCTAGAGAAAACATTTTAGAAAGTTCTCGGTCTCATCTGGTGCCATAAACAGTATGAAAACTAATCTTCTAAATGTTATTCCTTGTTAATGCTAGTTCCATGTAATAGAAAAGGAACAGGGAAAAACCTGTTTACCCACTGCACTGAATGACAAAGCAGCAGCATGTGACAAGTTTATGTATACAGAGGGTTTAGGTCTTAGTTAGGACTGACACATTTAAGCCACAATAACAAAGCTTTGAGATGAAGAAGTCTACTTTAATTTCAGTTCAATTCACTACAGATGACAGTTTTGCATCATAGCACGCAAATTGATAGAATCTTTGCTGATTGCTCTGCCACTAAGTAAACACTGAATTTACCAAAGTCATTACACTGCTTAGAGACTGTAGGCAACCTTTGGTAACTGTGTGTACACGATGTAACGAGACAACTTGGCTCACTACCCTCATACAAGTCATTTGACAATCTTTAGATGCCATGAGAGCAGCAATGGATTTTGATACAAGTGTGTGTATTCAGTGTAATAAAGCCTTAAGGTTTTTAGCGATGGTAAAATGTAGCATGAAGACAGAGAAAAAGATTTATTAAACACACACAAGTAAACCCAGACTACAGTTCCCACATGCACAAAAAACAGTATATTTCAATATTTGCTTTTGGCCTAAAGTCTGCCATAGGAAGATGACTCATGTTGAGAGATGATTCAAATGGCCTTCACAGTCACCAGATCTCAATCCAATAGAGCACTTTTGGGATGTGGTGGAATGGGAGATTCGCATTATAAATGTGCTAATGACAAATCTGCAGCAACTGTGGGATGCTATCGATTCCATGCGCACATTAAAAGACCTACGGCAATTTGTGGCAAGTTCTGTTTGAGTACTATATGTGACAATCTCCCATATTCTTCAAATGCCTGGGTTGTGAGGTAGGGTGGTAAGACAGAAGCATTTCAAAAAAAGCAAAACAAAACCATCCAAGCCTGGCTACATTTTGCAAAAACCTACATTATGTTGGGAAATGCATTACGGTCTGAAGAGACTAAGGTTGGACATTTTGGTCATGATTCCAAGGTATGTTTGGCACAAAAACACCACTGCACATCACCAAATGAACAGCATACCCACAGTGAAGCATGGTGCTGGCAGCATTATGCTTTGGGGCTGTTTTTCTATAGCTGGAATTGGAGCTTTAGTCAAGGTGGAGGGAATTATGAACAGTTCCAAATGTCAGTCAATTTCAGCACCGCGGCGCTTCCGTTTAGGCTCGAGACCTACCGGCCGATGGTGAAAGTGGCCTTTAAATTAGCAAAAACTGTACGATGGGACATTGTTGCCAGCTTGACCTGATGTAACCTGCAAGCCATGTGGCTGAATGGCAGGTGTGGGAATGTATGCGGCATTGTCAAGTCAAGTCAAGTCAGATTTATTTATATAGCGCTTCTTACAATGGAGCATTGTCTCAAAGCAACTTTACAAGTTTAGATTATCTCCTAATAACTACGTCCAATCCCAAATTGAGCAAGCCTAGGGCGACAGTGGATAGGAAAAACTCCCTAAGTGTTATAGGAAGAAACCTTGGGAGGACCAAGACTCAAAAAGGAACCCAACCTCCTTGTGCAGCGTAGATGATAAATCTAAGAACGAAACTAAAGTCATGGAGTCGTACTGAACAACTGAAGTGCCTGAAGTGCTGTGCACAGGAGATGTGCTCACAATCTAACAGACTGAGTGATTTGGCAAGAAAGAGTGGGCAAAGACTGCCAAATCACGATGTGCCACGCTGATAGACTCTTACCCAAACCCTCTGAACATGGGCTTCATTCATGTAACTATGGTAGAAACAGGAGCAAACTGGGCGTGAATTACGAGAAACAGACCTTTCCAAAAATATTCCGCCAGATTCACAAAGGCTGCATAAACATCAGATTTGAGAGTAACGTACTTTTCGGGCAATAAAGCGCACTGGGTTATAAGGCACAATATCAACGATCGGCTGCTAACGGATCTATTTTCATACATAAAGCGCACCAGGTTATAAGGCGCATTAAATGAAACAAAATTCTTAAGTTCCCTCGGAAGCTCAGTTTGCTCTTCTTTACCTGGCTCAGGGCGTCTTCTTGCTTCCTCCACTTCCGTATCATTGATTCGTTAATGTTGAATTCTCTCGCAGCTGCTCTATGTCCATGTTGTACTGCGTGACTGATGGCGTTGTGTTTGAAATCCGCTTCGAAAATAAATGAATGAATGCACGTACCCTAATGCTGAAGCACATACCGTATTACTCCGCGATGCTATGCACTACGGTGGCCGTGAGCTTCGTAACTTACCAAGGCCGTGCTAAAACATTTTGACAGATTTATGAGCGCCATGTACCATCTACAATCGGTTCTAGGTCAGAAAGCACAACCAGAATTAATTCATACATTAGGCGCACCGCATTTTAAGGCGCACTGTCGATTTTTGAGAAAATTAAAGGATTTTAAGTGCGCCTTATGGTCCGAAAAATACGGTATAAAATGTGATTGCTCGCAAATTAGGCACGTGTTCTCGTGCCTTAACCATTAGCATACAATTATAATAATCAATACCAACAAATAACAAATGACCAGCATAATAGAAAGCCTTTGGTCTTGAGGAACCACAGTAGAAATCACTCAAAATGTCTGTTGTTCCTTCCTGCTTGCTTTCACCATACACAGCAAACGGCACCCTGTGCTACACTGAAGACATGGCTCTGTCTGAAATAAATACATACTCACTCATTAGTCATCCTACTCCCCCATTAGAATTGCACCATACAAGTCTAGGGAGTAGCACAAAAAAAATACTGAAATCTAACACCTCCAAATCATGAACATGCGTCAGCACCTCAAACAAACCCGCAAGTAGCTGAGCCGTGTTTAAAGCTCCGTACAAACAAGAACTGCATTCTGAATTAAAGTTAGTAACAGCAGTTCACTGCACAAGTTAAACGTGACTGGCACAAAATCGGTTATGAGAGACTGAGTGGTCGATCACCGGTTATGGCTGATCATGCTAAAAGCAGAAGAATATGAAGGTCGGTTTATTTATTTACTTATTTTTAGATTTTCAAATTCTGCGAGTTTCCGACTTTATATCTGAAGCCAATTTGTATTCCTCAATTCTCCGATTCCGTCCGTGTTCTCTGCATCGCAGAAATCATGGAAAATGGAACAGTTTTCACTTGGCTTGGATTTTCACTGAACATACTTTCATACTTTTTTTTTTTGCGTTTTACATTTTTCAGACAACCCAAAACAAACAGCATCTTCCTTCCACACTACCACTGTTCAGCCACCAGAATTCTGACTGAAGCATTGCTGCAGAAAAAAGGAGAATTTATGAAGCAGTGTTGTGTATATATGATTTTGTGACAGAAATTAATACCACACTCAGAAAAATATGAAATGCAACCAAAAGTCCAACACAGTCAAATAAAATGGTCTAATGCACTTGTTTGGTGTGTTTGTGTTTCGCATGAGCAAAGGACGCAGCATTTCAGAAACAAGTTTCTCTGAACAAAAAAAAGAAGTGTTTTATGAATGATTTACGTGCAAATTTGTTCTGCTTTGATTTCATGAATAAGGCTAACTGTCTCTACATACTCAGCCAGTCAGTGTTGCAGTGAGTCTCACTTCCCTTTTTTTCTTCTCCAGTATTGCTCCACACACCATCCTACACAGGAAAGCTAGTGTATCACCTGTGAAGCTGAACCTGTGGAGACTGCATTGTTGTGACATCATGTGCTGATTTAGTAGCACTCCTGTTGACTAATCTAAATGAGATACGAGGGCTGAGATTTTACACATTTTGCAAGAGTGTCATAACTTAGATTAGGTCCAGACACAAACAGTTATTTAGATCAAAAATAGCTGCGCTGAGAACCGCTTTAGTAAACACAGTTCAAACTACTCAAGGCTACAACACAATGACGAAGGACTAGAGGCAGATAAAGATCCTAATTAGCCTAATATTTTACATCAAATAGCCTTGTGATGGGATACTTAATATATTTAGTCTAGTGCCCCGCACAACATTCAGCAAAATACAGTGAAACTGTGGAAACAAATTTAAAAGCACTGTTTTGTATAAAACATACACTCATCTCATTAGGTACACCTCATTATTTCTACACTCATTGTCCATTTTATCAGTTACACTTTGAAGTTCTACAATTACAGACTGTAGTCCATCTGTTTCTCTACATACTTTGCTAGTCCCCTTTACCCTGTTCTCTAACAATCAGATCAGGTACTACTTGGATGGTGGATCATACTCAGCACTGCACCGACACATTGGTGGTGGTAGGTTAGTGTGTATTGTGCTGGTATGAGTGGATCAGACAACAGTGCTGCTGGAGTTTTTCACCTCAGTGGCACTCAGGTCTGAAAACAGTCCACCAACCAAAAATGGCCTGCCACCAGCATCCTGTGAGCGCTGATGAAGGATTAGATTATGACTAACACAAACTGTGCAACAACAGATGACCTACTGTCTCTGACTTTACATCTACAAGGGGAAGCAAATAAGATGTGTGTCTAACAGGGTGCACAGTGGGTGAACACATTGTTAAAAATACTAGCAACACACACACCAACACCATGTCAGTGTCAGTGCTGAGACTGATTCACCACCAAAGTAGTACCTGATCTGTGGTGGACCTGTGGTGGTCCTGATCAGAGAACAGAGGAAAGGGGAATAAAGTATACACAGAAGTAGACTGACTACAGTCTGTAATTGTAGAACTGCAAAGTGCTACTATATGGTAAGTGGCACTGAAAAAGGACAAACAAGGAGGTGTACCTAATAAAGTGTAAATATACAAAGAGCTCTGGCTACCGAGTAGATCTACTCCTGCCCAAACTGAATGCATCTGCTCTGATTTTTTTAATCATCATTCAAATTCTATTTTAAAATGTTAGATTTTTAATACATCTTCCAGCTCCATTCTCAGCTTTCTGAATTCCATATTCACAAGCCCTGACCAAATACCGCGCTGCTGGCTATTCTTTAACGAGCCCATTTGTCAGCATACTGATTCATCTCACCTCCTCTGCTCTTCTGTATTACACAGGTTTATTCACAAGGCCTGAAATGACTGTCAGTACAATCCAAACAATAGGATGATGATGAAGGTTAGGATCATATTTCAACTGTTTAATTCCAGTGTAAAATTCAGTTCACTGGAATACATTTCAACTGTTAGTTGTTTTTTTCCTCCAACATTTCAACACTTAGTTACACTGGAATTTAACAACTGAAATGTGATCCAGTGAATGTGCAACGTGTCGGCACCACACAAAAAAGTGTTGCACATGGTAGCGGTAATGCATTTGATGTTAAACCACATTTGTACTTGGCTACACCTTGGTAAGGTTCCAAGTGCTTTTTTTATTGCTCAACCATATGACAACAGGTTGTTTCTCTGCTACAAGGCATGCAAATAAAACACACCCACCCACAGTCACAGAAGTTATCCTTTTCCGGTAAGCCAGAGAGGCCCATTTTCAGCTGACTTCATATGATACGCTTAAAACAGAACTCTGAAGACGGCCTAAGGAGCAAAGGGTCACTTGGGTCTGCATCTTTCATTAAGAGCATGTGCCTAAAAGAGCCATCTAATGCCCTTCTCATTTAAATGAGAGCTTTCCCCATATTATTTAGACCATTGGTTCCCATAAATGATGAATAGGAAAGGTATGAAAAAGAAAAAAAAAATGAGTCAAAAAGAAAGTGCATAGGTTAAGAGAATAGGAAAAATGCTTCAAGACAACTTATAGCTAAGATGGCACTTAATTCCCTAGCAAAATTAGTGGTCCAGCAGTTTACATACACAGTAAACACAAAGTACAAGTATGCTACAGAAAGTAGATCAAATAAAATTTAGTAACAGTTTAATGATAAAATGGAAGAAGAGAACTACATAGAATGTACATACACACTGGCCACTTCATTAGGTACACCTTGGTAGTAACAGGTTGGACCCCATTTTACCTTCAGAACTGCCTTAATTTGTGGCATATATTGAACAAGGTGCTGAAAACATTACTCAGAGTCTTATCCATACTGACATGATTTCTTCAAGCAGTTTTTTCCAACAAGTCTGTTGGCATCCATGCTGGGAATCTCACCACATCCCAAAGGTGCTCTACTAGATTGAGGTCTGTTGACTGTGGTGGCCATTTGAGTATAATGAACTCAAATTTGAAAGGATCTGAGCTTTGTGACGTGGCACACCATTATGCTGGAAGTAGCCATCAGAAGATGGGTACACTGTGGTCATTAAGGGATGGACGTATGTGGCGACAAAACTCAAGGTAGGCTGTTGCGTTTTTGTTGCTCTGTTGGTATCGAGGGGCCCAGAGTATGCCAAGAAAAAATCCCCTCCCCCACACCATTACACCACCAGCAGTAGCCTAAACTACTGATATAAGGCAGGAGAGATCCATGCTTTCATTTTGTTTACACCAAATTCTGACCCTGAATGTCACAGTAGAAATTGACACTCCGTTGCCTGCTCTTCACTGACAGGAGTAGCACCAAGTGTTGTCTTCTGCTACAGTTGCCCATCTGCATTAAGGTTCAATGTGTTGTGTATTCAGAGCTCAATTGTAATGAACGGTTATTTGAGTTACTGTTGCCTTTCTATCAGCTCAAACCAGTCTGGCCATTCTCCTCTGGCATTATCAAGGCATTTTTCACTCAGAAAACTCTTGGTCGTCAGACTGAAAAAACGTGTAAAAAAAATACCAGCCAAGAACATCAGCATTACGATAAGTAGTAGGTTACAGACAGAGGTAAACCATTTACAGATTAAAAAAATAATAATAATTAACATCACATGCCCCATACATTTAATGTGGTAGCATTTTGTAATTACAATACACCAATGAAAATACCATCACTTGGTTCTTTCTGCCTGATTTTTCCCCACTGGCTCATAAATGGCTCCAACTGGACATATGCTTATGAAAGCCTTCATATTCTAATGCTGCTTTTCAGATTCTAAACTTGTAAGGTGAAATCAAATAAACCACAAGGTAAGCAAAACCATACATCAATCTTTACAGGATATTTAAGCCATGGCCTGGAATTATGGCATTTCAGATTGAAAGCCTGTGCTTTGGGTCCAAACATGTGCTACAGACAAGTTTTCGAAACTGCCTACAACAGAGCGGTATTATTCAAGCTGGAAACAAGCACTCCTTGTGGGCAGTGGAGTCTGAGATGTGTGGAAGAGCTCACAGGCAGCTGTGGTAACTTCTAAATTTGGCAACTGTGGTAACAGAACACGGTCAATCATGCAATTTCATATCAACGGCTATATTAAATGTAAACTGAAATGTAAACGAAAAAAAAAAAACGGGAAAAAAGGGTGTGGCACAATGTAAAGCAAAAACAGTAACATGAATTGCTTCCTGAGGTTCAAAGTGTGAAACCCGCCAGCACAGGCCCTGATCTAATCCCGGAGTTATGACAAATGTTCACGTCTGTTATATAGACTGAGTCAATTCTCATAGCGCGTGTAGTGTTTCACAATTCCTATGAAGCAACAAAACAGCATCAACTGTTATCAAATGTGGGGGATGTTTAGTAACATCTAGAACTTTGCACTGCAACGCCCCAAACAATGTATAAACATAACAACCACAGCTGTGTGATATGATACGTGACGTGTGATGGCAGAAACCGACATAGCCTTGGTTATACCGCTTAGAGTCTAGCATTTCCAGATCATACACGCTTCGATGTAAACAGATCTACAACAGTTCTGCTTACATCAAGGACAGTGGGAATGACTTTTACTCTCTTCACATGAGAGCCATGAGAAAAGCTGGTGGAGGACAGGGATGCCTCACTAAACAAGCGAAGATGAGGAAGCTGTGACAGACGTTTTACAGAATCTGACACTAAGCAGACAAAACATTATCTGTGAAGTTTCTAGTATGCTGGAAGCAACAACTGCAGACATCGTTATCATTTGAAAACGAAGAATGTTAAGCGATACTGCCAAGGTTAAAGATGTGTGTCACATCCAGTAGTGAATCAGCACCAGGTGTTGAAAGTAAATCTAAAGACTCATCTAATGTTCAGAAAGGTTTGGCTGAGTGCTTTGCTATATGGATCTCACATAACAAAATCTATGATATTTAAGGGCATAAATGCCACTGCATCTTGAATGTATGAACTTCAAAGTCAAGCTCCTTGGTTTATATACCAAAATACAGTGCTAAATCTAAGACAGTGCAGCTACTGATTTGTGGACAAGCCGAAATGCGTAATCGCATGAGCTCCAATTGAGTTGGGCACTTTATATTTTTACTACTATAGTACATGTATGTTTGATATATTTGTCTCTTTTTCAGATCATTCTCTGTGAATGCTAAAGATGGCTGTGCGTCTCCAATATGCAGACCAGCATGTCTACCACCAATAACCATGCCATGTTAAACGGCACTTAAATCACCTGTCCTCCCCATTCTGATGCTCGGTTTGAATTTCAGCAGGTCATTTTGACCAAGTCTACATGCCAAAATGCATACAAGTTTCTACCGTGTGATTGGATGATTAGATAGCTGTGTTAAGGTGCAGCTGATTAGGTGTATAGAGGAATTGTTATTACACTTGGTAATTGTTCTGTGATGCAGAAGGAAATTGTCCAGTTTGTTATTTTCCTTCATCATAGCTATGGTTTCTGTGATGTGACTGACAAAAGGTCATGACTTTGTCCAGGCATAAACACACAAAACTAATGATGTGTATCCAGTTTGTAACATCTGTGGTAATGCTGTCAGATCTGGGCACAATAGAAGACTAATGAAATTTACAATAAAGAGAAAGTGTTCCGACAGTGACTGGGAAAGAGGTTGATGATAACAAATGTTTCTAAAATTCTTGACACGTTTTTATGGGGCCCACTAAATTTCCACAAACACCAAGGATTGAGCATGGGTTTGTACACTCAGAAAAGAAAAGGGCATGTTCGGTTCAATTAAAACAAACCCTAGCTCCACTGGTGTGGTTCATTTGAACAAGTGTGAATGCCGCTATCTGAACCTTGGTGTTCAACAAGCAAGTGGGTCTGAATCTGCTTCCAAACAACCTCTGGTGCAGTTGGAAACATGTAAACAAACCAAACACGGAGAGTGACGTTACAAGAAGCAATTTTTAAAAACCACAATTTAACATAACCAGAATTACATTTGTTTGATAACTTATGTCAAGTTGTGTTTATGTTTAAGAACTGAACTTGATTCTTTCACACAAGGACAGACTAATCAAGCATACCTGCATCTTCTTATTAGCAGGCAAGTTGCCAGTTATACGAGGGTACACATGTCCTAACCATGGACTCTGTTCTTGTTTGCAAGTTATCAGCTGGTATATACAGTGGTGTGAAAAATTGTTTGCCCCCTTTCTGATTTCCTTTTTTTTTTTTGCATGTTTGTCACACTGAAGTGTTTCGGAACATCAAACCAATTTAAATATTAGTCAAGGACATCACAAGTAAACACAAAATGCAGTTTTTAAATGAAGGTGTGTAATATTAAGGGAGAAAAACAATTCAAATCTACATGGCCCTGTGTGAAAAGTGATTGCCCCCTAAAGCTAATAACTGGTTGGGCCACCCTTAGCAGCAACAACTGCAACCAAGTGTTTGTGATAACTTACAATGAGTCTTTTACAGCATTGTGTAGGAATTCTGGCCACTCATCTTTGCAGAATTGTTGTAATTCAGCGACATTGGAGGGTTTTCAAGCATGAACGGCCTTTTTATGGTCATGCCACAGCATCTCAATAGGATTCAGGTCAGGACATTGACTAGGCCACTCATTTTGTTTTTCTTCAGCCATTCAGAGGTGGACTTGCTGGTGCGTTTTGGATAATTTTCCTGCTGCAGAACCCAAGTTCGTTTCAACTTGAGATCACGAACAGACGGCCAGACATTCTCCTTCAGGATTTTTTGGTAGACAGCAGAATTCATAGTTCCATTTATCACAGAAAGTCTTCCAGGTCCTGAAGCAGCAAAACAGCCCCAGACCATCACACTACCACCACCATATTCTACTGTTGCTATAATGTTCTTTTTCTGAAATGCTGTGTTACTTTTACACCAGATGTAATGGGACACACACCTTCAAAAGAGTTCAGCTTTTGTCTCGTCAGTCCATAGAATGTTTTCCCAAAAATATTGGGGATCATCAAGATGTGTTCTGGAAAAACTGAGACAAGCTTTAATGTTCTTTTTGCTCAGCAGTGGTTGTCCTCTTGGAACTCTGCCATGCAGGCCATTTTTGCCCAGTCTCTTTCTTTTGGTGGAGACATGATGACCTTAACTGAAGCAAGTGAGTCCTGCAGTTCTTTGGATGTTGTTGTGGGGTTTTTTTGTGACCTCTTGGACGAGTTGTCACTGCGCTCTTGGTGTAATTTTGGTTGGCCGGCCACTCCTGGGAAAGGTCACCACTGTTTTATGTCTTCTACATTTGTGGAGAGGTAATGGCTCTAACTGTGGTTCACAGGAGCTTTAGAAATGGCTTTATAACCCTTTCCGGAGTGATAGATCTCAATTACTTTCTTTCTCAATTGTTCCTGAATGTCTTTGGATCTCAGCATGAGATTTTTCTCTCTTAATAATAAACACCATTTAAACACTGCATTTTGTTTATACTTGTGTTGTCTTTGACTAATTTTTTAATTGGTCTGATGTTCCGAAACACTTAAGTGTGACAAACACGCAAAAAAACAAAAAGGAAATCAGGAAGGGGGAAAACACTTTTTCACACTACTATATAGACATCAGCACACATTAAGAAAGTCCACAAGAGCATTTAGCCCAGCATATAGCACTGTCCCAGAAGTTACGCACGTTCGGCTGCAAAACCTCAATCAGTATGTGAGCTTTTCATTTTTATTTTTACATGTTCTGCTTCGATTGAGTATAAGAATGCCAGTGTGAACACTAAGCAAACCAGGAATAAAACGCAACAATCAATCAGACCAAGAGCATCTTGCGTGTACACATATTAAAGTTCACAGTGCCACCAACTATTTCTAAACTCCCCACCCAGTATGGAGGAATTGACTATAGAGCAACTATTCATGACAGAATTGCAGCAGAGGAAAGGTGTTTAGGCTGGGACAACGTCTGGGAATGCTGATGGTATTTGAGTTAAATAAGGTGCATGCATTCATGTGACAGCATTTCCCAGAGAGTGAGAGATGTTGGCTGAAATTGGCCTTTTAAAATATAACAAACAAACTGGGCTTGAACAGCATTATGACCATAACCATGACCACTATCTGAGGTCATGACACACAGCCATAGCCGTCTGCCAGTCATAGGGCCACAACTGTGCATAAAAAACAAGCCTATTAAACACTAAACAGATTAACCGTTACTATGCAATGGATGAGAAATGAAGAACAAATTAATGTTTTTTTATTTTTTTTATTAATTGCATCAATTTCCTTTATGCTATCGCAACTGATGCCTTCGCCATGTCGAACTCCTTTGCTTTACTGGTGTAATATGTACTTTTGGTAGGCTGTACGGTTATAAGTGGCTAGCCGAAACATATAGCTATGCGGTTATCATCACCTTATCTGCGCGTGGCTGCCATTCATTTAAATATCTGCGCATGTCCATGTGAAAAACTGAAAAAAACTGGCTCAAAGTGCTACCCGCTCAACCTTTTGGAAAGATACTGAGGCATTATGGGCAATGTAGTGCTTGTAATACTGTGGCATGTGCCCCAGTAAAGGGGTCTGATGACGCCCTGCCCTTGACATTATGAACATAAAATGTAACAATAAATTTAAAATGCATGAACTGCTAAACCTGTACCAGCACTGTGACCCTAATGTTTGTGACAGCATAACATAACAGTACAAGGAATTTCACATTTCCATACCACGATAAACCATCATTCTTCTGGAAAATACATACTACCGATTTGAAATGGATATAACTGTTCGTTTCTGCACAGTGTACGGTGTTACATTTGATGTAGCGGTGTGACCACTGATTTAGGACGGACAAATAACCCTTACGTTTTTTCAGGTTTCAGTCCACCAACCAGAGAACTGTTGCCAACCAATGTGAAGCCTCTTCACAGCTGGCAAACCACTTACCCCTCTGGCACATTGCAGTACACGGCAGATAAACGAATGTATTAGCTTAAATCCGAGTAAAAATGCCAGCAGCGTGTACGGTGGTGTCGATTTGGGTAATGTTTTTACCTTCATGTCGTTCATGATGCTTTGAAAGAGTCCTCCCAAAGCGCTGCACTCCTTCTCCATTCCCGCATCCATTTTCCACCGCCGAAAACAAGCCTCCCGACGACGCAGTTATCTTGGTGCAAAGCGTGTCTCAAAACAACTGTTTAAACGCTGCTGTCGACGATATTCTGTCCGCCAACTGTTTCGAGTGAAGTGAGTGAGGAAAAAAAACCGAGAGCACAAGAACTGGAAACAAAATCGGGACTGCACGGATAGCACAACTAGCACTCGCTGGCTAGCCGGCTAACTAGTAATACTACTAGCATGATCAATTGGAAACCGCTGTAAATTCATTTCGATCGCTTAGCTATAGAAGTCTATGAAAAAATGTTATGCACGTCCGCCTAGTCATTCACAATATCGATACAAACAAATACGATGGTTTATAACCACAGATAAAACTGCAAAATCTCGAGTTGGGCAAGCGGACAAACTGTCTCGCTAGTTCCTAACTTATCGTTCAAAATGTACAACTTATCGGACCAGTAGTCACATCATCTGGCCGTTCTTTAGTTTTCTTTGGTGTTCACCACGGTCCTCCTTCAGTAGATTGAGACGGTGCCGAAATCGCTCCGGTGCTTCAACGGGACTTTAAATAAGTCGCAGATTACTGCTTAAACCATTAACATTACTAGTGCCTTCCCAAAGTTTCAACACAGCGAATCCTCTGATTCACCGACACGAGTGTTTCGACTCCACTCCACGCAGTCGGTTCCCTCGCTTGTGTAGGCTGTATCCCGAATGGCCTCCTAATCCCTATGTAGGTGTGCTAGGTCAGGTAGGAACGAGGCTTCGGTTCATTCTAAAATGATCGTGGCCGAAGTGCGCTTGCTTCACACGGAGCATTTTAGAACACCTTTCAACGGCATGTTTCTACTCTACTCCACTCTAGCATAAACCAGAATAGACTAAACAGCGAAGATATCGGTTATCCCGATTTTATTACGCAGCTAAATTACAAAAGAATGAGGTATAATAATATAGCTAAATAAATACATGAATGATTCGGAGCACGGTTAGCATTAGCTGTATATCAGACGAAAGTGACAATGGCTGAGCAAATTTATTAGAACGGCACAAATAAAGGTCCAGCAGCTGAATGTGAAAGTTTAATTATTTCACTGAACGCAGTTACAATTCGTTGTAAGTAAGTGCGATGTTAATGTTCTGTTGTTAACAACATTTGAAGGGAAACTCTTTCGTTAACGCCGCCATTTTCATCATTCAACGTAAAAACACCGCAAAGAATCTCGGGAATGTGAAGGCTGAAGTGCACATTTGTTCCCATCGACGCCAAGGGCCCTTAAAAGTGAACGCGTTACCTCACTTCGACCTCGCAAATGGCTGACGAGATTCTGAAGTCTTTTGTGTAGCATTTTGTTACTCATATTAACAATGATTTACCAGGTGCGCTGCAGTGAAGGTACATAAAAAATGGGTATAGGATGGGGTTTGTCCCAATCCTTTGTTGCTACATGTTTTCAGTCCTCTGAGAAAATCTTCCATTAGATTTTAGAACATAACTGTGAGGTCGAGCACTTGTGCTACAGTACCGGTATGCGCTGCTTAACGAAGCATTACGTTCTGTGAAACAGGTTGTTGACTGAAATGGATGTTGACCGGACATTACCATATTTGCAGTCTTTTTATGCTACTGTAATGTTAAGGATATTTTCAAAAAAAAAAACCAAAAAACCCTGCTTGCAGACTATATGTAAACACGTCAGAGGTACCACTGAAACATGAGTGATTGATGTGTTATTGAAACGACTAATGGCACAAAAAATGTCTTTGAGCTTTGAGTGCATGACCAACAAGGTAGTCATCTACACAAACACACATGAATGACAGGCTTTTGCTTTTTAAACTCCCACCTCTGCTCATGAATCTGCAGCATTGATTGACCGTTGAGGTGACCGTATTGATTGGCTCTTTACAGCCACAATGTCCGAAGTTAAAAGACAGCTTTTTATTTCCTATTATAATTTATTATAATTTTAAGACATCAGTCATTGCAGCAAACAGATGTAGATTGGATGGTCAATAAATAGCACATACCATAACGGTGTGTTCCACTCAAGCTCAGAATTCTGAATTTTGAGTAGGATAAATCAAATAATACAGTTTCTCTATTTTTAAATAAGCTTCATGTTATATTTGCCTCAGATTCATCAGCTGCATACATACATAGAAATCTGTCTGACTTTTGAGTTCTGACACCCAAAGCAAGTTGAATGCACCATAATTGTTGGCTCACTGTTACCATGTCATGACATCTCAAATTGGACTGCTGGAGTTAGGATCAGCGTTTTGTGCAAGACACCCTCATTCCCCATCAAACTTGGCAGCAGACATGAGACAGTGGAAATCTGTGAAAATGTCATGTTGACAGTCACGCTGGGGTGCTTAGTATGACCAGTTCCACTGCCACTGTTTGTCTTCAGAGAATTCATGTCTGTATGTTTTATATTATGAACATCTAGGCTTGAGTGTGGCTGAATAACAGAGATCACTCATCAGAAGGGGTGTTTATATAATTTTGGCCATATAATATATCAATACTGCTGCCAAACAAATGATGCCACCCACTATTTAATAGATGCCTCCCAGATACATCTTGCATCAGGTTGTATTATAGATTATAAGAAATATTTGTTGATTAGCCATTACAGTCAATCTTTGTTTCACTGGATCACAGCACTGTATTCCAGAATATCTCTGATTTATCTAGGTGTTGTGTTGCATTCTTTAATCCTTGAACTTTGCTTTCAGATCACAGGTCACTGTTACTACATGCAAATCATATTTGTTCAAGCCCCAATGCTGGCACCAGCCAAACTTTTGAAATTTGGCAGTGGTGTAAGAGTTTTCATTTGCATACCTATTGCATACCATTTGCATACCATTATGCAATGACATGTTGGACAGTGGCAGAAACTGGAAACAGGAAATGTTTATATATACTGTATTTTATAGCTTTTGATAGGGTCAGCTTCCAATTATTATATCCTCATTCAGCTGCTTAGAGAATAGCTGGTAAGTGTAAGCACAACATAGGGCCTATGAATTGGTAAACCCAACTTGGAGCCGTGTTACAACAACCATATTCATTGTGGAATACAGGCATAGGAATGTTTCCACTGTAAGATAATGAGCAAAAGGCAAAACCTGGTTGTTCAGAAGCTCAGTGTAGGCATTGTGGTTAACATTTACTGTCACCTCGACCAAAGGACCCATTTCAACATAATTGAAACACCACCAGAACATTACAGAACCTCATCCAGCTTGAACCACACACATCTTAAACGCAGTCCTCATTAAAGGCTTCCCGAGGTCTTCGTTGAACACGACGCCTAGCGTCATTCACATACAGACAAAAAAAGATTCATTTGGTCGGATAACACATTTCCAGTCATGAACAGTTCAAAGTTTGTGTCTTTTTGCCCACTGTAACAGGGCAACTTTGTGAGCAGAAGTGAGCAAAGGCATCTTGCGTGCTACTCTGTTCCATATGTATATGGTATGCAGTTCTCTGCAGAGTGTTCTTTGGTTGTGAAGAACCTGCGTTGACTAGCAAAAATTCTTGCCTGAAAACAAAAATTTCCTAAATACTGCCACTGCTGGTAGACTCTTATGACTGTATGCTTAGATACACCTGCAAATTCAGGTACTTCCTTGCTTAGCACTGTAACCTCACAGTTCCAGTGAGACGGGTTCAAGTACTGGCCCGGCCACTCCCTGTGTCTGTGTGGGCTTACTCAAAAAATTCCAAAGACAACCCTGGCATCTCTAAAGTCCACCAGCACGAGAGTGGGTGTGCCCTGCGATGCACTGGTTCCCTGTCTAGGGTTGGTTCCTGCCTAGTGCCCTGTGCTTTCGATTGGGCCTGGCTGGTACTTTGTGTGACCTGTATGTTAATGATTATGGTCTGCAATTATCTAATTATATATTACAAAGTAATCATGTTTCATATGAAAAGTGGCCTTTGGTTTTAATCTACAACCCAAAATCAGAAAAAGTCGGGACGGTATGGAAAATGCACATGAAAAAAACCTGCAGTGTCCCTTACATTGCCTTTTACCTTTATTTCACTGCAGACAGTATGAACCCAAGATGTTTCATGTGTTTGTCTGGTCAATGTCATTTCATTTGATAATAATCATCCATTCCTGCATTTCAGGCCTGCAACACATTCCAGAAAAAGATGTGGCCCGGGCAATTTAGGGCTAATAATGAGGTAAAAAAAAACTAAATAATGATGTGATTTCAAACAGCTAATGTGAATCATGATTTAGTACAAAAGTCTTTGAGGAGTAAAGATGAACAGATGATCTCCAGTTTATTAACAAATGAAAGATGTAAGAAAATTATTGAAATGTTTAAAACCATGTTCATCACAGAAAGACTGGAAGGGATTTACATATTTCAGTTTTATAAAGTATATAACATCATTAAACATTTCAAGGGATCTGGAGGAATTTCAGTGCGTAAAGGGCAGGGGCACAAGCCTAAACTGAAGAGATGTGATCTCCGATACCTCAGACAGCACTGCATCAAGAACTGTCATTCATCAATAGCTGATAGAACCACATTACTTTATCAAACCTTATCAAGCACTACAATATTGAGTTCCATTCACAAATGGCACTTAAAACTCTGCAAAAAAAGAAGTCTCATGTTAACCATGTCTTGAAGAGGCGTCGACTTCTCTGGGCTTGGAGGCATCGAGGATGGACCATTGGAAGTGTGTATTGTGGTCAGACCAATCAGTATTCCATGTCTTTTTTGGAAGAACTGGATGCTGTGTGCTCTGGTGCAAAGGACCATCCAGACTGTTATCAGCAACAAGTCTATAAGCCAGCCTCTGTCATGGTATGTGGTTGGGTCAGTGCCCTTGGCAAAGGTCGTTTACACTTCTCAAAGACTTCAAAGACTCATGATTACAATCACCTGTTTGAAGTCACCACATTATTTAGCTTTTTTATTTTATTTTTTTAACCTAATTACTAAATTGTCCCTGCTCCAGCTTTTTGTGTAATGTGTTGTAGGCCTGAAATGAGGGACTGGATGATTATTAACAAAAATGAAATGAAGTTGACCAGAAAAAACATGAAATATATTGGGTTTAGACTGTCTGAAATGGAATAAATGGAAAAGGAAATGGAAGGAACACTGCATGCACAGTATTTTTTTATATGCATTCTCCATAACATCCCAACGCTTTCTGATTTTTCTGAGGTTGTAAATGACTAAAACATTTTGAAAATAAACTTTAGATTTGTAGTGAACTTAATCTTGTAGTGAGATTTGGAACACACTCATGCAAACCAAACACAAAATCTACTTTGCCTCAGAAACCTTTAGTACAGAATGGTGTGTCCAGAAATCCTATCCATTCAGTATAGAATATTTGTTTACATTGAAGATTTGATCTCGTCTCCTTTGTTCACAACAGCTGAACTTTTCAGTTGTTACCTGGTAATTGTTCTGTGTTTTAATCTCTCTTCCCTGGGACTGGGTAAATGTGAGTGTGTGAAAATCTGAAAGGGTTGCAGTGTTTCTCAAACTGGGTTGCAAGTAGCCAGGGGGAACTTACTCTAACCTCCAGGGTCACCTTAGTGGTGAGCTAGTGAATCCAGACGGCTGAAGAGGTTCTTATTTATTTCACTTTGCAGCGGTTACCACAAAAAGTGATGCTGTGTGACAGCAGAGAGCATATGACCCTTTGAGTAGATATTTTTGCATTAATGGAAGTAGTGATCCCACTATCCAAACACTCATCATCAAAATGTTTTATGGAAACATAGATGCTGGAAGGGGATGCCGCACCCCTAAATTGTATAGCTAAACAGCATTTTGAACTGAGGTAATGAAATATCTATATATTATCATCTGGGTATCATATGCATGCTACAGTATATGTACTGTACTGGAGTATGGACGGGAGATTGACATAATAAATCAATCAAGAAATAAAAATAAGAAAACTAGATCATCTCGATTAGTTTTGTGTTCCTTAAACAGTTTATTAAATGTCTGTCCTCCCTTACATAGGCCATCTCTAGGGTTTGCAGAGAGATGGGCTGGATAGAGTATTTCTGAAACTGCTGGTATTCTACTGGAATACCAGCATAGGCCATCTCTAGGGTTTGCAGAGAATGGTCTGAAAATTGATTGGCGATAAATCTGGTGACCCAGCAGGCCAAGGAAATGTTGCAGTCTGGTGGAGACATTCCTGGGAAACCCTTACTGTGTGTGTGAGCATTAAGTCAAGTCAAGTCAAGTCAGATTTATTTATATAGCGCTTTTTACAATGGAGCATTGTCTCAAAGCAACTTTACAAGTTTAGATTATCTCCTAATAACTATGTCCAATCCCAAATTGAGCAAGCCTAGGGCGACAGTGGCAAGGAAAAACTCCCTAGTTCTAGGAAGAAACCTTGGGAGGACCAAGACTCAAAAAGGGACCCAACCTCCTTGGGCGGCGTAGATGATAAATCTAAGAGCGAAAAACTAAAGTCATGGAGTCAAAGTTAAATATAAAATGTGAAGTATGCACATCGACATTAAGTGGCCCGGGTATGATGGGGCTGGAGCTGATGACGGAAGCAGCTTGACTGGAGCTACAGCAGATGAACATCATGTGTGGGGCTGGAACTGCCGGAAACACAGCTCGGAGAGAAAACAGAAAATGTAATTAGTTATTGATTAAGAGCACAGTGTCTATGAACAATCACTGATGCCAAGTGTAGCATGAGACCCCGGCAGCATTAGCTATAGCAGCATAGCTAGAAAGAGGAGAACTGGGTAGGAAACACAGCCAAGAGGGATCACATGAGACATCGGCAACCCCACGAGAGGCAGAAGACAGCAACCCAACGTCTCTGATCACCATAAGACTCTTTGACTATGAACCCCCAGCTCTGCCCTTATTCTAAGGCAAGGATGCATGAGTCAAGATCACGAGGACTGAAGCCCAGTTCAGCCAGACCTTACCCTGCTGAAAAATGCCAGTTGGAAGCACTGCCATGACAGGCTTCCATGAGGTCTCCATTCTTAAATCCAACCATTGTCAGATTACAAACAGAACCTGTATTCGTCACTAAAGACGATACAATTCCAGACTGCAGCAGTCCAGGTTTCTCAATCACAACACCACTGCAAACGAAGGTGACGGTGGTTGGCTGTCAATGGCAAGACATATAATGGGCACCGTGACAACAAATTTCCTTCTGCTAAGCACCTAGAAATGGTCTGAGCGGAGTCAGGGGTGTGTGGTGAAGATGCCTCTCTACTGGTGGTCTGCCTGGACTGTCCAGAGCCTGTTTTCTGTGTGTGTGCCCTCACAGAACCACTGCACCCAAAGCCACCTAACAGCTAGATCAGAACTGCCTGGATATCAATTCTTCCAAACCACCATCCTGCTTCTCTCAGTCCAGTGATGTGCCCCCTCTCAAAGTCTGTCAACTTGGCAAAATGTATTCGACTTTGTCTTAGAGGCATGTCTAGTAGTTAGCTTTCTCTCACCAAGAGGTACACTTCCAACTACCCGTTTTGTAGGGCAGCGGGGGAAGCACTTTTACGCCCTCTTGTGTCTAATCAGGCCATACCTGTAATCATTTTATATCTGACTGAGACATGACTGCGTACTGACTTTTGCAGCAATCCAACATTTCTGTCTTGGTGAGTCATTTTTTTTGTCAGTGAGTATACTACACTCTAGAAAGCTTCACACGTACTACATTTTAGATTTCCAGACTCATCATGGCAGCCAATCCTTCTGTGGTTCTCAGAGGCAGGGGAAGGTTGCCTTGCTATGCTACACACCATTCCTTAATACAAGAGCATCCCACGAGTAAGATCACAATATGCATTGTTTCAAGCTTACAGTGTAATATGAAAGGTTAATTCATAAGGGACATTTTCATCACTGGCAGTTCTAGCCCGCCATCAGACGTCATGCTCACAGACCCATCTCTTCTGTTTTCAGTGAGATTCCGTCTAATTGCTTTTAATCATAGGAGACTAAAGATTAAATTTATTTAAATTTTAAACAGGAAAAGTACACATTATTTTGAATTGTTAGTCTTCAAAAATATTCGATAAGCATTGTTTTCATTCACTCAGTTATTTAAGATATGGTGAAGCTGCAATAGTGAAGAATACTGGTACAGTAGCTTTTTGTTTAAAACATGAAAATGTGCATTGTTTTGCCTTGTTCACAACTGAGAAATAGAAAATTAATGTCTCATCGAATGTAAAATCAATAGTCGTGTGAAAATCTTATCTTGAGTATCGTGATTTGAATTAACCCATGAGCAGTGTGTATCGTTACACCCCTACATACGACCCCTGCCCCTAGAACCGCGCAGATTTTCATTCTCTACTCACTCTACACATCCGACTGCAATCCTGCCCACCCAGAGAACATCATTGTGAAATTTTGCTGATGACACAACGGTGGTGGGTCAGATAACAGGGGGTGACGAGGCGGCGTACAGAGATGAGGTCCTGAAACTTGGGGAGTGCAGTGGAGTGCAGCTAACAACTTAGCACTAAATATAACCAAGACCAAAGAACTCATCCTGGACTTCCGGCGAAACAGGGATGCCCCTGCCCCCCTGTACATCAACGTCGAACATGTGGAGCGAGTAGAATCGTTTAAATTCCTCGGTGTACACATCTCTGCAGACCTCTCCTGGACCGTCAACACGTCTGCACTTGTCAAGAAGGCCCAGCAGCGGCTACACTTCTTGAGGGTACTCAGAAAGGAGCAACTACACACAAGCCTGCTGGTGACCTTCTACTGTTCCACCATCGAGAGCCTGCTGACCTATGCTGTGTCAGTGTGGCACTCCAGTTGCACAGAAGCTGACAGAAGAAGACTGCAGAGTGTGACCAACACTGTGGAAAAAATCATTGGCTGCTCTTTGCCTTCCATAGCCTCTCACCAGAGCCAGGAACTCAAGGACAATACCCACCCCAGCTTCCACCTCTTCAACCTGTTGCCTTCTGGTAGGCGCTACAGGTCCTTACTGGCCAAAACAAATAGACTCAGGAACAGCTTCTTTCCCAAAGCCATCACGATGCTAAACGGGAACCTGCACTACTGACATATCACACAGTACAGTAACATTTTGCACAGTTTTTGCACAATAGTCTTAGTTTTTAATGTGGTTGCCTATATAGGCGATCACACTATTGTTATCCTATTCTGAACATTCTGAAATTTTCAACGGCCGCAATTTTCGAGATATCGACCCCGTTCCAGTGCCATTGCATCCGGTCTGGTCGGGAATGGTCTGCTTGTATAGGGCTTTCCGGTCGGACTTTGGGGGGCCCCACAGGGGCCCCTGTAAAGTGCCAAATTTTCCCATAGCAAATCAATGGGCCAAAAGTTAATAAATCATAACTCAGTCAGTTTTTGACATAGGGCCACGAAATTTGGCAGGCTTGGTCCCGGGTGCAATCTGAGGTGACATGTGATGCCCATGTGGCCCCTCTGGACCCCGGCTGGGCACTGGGCCCCCTGGCGTACCAATGACCATAACTCAGTCAGTTTTTGACATAGGGCCACGAAATTCGGCAGGCTTGGTCCCGGGTGCAATCTGACGTGACATGTGATGCCCATGTGACCCCTCTGGACCCCGGCTGGGCACTGGGCCCCCTGGCGTGCCAATGATCGTAACTCAGTCAGTTTTTGATCTACAGCCATGAAATTCAGCAGGCTTGGTCCCGGGTGCAATTTGAGGTGACATGTGATGCCCATGTGGCCCCTCTGGACCCCGGCTGGGCACTGGGCCCCCTGGCGGGCCAATGATCGTAACTCAGTCAGTTTTCGATGTACTGCCATGAAATTCGGCAAGCTTGGTCCCGGGTGCAATCTGAGGTGATATGAGATGCCCATGGGTCCCCTGTCGAAACCGATTTGGCATTGGGGCCCCTGGCGGGCCAATGACTGTAACTCAGTCAGTTTATGACCTACAGCCACAAAAGTTGGCACGCTTGGGTGACGTGCTGCCCTTTGGGCCCATGAGGTACACTAAGGTTCGGCCATTGCAGTGTGGCAATCACACTCGCATTTTCTTCAGGAAATGCACCTCTCTAGTTCTATTTATGCTGTGAGCACCTTAAGGAGAAGCTTCCAATCTCGTTGTACTATCTATACTGTGTATGCGAGGTATAATGCCAATAAAGGCTTTCTATTCTATTTCTATTCTATTCTAACCTGAAAATGTTTCCTATAAAACTGTTGAAATGACTATGCTGCCATGCTGTGGTGAAACACTGAAACAGCAACACAGAATTCAAGCTTTACCTTCTGGTGAAAACAACAATCATTTATTTACAGTCATACAAATTTTACACTTTATAGTAACAATTCAATCACAAACTGAAACAACAGCTGAACATTCTTTCATAATCCATAAATATGAACACATTAAGAAGCTGCCAGAAAATAGAGTTTATTTATCAAAAAGATTCTGTATCTTAATCTTACAAGAAAACCTCTTCCGGAATGATTTAAATGGTTTTAATTTACAAACTTGTTTTTTAAACAAATAGTGGTATTTAAAAATAATCTGCTTTGTGTATTTTTTTAAGTTGAAAAACATACAGAACAATTCAATTCATAATGGTTCATATTCTCTAATGTGCAACTAAACACATTAACATCTGCAATTTTATTACACAAGGCATCTACTGTGTTATTGGCGAGCAAAAACTTTGGCCAAATGCCTTAAATCATTAAATAATTCATACAGGCTGTTGAGGTGATGTCATTGTGTGTACAAAGAAATTACAGAGTCGTTTCTGAAGGACACACCAGCTACATGCAACAGGTCAACTCCTGTTCAGCACTAGGGATTATTATTAGCTGGAAAGTCTCCGATGTTCTATTTTTAGTCTTCATGCTGGCTACTGTACATCATTCCAAAAAGGAATGTAAGCTTATCATTTCTTTTAGAAGGATATGTACCAAAATATTAACATACAGAAATAAGTAATTTAGTGTCACATAATGGCACATGTCCACTCACAACTTTGCTCAATGTAGTTATTGTAGATAACTAACTGTGATCTTCAGTTTACCACTATAGCAGGTGATTGTTTTATCTATTTAACAGTGCAAGAGAAATTAAGAAACTGAACATACATCTAGCCCAAGCCATTGCTTTCATTCATAGTTACAACTTGCATTCTGACAAGTTCCCCCAGTCTTGGGTATTAATGCCCTGCTGAAGGATTACCAGAACCAATGGGGGTTCACGATTAGTCCTAATACTGTACTAGACCAAGCACTTTCAGCAATGAACAACTACTTGAATTTAATTTAGTCCAAAACTCAAAGCATGAATAACATGACCAGCAACAACCCTGTATGAATTTACATTCACATACACAAGTTTTATATTGCATAAACATGCAACCTGAGTAAACATTCCATGGCAAAGATTTCATGAGTTTTCATGAGCAGTAAAAATACACACACTGACAGATCACTTTATTAAGTACACCACCCTGATTCTACACTCACTCCTGCTCCATTTTATCAGCTGCAGTTTGATAGTCTATTTTACACTGTTCTCTAATGGTCAGAACCACCACAGATCAGGTTTTGATGATGGATCATTCTCAGCACTTCAGTGACACTGACGTGCTGGTATGAGTGGATCAGACATAGCAGTGCTGCTGGAGTTTAAACACCTGTCACTGCTGAACTTAAAATAGTCCACCAGCATGCTGTGAGCACTGATGAAGCCTTAGAGGATGACGAACACAAACTGTGCAACAACAGATGAGCTACTCTTACGTGTACCTAATAATGTGGCCAGTGAGTGTATTGCTTATGTTAGTCTAGTCATGTGTAATACATCCAAGACGTTCAACCAGTAGGTGAAAAGATTAGAAGTACCAGGACTGATACATACTAAATTTGCTTGGCAAAGTTACAGTTTTGGATTTTCTTCACGTGAAGAAACTGGCTAGAGTTTTGCCACAGAATGGAGCGATTCCGAAAAATGACTTGATGATTAAGGCTTAAAATGAAGTATATACAATCCTGAAAAAGTCCAGTGTGTACAAAAATAGAAATGTGCAACAACAAATGATCAGATGCCACAGAGTAAAGGGGCTTGATCCACTGAGATTTGGTGACATGTCTACATGGTGCACTTAACATCCTAAGGCCACTACAATGTTATCAAGAACCTTCCACAATAGGCTGGGTCTTCTTAAAGGGGGACCCATGTAAAATGTGCTTCTGCACATACATTTGTGTCTGCAGTGCCCATCAGGCAACCCAATAATTTTTTGGGGGCTTCCCAAGTCCAAAAACATGGGATTCAACAGGTCGGTCAGGTTTGGGTCAGTAACATGCAACACAAACTGGCTCTGTAGAATTACACCGCCCGCTCATCTGCAAGGGAACAGCACAAGGTGTTACATCAGGCCCGTTCCTCAGTGGATATACTTCATTTTCACAGTAACTTCGCAGCCACGGTCAGCAAAAACTTTTAGGCACGTGCTAAGTCAATCCGAGCGAATAGAACTTGCTTCTTAAGCTTGTAAATAGTTACTCTTTTACGAACATAGCAGCATCGTAAACGCTACAGAGGTTTTTATAATGTTTATGTTCTATATTGATTCTTCACACAGACTGAATCTCGTCACATTTAGGGTATATAATGAGGTTACAGTAACAGTGTTCGCTCTCTATATACTGCATGATTTAACGCATGAATGTAATTTATACACTTACAACAAATGAAGCTTCTAATATCATTTATCGATTAGCAGAACGATTTCAGACACAGCCCATGACGCTGTGAATCACTGAGAGGTCGGAGAGACTAACTTTTAAAGCAACATGCACTCAAAATGACCATTCTAATAAGTGCTATTTAGACAGGGTGAAAAGGGTGCTGTGGTGCCCAATCCTTGTTGTATTTCGACCAAAGCACAAAAAATGGGTATGTCACATTTAAAATGGACCCCAAAATGTTGGTTGGCTGTTTGGCTTCTTAACGCCACGTTAGCTGCAGGGGCTATTATCATGACCAACAGTTTCTGTCAGGGTTTTCCATATCTTACACGGACATCACGTCCAAGCAAACACAATGCGTTCCTTTCTACTTGAGCAAAGGGTTTCCATCAAATTCCTTCTCTTCTTGTTAACATTTTTTCTGAACATGCTGACGAATACTTGCCATTCTTTCTTCCTACGCCATGCTTGACTGACTTTTTTCATTCACTCTGGGTTGAGTCACTTTTCTTGAACGCTATTTAAGCTGTCCATGACAAAGCAGTTAGAACCATCACTGCTACCATCTTGACTTCTCTATATATCCATACAACAATCAGACAGCTGTTGGCTCTGAGAGGTTCCCTCCTCTCGCCTCCTCTTTTGCATGAGATGGCATGCAATGCCCAGTGCGCCACCCTTGAGAAAGCGCACAAAGTTCTCACCCACCAGTGGGCCCATGGCATACATCCCTTCCTCCTGCATGCTCTCATAAGTGTATGGGTCCACCTTAATCGGGTTCTGCCGACAGCTTATCGGCGCTCCAGGCTTCTCGCCTAGATGTCGGCCCTGCTCAGGCAAAAATGACAGGCTGGGCTTGGAGCCAATTAGAACGAGCGCCAAGGAGACCTGGAGCACAGCTTGGTGCCCACCGTCAGCCTCTAGTATGCACTTGCCATTGGGTTTAAAAGCCACAACACGGTGCTTGGGAAAGCTCAGATAGCCAGGGTAGGAGCAAGTCAAGCAGTTCTGGTTATTTGGCGATTCCAAGTGCGGAGAGGACAAAACTGGAATCAGCTGGCCCAACTGGTGCTGCTGCTGGCTCATCATCTGGTGCACTTTGTGGTACTCGGGGTACAGAAGACGGGGCAGCTGGTTGAAGATAAGCGCTGGGTCGGAGACGCTGCGTCGGAATGCATGGTATACAGGCACGTTGAGATGATGGGCACACAGCACCGCATCAGCCGCTGTTAGTCCTGCACCCACCACCAGCACAGGCTCCGATGCTTGGGACAGATGCCCACGTGAAATGACAGTCTCAAACTCGCTGAAGCTGTGGCACACAAAGGGCAGTGACTCACCATCTGTGCCAAGGTGGGTAGGGTCATCATGGGTGCCCGTAGCCAGCACCACGTTCTCCGCCCGGATAGAGAAAGGTAGCTCTACTCCATTTCTCCTCTGTGTGCCTTGGATTTGCCACAAGGAGCAGCCTGGGCCAGGAGAGATGCGCTTCACTGAGGTGACAGTGGTAGCGTGGGCAAAGTTTCCACCCAAGCCCATCGTGCTTACATAGTGTTGGTAGTAGGAGGCGATATCAGCTGGTGTGGCGCGATCATTGCGCACAGCCCTAAAAACAACAAATACAAATGTATGAATCTGTTCCATTTATAATATGATTGCAGACAGTATCAACCCAAGATATTTCATGCCCTGTCTGGTCAACTTAATTTCATTTGTTAATAAATCATCCATTTCTACCTTTCAGGCCTCCAACACGTTCCAAAAAAATTTGGGCCACTAAATCATGTGCAACTTTGCAATGTTGTCATTCCTTCTCACAACACTTAAGACTTTTTGACACTCAGGGCACCAAGTGTTTCAGGTGCTCCTTTGTCCCATTCTTCCTGCAAACACGTCTTAGGAAGTACAATAGCATGGGGTTGTCACATTTTCTGTTTCAAAACTCTCCACACATTCTCTGTGGGGGCCAGGTCAAGACTGCAGTCAGGCCAGTCCAGTCCCCATACCGTACCCTCCTCACACCTTTGTAATGTGTGCAGCATGTGGTTTTGCATTGTCTTGTTGAAAAATGCATGTACGTCCCTGGAAAAAGTTGTCGTCTTGAAGGCAGCTTCTGTTACTCTAACATTAATGCTGAAATCACAGAAGTGTAAATTACTCCTGCCCATGTTACCCAACCCCATACCATAACAGAGCCTGGCTTTTGGACTTGCTGCTGATAATAGTCTGGATGGTCCTTTTTGTCTTTAGTCTAAAGCACAGTGTCCATTTCTTCCAAAAAATGTCTAGAATACTGATTGATGGTTCATCATAGATGCCTCCAAACACAGAGACGCTTCTGGACATGGTTAACATAAGGCTTCCTATTTGCACAGTAATGATTTAAGTGGCATTTGTGAATGGAACTCTGTATTGTAGTGCTTGATAAAGTAATCCCTTGCCCATGTGGTTCTCAGCTATTGATGAATTACGGTTTTTGATGCAGTGCCGTCTGAGGGATCAGATATCATGGGTCTTCAGTTTAGGCTTACACCCTTGGCTTTTACAGACTGCAGTTCTTCCAGATTCCTTGAATTGTTTAATGATATTATGCACTTTAGAGGGAGAGATATGTACATCCCTTCCAACCTTTCTTTGAGGAATATAATTTTCAATAACATCTGTTGATTTAGGACTAAGTTTCAGTAACTGTCTAATGCATTTGTCCCTCTGCATATCTTTTCTTCTCAAAAACCCAGCCTTTCGTGAATGCCGCTTTCGTAACAAAACATTATTATAATCACCTGCTGACATCAATTGTTTGAAATAATTTTTTGGTATTTTTCTTCTCATTAGCCCCAAATTGCCCCGTCTTAACTTTTTTTGGAAATTCAGAAATGGATGTATATTAACAAATGAAAAGAAGCTGACCAGACAAAATATGCAATATTTTGGGTTCATACTGTCTGCAATGAAATAAGTGAATAGAAGACACCCTGTTTTTTTTATTTTATTTGCATTTTCCATTCTGTCCTAACCTTTTCTGCCTTGAGGTTGCACATATCTGCCGTAATCGGTTTACAGTCACTATAGTGAACTGAGCAGAAACTTTAACTCTAACTTTTTTGCACAGCCAAAATTAAAAATGTAACTACAACTGTTAAAAACGCATCAGTAATAAATGTGGCCTGTAAAATAAATACTTTAAATTGATACTACATAACCTGAATAAAATTCTTTGAGCAGGTCACAAGGGAGGCCCCAGTTCATGCTTGAGCTACAAACACGATCAGCTTACAAAAACACGCCCCTCTCACCTTGCAAGCAATTGACATCATCTGTGTATGGTGTATGGAAAAAGGATTTGACTTTTAATTCAACACTTCTAAAGCATGTGTTAAGCTGAATCAAAATGGCTCTGTGTGCACCATAAGGGTTTCACACATACCCATATAAGACAAGACATTTGCTTCATGGGATAGAAGTTTTACTGTACCATTCCTGTTGGTAGTTGCACATGAATAACTAGGGTGGTTGTTTTGCAAAAACTAAACCACACATAGGATCAGCAGAGCGAAGAGCTGCTCTGCAGCTCATTCAGATAGAGCTTTTGAAACATTCAGGCCTACAGACATCAATTATTCTAAGTGAATATGAAAACCATCAATATAATCGTCTCGGTCTCAGTTTCCACCAGCTTTTCCTGGTGAGGGTCCAGTACTAAAATGTAAATACTAGCTGTATAACCAGCAAAATTCCAACTGACGTTACAGTTTTCCTAATTGACTTGGATGTTATTAGGACCACAACCATCTACTGCATTCCTTTTTCACTCAGTTTCATGCATCTTGGCATGAGCTTCATACCTGCGTTTCTCCCTCATCCAGTCTTTCAGATTGAGTCCAGGAAGCTCCATCCAGTTAGCCAGACTCAGAGTTAGCATCGATCCCTCCATCGCCTGAGGAAAGAAAAGAGGCTGTCAATGGCAGTACAACATCAGTATTCATAATTCTGCATATGCAAAGCACTCAACTAGGAGCAGGACTGCCTGCACCAACAACGAGACATTCTGGTGAACCAAGAAAAATAGGCCATGCATTCTGCATGTGCTTACATAACAGGGTATGGTAATTTATCATAGTGTATATATTATTACATTTCAGCTTACTTCCTATATTTTCTTTAAAAATATTCTCTCTTTATTTTTGTATTAAGCTTCCATTTAAACTATTACGATAAACTTATTAAATAGGTAACTTAATTTTAATTTTTTACAAATGTCTATGCTACCCAAGGAGGTTGGGTTCCTTTTTGAGTCTTGGTCCTCCCAAGGTGTCTTTGTCATAACATTTAGGGAGTTTGTCCTTGCTACTGTCACCCTAGGCTTGGTCAGTTAAGGCTATTAACATATTATAATACATGTATGTAATTATACTATAATATATAACAGGAAAATATTCTGTCCTTTAACTCTGGAAAGGGTGGTCGGACTTAGCTCAATAGTGTGCATGATTTTTCATTGCTTATTTGTAACAAAGCTGCAAAGATGCGCATGTGCCTGTCCTATTCTATGTAGTACTCCTTTGTTTGTCCCAGCCACTACGTGTATATTTTCTCTAACCCATAACTATATAAACTGGTTCACATTCACTCATTGAGTCACTGACTGACATCAGAGTTTCAGCCTGCAGTCTGCCTCTAGTGGAACACACTGAGATGTTAAACTGGCTTTCATGTCGAGACACTTACATGCCACGCCCCTCCAGGAGGTCCTTTTCCAAGCACAAGATGGGCTGTGGCCCTCTCTGGCTCATAGCGCCACGCCAATGTCGAGGCGTAGTCCGAGCCAAGGTCGCTGTCTGGGAGAAGCAATGAATCAAAGAGTACAGCCAAGGGGTTCGATGATCGACCCTCCAGACCTTCACACAGATACTCCAGATCCTGCACGCACACAAACACCACCCAATGAGATTACAAAGCAATGAACAAAACCAGACTCATGACAGCAATCTGTGTAGCTGAATGGATATACTGAGTGCATGTATGCATGTACGTGTGTGCCTGGATGGATAACATGAGACAACTGATAAAGTAAGGACCAGATTACTTTATTGCAGCAGTTGAACATGACACAGCATGAATGAAGACTATTACCTGCTGCACCAACCCAATGGTGACAAAGCAGCACCTACAATAAATAATGACCGCAGTGGAAGTACACTGTACATGTACATTGTGGTGGATATGCACCTTACCTGTTCAAACAAAGACAGATGAGGGTTCTCTGCAAGCTTGCTGTGTAGGATTGGATTAGGGTGAAAGGCCTCTGGGGAAAAGTAGGGCGTATATCCTGAAAGCAAGTACGAGAGGCAGATTCCTGAAGGCCCATTTCCTGTTAAAAAAATAAATAAATAAATAAAACATGCATGGGTTATGGCATTATTTTCAATAGTTTTGTTATACTTGGAAAACTGGTGCCCTGCATGCTTCTTGTGAAAAGTACTTTCTAGAAGAAATAAATGAGACTTTCAAAATGATCTTTCATAAATGCATTTCCTTCCCACTTATCTTGCTAACGTCACCACAATACATTACCATAGGAGATAACAACACAGTAACAGCAGCAAACGGCTCCAAACAGCTTCCATAGACAAACACTTACCGATAATGACCACAGGTATGACGTCTTCAGAGGTTTTGTTATGCAAATCCATGTCTGAAGCCATCAAACGTCCCTTCTGCCAAGCTGCTACCACTGTTGGGTCCTTGAGCAAGGCCCTTAACCTGCAATTTCTCTGATTGTATGGTTGTATCAGTTGTAAGTCGCTCTGGATAACGGCGTCTGCTAAATCCTATACACGGAAATAAAGATGGGTGGACCAAAAGGAAGTACAGTTAGTAATAGAGAAAGTGAAAACTCAAACATTCCTCGCAAGGCAGCAACTAAACCTTTGATATCACTGATCACTCAGATTTTTTACTTAATAGAAAAGAAAAACTGCAGATATGACATCAGAATGCTTCATAGCTCCTATTTGAGAAGGTTTCATGTAGAACCAGCTTCATGTAGGATGATGTTTTTTCATTAGGGTAGTCAGGCAGGCCATCAAAGGTACAACTTGCCACATATTCCCCTCACCATTGAGAGATTCCATTCTTTGATCTGGCGTTTTAGTGCTACTGATTATCACAGTTATGTTGGATTTCGAGAACAATGTCAAGAATAAGGTTGTAGTATTTCGATAATAAGGTTGAAATGCTGTAACTGTTACACTGTAGGCCAACTGTGAAAATGAGTGGTTTCATGCAACAAAAAAGTACGAAATCTCCTGGTGCACCAGAACCAGATTGTTATACAATGCCATGAAGCTTTTAGTTCATCGTATGAATCGATGCGCCATAATACATTGAGGCCGTGTAACTGTCATCGTTTCCTCTGAAACTCCATGGCCTATTTAAATGGTACGGTGACAGAACCATTGATAGCCTTGTAAGTGACTGCTGCCTGCAATGTCTGCTTCCACGAAAGAGAAAAACGACATTCAAGTCTGTTTGAGTCTTCCATCTGAATAAACACAGTTTCTTGCACAACCAGTTCAGTGTTTTTGTACTGATAGCAATAATCAGAAGTAATAAAGTATCATTTCCTTTTTTTCCCCATTCCATTTATTATATTTTAATAAACTTTGTTTAATCCTATATGGCCCTCATTTTTGTTACAAGTTAGTGTAACAGTCAAAGCAATTCAACTTTATTCTCAAAATATTACAACTTTACTCTTGACATACTAGTTTACTATCAAAATTTTACGAGTTATATTTTTTCAATCAGTGGCCCTAAAACACCTTCATAGGAAAAAGTGATATTAATTAAAACAGGGTAATTGGATTGAGGTAATGCTTCGCAAAGCCTGAATGTTGAGCTATTAAACATCATACCTGTATTATTTATTTGCTACAAAGGAAAAAAAGCAGGATGAACATCCTTCAGTGCTGTGACTCCATCATTTTCGCCAGAGGACGAGCAGCATTACTGAACTCTGTGTAGTAAGCATGACTGTGCAAAAATGCATCTCCTCCCATAACCAGTCCTCACATGGCGCTTATGTAAGCTCAGAAACAATTCACCAAACATTAAAATAAACACCACCAGTTGTCATGCAAGCTCTGCAAGAATTTAAAGCATTATAAAAAAATAGTTATGTCAATAGTTGGGGGTGCAGTTGTGTTTAAAAACATTGGATGCGCGTAGGAGAACGGGTTTCCATAATAAGTGCACATATGGGAAACGCTAATTGCTTGTGAACTCTAAAGACTTCAGGTGGAAAAGCGATGCGTTTCGTGTAAATGACGATTTCGACCGCGTAATTAAGGAATAGTTTTGAGTGCATTACTTTAAAACCGTTCACTGAGGTGTCCGGGAAAACAGCCAGCAGTCTAACGTTACGGAAACTGGAGTAATAGGACAGACTCGCTTTATTATCTTTCCAAACTGCCTTTGCGTTAGATAACCACGTAGCTACTAGCAGTGCCTTGCACGAGCCTGTAGTGACGTTTACTGCTATACGTCAAACCTTACATGTTTAAGCTATATAATTATAAACATTAGATCAGTAACTAAGACGTTAAAGACGTCTGCTTTACAGCAAGAACCTTATTCCAGCTTTCTCAAACGGCACTACGTGCTCTGGACTTGGTGCTAAAGCTAGCAAACCAGTTACGCCCCTCTCTCCTCACGAACGAGTGCAACGACCTCACACAGGCCGAATCCCAAATAGCAGTCCTTTAGGCTACATTACGTCAGTGCACTACAATAGTGCGCAGAATGCCATTTCATACCATACGTACAGCACTTGCCTCGTGCATTCTGATGTTGAATGCAATTTGAAGAGCCGGAAGCTGTACTCCAACCAGCTAGAACTACCGACCGGCGGAGTAACTAACACTGACACAGTGATGCTCAATGTTCTGCTGGGAAACATCGGGTTCTGGCTCACATGTGCATGTTTGACATGTATCACCTGCCTAAACATTACAACACCCCGCCACGTCGGTAGACTCTTTCAGAAGGATAATGCACCCTGCCATACTGAAGAATCGTGCAGGATTGACACGCGAAACGCGAGCTGCAGGTGTTGACTTGGCCTCCTGATTCCTCAGATCTCAATCTGATCGAGCGTCCGTGGGATGTCCTGGACAAACAAGTCAGGAGGCCAAGTCGCAACTTACAGGACTTGCTGGTAATGTCTCGGTGGTACCTCAGGACACCTTCTTGTGCTGGAAATGCCTCGACAGGTCACAATATTTGGTTTAAGTTAAGTTTTGTCTTATTTTTCTTAACGTCACATCAGTATTAGTGGCTATTTGTGACAGGAGCAAGGTTATAACGGTACAATCAAACACACGGCCAGTTTAAAGACAACGCATGACTTTGGAATGTGGGAGGAAACTGGCGAAAACCCACGGGGACGAGCGAACCGGGAATAACTGATCCTTGTGCGGAGACCACGCTGAACGTCACCGTACCGCCCTTTTAAGCAAGTGGTTTTAATATTATGGCTGATCGGTGCATATCCCTTATTCTAGCTACACAGTACAGGCTCCCACTGCTCACATTTATAAGCACGCTTCATAAACTCTGGAGGATTTCCAGCCACTGTACTGAGGACGTGTAGATTCATAAGTGAGGTTTTGAAGTGGCTGAATCCCTAACCAGCTAACGCTACAGTTACTGTACTTACCGGTCACGCCGCAGAATGAGACCGCTGCTCAAAGCTGGCCGGTGAACACCAAAATATCCGGCTCTGTTATACCCAATTCAGTTAGGTACACTTAGACTGGAATACAACTATCGCGTCGTCTGTGTCGGTTCTCTCCCGGCTTAGGCTGAACTACTCACATGCACGCTGCTTCCTCTGTTAACGATGTGCGTTTACCGTAAGACATTTTATATTCTCTCTGTCGGCCCAATCCATTGCATGAGGTAATGACGCTCTGAGTTACGATTGGTCCGATCACTGGTGTTGTCAGACTGCAGAGTGCGGTTGACTATGCGTACATAATCACTCGATGCTGATTGGCTTCAACTGCGTGCCTTTTCCAATCGACCAATCTGGAAAGACAGCGCTGGGCGCACGGATCGGAAAGAGGTTTTATAACCTCCCTGGTAGATCATGACAAGTGCTCTACCGCAGCCAGACGTGAGTCATGGCTATTAGTATGACTGGTATTACGCAGCATAAACAGTTATATTACCTTCAGCTCCTTTCCATTACTACTTAAAACACTTTCTTCATTGAGTAAGCTTAATGCCCAGCTATTATGATAATACTTATTTACCGTATTGCTAGCATCCTAGTTCTGGACATTTTAGGTTCAGTCTCAATCAACCTTTTAGTATGAGTTTTTTTTCTTTATTTCTGGTGAGCAGTAAGAAGAAATATGATGAACAATGCCTTCATGGCTTCTATAGCGAATATATGCTATATGGTCAAAAGTATTGGGACATAGTGCATAGTTTCTGACTTCAGGTGTTTCACCCAGTTTTCCCTGCTTAAAAAAACATGAACTGAGATGGGTTGCTGGTTTAGGCTGATATGGCTGGTCTGTCAGCTATTTTATATTAGCCAGGTTTAGGAGGTTGGCCAGCTGACCAGCTGGTGCATGTCCAAAACCCCTCTAAAACCAGCTAACCAGAACAGCCTGACCAGCTGAGACTGTTAACCAGCTAAAACCAGCTTGCTGGGCTAGGCTGGTCTTTTCAGCAGGGTTATTGCCACACGTGTATAAAATCAAGCACCTAGCCATGCTGTCTGCCTTTTCAAAAATTTGTGAAAGAAAGGGTCATTCTAAAACACTCACTGAATTTGGGAATAGTACCATAATAGAATGCCACTCTTGCACAAGTCAGTTAGTGAAATTGTTTCTCCCCTAGATATGCCACAATCAACTGAGAGTGGAAGCTTTTAGGAACCAAAGCAACTCTTCCATGAAGTGGCAGACCACAAAGTTACTGAGCGGAGTCACAGAGTGCTGAGGTGCATACTGCATAAAAGTTACCAACACTCTGCTGACTCAGTTACTGCACAGTTCTAAGCCCCCTCTGGCATTAACATCAGCCCGAAAACTCTGCACTCTGCATCATTGCATGATTTTCCATAGCTAGGCAGCTGCATGTAAATCTGACATCACCAAGCAAAACATCACCATGCAAAAAGTCGGATTAAGTGGTGTAAAGCATGCCACCAACGGACTCTAGAGTAGTCTCACTCTGGAGTGACAAATCAAGCTTCTCTATCCGGCAGTTTCATTGATGAGTCTGGGTTTGGTCGATGCCAAGAGAACATTACCTGTCTGACTGCACTGTTCCAACTGTAAAGAGGTTGGCTTAGGCCCCTTAGTTCCAGTGAAGAGAAATCTTAATGCTTCAGCACTTTTGTTCCAGCATGACTATACCCCATTGCACAAAGCAAGGTCCATAAAGGCTTGATTGGGTTAGTCTGGAGTGTTAGAACTTGACTGGCCCACACAGAGCCATGGCCTCGACCACATCGAACACCTTTGGGATGAACTATTAAGATTGTGAGCCAGGCCCTCTCATCCAACATCAGTGTCTGACCTCATAAATGCTCTTCTGGATGAATGGGCAACAGTTCCTATAGACGCAGTCCAAAATCTTGCAGAAAGTCTTCCAGCTATTATAGTAGCAAAGGGTGAACCAACTCCATATTAATGCCTATGGATTTAGAATGGGATGTTATAAAAGCTCCTGTAGGTGTCCCAATACTTTTATCCATATAGTGCATATGTACCCGAATACATATTTAATGATTTTAATTAATTTTGGTCATAATCGTACTGCCAACAAAGCAAAGCCAAACCATGTTTCGTCCATATGATTAACAATTTGAATAGTTCATTTTCTTTCAAACATTGCACATCTTAATGTTCTTCTCTGCCCTTGGGCTGGAATGGTTTTGGAGAGCTTTTGATTAATAGTAGAGCGAGATATAGATCAAGGGCTGAAGTTGCACCTGTCAACCATTGTTAAGATTTTTTTCTTTAGGTCTGTTATGAACAGATTACAGAAAGTTTCTTAGCTTTGGGGTTATTACAAATTTCCACTATGGTAGGAGCTATGGATCAACTGGTTAAACCAGCTTTAGAAGGAACATTGAGTTTTAGCACTGTAACACAATGGTAGCTAGGGATTAAATGGCAAAGCTAACCCACAGACCTTGCTTACGTGCAAGGTTAAAAAGGTATACAGTGAAAAAAGTATTTAGTCAGCCACTGATTGTGCAAGTTCTCCTACTTAGAAAGATGAGAGAGGTCTGTTATTTTCATCACAGGTACACTTCAACTATGAGAGACAAAATGAGAAAAAAATCCAGGAAATCGCACTGTAGGATTTTTAAAGAATTTAATTGTAAATTACGATGGAAAATAAGTATTTGGTCAATAACAAAAGTTCAACTCAATACTTGGTAACATAACCTTTGTTGGCAATGACAGAGGTTAAACGTTTGCTGTAAGTCTTCACGAGGGTTGCACACACTGTAGCTGGTATTTTGGCCCATTCCTCCATGCAGATCTCCTCTAGAGCAGTGATGTTTTGGGGGTGTCGCTGGGCAACACGGACTTTCAACTCCCTCCACACATTTTCTATGGGGTTGAGGTCTGGACATCGGCTAGGCCACTCCAGGACCTTGAAATGCTTTTTATGGAGCCACTCATTCGTAACCCGAGCGGTGTGTTTGAAATGATTGTCATGCTGGAAGACCCAGCCACGTTCCATCTTCATGGTCGTCCTGTCCCCTTTGCAGAAACACAGCCCCAAAGCATGATGTTTCCACCCCCATGCTTCACAGTAGGTGTGGTGTTCTTGGGATGCAACTCAGCATTCTTCTTCCTCCAAAAACGACGAGTTGAGTTTTTGCCAAAAAGTTCTATTTTGGTTTCATCTGACCACATGATATTCTCCCAGTCCTCTTCTGGATCATCCACATGGTCTCTGGCAAACTTCAGACGGGCCTGGACATGTACTGGCTTAAGCAGGGGGACACACCTGGCACTGCAGGATCTGTGTCCCTCTCAGCGTAGTGTGTTACTGATGGTAGCTTTTGTTACTTTGGTCCCAGCTCTCTGCAGGTCACTCATCAGGTCCCTCCATGTAGTTCTGGGATTTTTGCTAACCATTCTCATGATCATTTTGACCCCACAGGATGAGATCTCGCATGGAGCCCCAGAACGAGGGAGATTATCAATGGTCTTGTATGTCTTTCATTTTCTTACAATTGCTCCCACAGGTAATTTATTCACACCAACCTGCTTGCCTATTGTAGATTCACTCTTCTCAGTCTGATTCAGGTCTACAATTTTCTTCCTGGTGTCCTTCGACAGCTCTTTGATCTTGGCCATGGTTGAGTTTGGAATCTGACTGTTTGAGGCTGTGGACAGGTGTCTTTTATACAGATAACAAGGTCAAACAGGTGCCATTAATACAGGTAAGGAGTGGAGGACAGAAAAGCTTCTTAAAGAAGTTGTTACAGGTCTGTGAGAGCCAGAAATTTAGCTTGTTTGTGGTTGACCAAATACTTATTTTCCACCATGATTTACAAATAAATTCTTTTAAAAACCTACAAATTTTTTTTCTCATTTTGTCTCATAGTTGTTCCTATGATAAAAAATACAGACCTCTCTCATCTTTCTAAGTAGGAGAAGTTGCACAATCAGTGGCTGACTAAATACTTTTTTGCCCCACTGTGTGAATATATATATAACGTAAAGTATATGAATACTTGGCTTTACTACATTGGTTTTACTGCATTACCCCACACTAATGAATGATGTGAACTGGAGAAGAGAAAAAGCATTCACAGGACACAGGTGAATATGTACCAATAACAGGGCTTCAGTCCATTGCATAGTTGGGTAGGGGTTGCTGTTACCACACCAGGGGATGATCACGGGCCAGGTCAGGCATGAGGCAAGTATGATCGACTGTTTTCTGAGGGGGAGGATAAGCTCTGGAGCCACCCACCATTGAGTCTGTCTCTGACTCTGACTGGGATAAGCAGGGTAAAAATGTGAAAAAATAAATAGGTAATATCTAAGTACAATTTAACATAAAAATTATTTATTTATTATTTAGTGATGTATTGGATGTACTGTAGCAGTAATTGTGAGAGTCAGGATGCTGCAAACAGTCTTTACATCAAGTGATTGCAGCATTGGTTGGCAAGAGCACCGACACAACACCATAACGTGACAGACCCTGGCTTTAAGGCCTATTGCTCATAACAGTCTGGATGGTCCTTCTCATCTTTGGTCTGGAGCATATGGTTTCCATTTCTTCCAAAACAGATCTGGAATACTGATTCATCTGAACACAATACACATTTCCACTGTGTGATCTGAGATTCCTCAGAGCCCAGAGAAGTCTATTCTGCTTCTGTACATAAGGCTCCATTTTCACACACTATAGTTTTAAGTGGCATATTTGAATGTAACTCTATATTGTATTGTAGAAACAGACCCACTAATACCATTTTGGGATAATCGGCATTGGCTGATACCTGTATCCAAGGCTGGTATTCAAAAATAGTGGAGAAATTGCAGAGAAACATTGTATCCGCCATTACAACTTGTAGCTCATAAATTTGGACGACTGAGTGACTAAAAACAAAGAGATTCTGAGAAAACATTCAGTGAGGGTGGGGCCATTTATGAGAAGATGAACAGTTTCCAGCATTGCAACTTACTGCTCTTAACTGGAACTAAGATTAAAAACAAAATGATAGCTGCTAACTAGTGCACTTCTTTAACATTGTTTATATTTGCAAGTATTTATACATTTTGACAGACAGCAAACAGAGAGTGTATTTATAGGTTAAATATATTCACTGTTCAAAGTTCAGCAACTTTGCCTCTCATTTTACTAGTATTAGTTTTATAATTTGCAAAAAAAAATGTGATATCGGCATTATACATTATCCACCATGCTCTATTGTAACACTATTGATGTCATTTGTCTATGTGCTTGACAAACGATTGCCAAAATGATCCCTTGCTCATGTGGTTATGAGCTATTGATGAATGACAGTTCTCGATGCAGTGCTGTCTGAGGTATCGGAGATCAAGAGACCTTGCACTGTATAAACTGAAATTCCTTGAATCATTTATTATTATGCACTGTAGAGGGACAAATATGCAAATCCCTTGCAGTCTTTCTTTGAGGAACATTGTTTTTAAACATTTCAATTATCTTATCACACAGTTGTTGACAAACTGGCGATCATCTGCCCTTACCTCAGCCTTTCGTGGATGCAGCTTTTGTACCAAATCATGATTACAAACACCTGTTGACATCGCATAATTATAAGTATCTTAACCTCATTAGCCCTAAATTGTCCCGGTCCCAACTTTTTTTGGAATGTGTTGCAGGCCTGAAATGTAGGAATGAATGTTTATTAACAAACTAAATAAAATGGAGCACGCAAAACCTGGGTTCATACTGTCTGCAATTAAATAAAAGTAAATGTAAGAAACAATTCATTTCTTTAATTTGCATTTTTATACATGCCCTCCTAAAAAAATCCATAAAGAAATGGTTTTCCAGTTTGGATGGAGAACTTGGCTGGCTTGCACAGAGCTCTTGACCTCTTTCACTGCCATCAGACACATGAATTTGAACGCTATCAACGCTATCAACCAACATTAGTGCCCGAACTCAAGGTCAAGTTACATAATCCAGTAGGAGCAAAGGGAAAGACAAAGTCCACAACATAAAACTGTTCTTGGATGTAATGCTGGATGTCCACAAACATTTGGCTATATAATTGACAGAACCTGTAATTGCAGGTTTATCCAACATAAACATAATTATGGTTCTCTGGCTTGACCTTTAAACAACCATCAACAAAATATGCTAAACAGTTCAACAACAAACTCTCTTCTCAAATCTGCTTGAATGTCTGTGTGTGACCTTGTAGGAGATCTCATTACCATGTGATTTCTTGAACATGCAAAAGTATGACATGGAAAAGTATACTTCTGCTTCTACCATGAGAAATGAGAAGGCCGTTTCAGAAATGTTACCGATTTCGAAAGCTATCTATTTAACATAAGCTTTCCCACAGCCTTGGACAATTATTTAAGAAGCAGTCTTTATTTTCATGTTCCTATTCATGTAACTATCACATTACTGGTCCACCTCCTTTTCAATAATGTTAAACAACAATAAATAAGCATGATAATGGAAACTGGGTCATGTTAGCAGTACAAAATACTGAATAAAGTAATGGCATGTGGTGTTAATCATTGCAAATGAACCATAAACGTTATTGATTTGACCCTGGATACCTACAAGGAGATAAATGTGTTTGATTAATAATCTACAGACTCGAAAGCAGGAAAATCATCTAAAGACATTGTACTTTCTTATGACTTCCATGCATGAGAGGTTAACTGCCTCAATAAAATCCCAGTGCTTCTCAGAGGTTCATGCACTATTAACCAGCTATTTTTGGTATAAAACAGCAAATAAGGTTGTTCACCAGCTCATTACGCATTAAGTTCAGCAGCTCATAAGCATGCCAAGGTCCACCAACTGTGTATTATTAAGTACTCTTGTCTTGTGCTACTTGTAAACTAGAACCAAAACATCTCAGTACAATCAAACTGTCTTTAAGGCATCTCTCCTAAACAGCTTGTTCGATGCCAGATGATAGAAGACACTTATCTTGCAGTGTGCTCCTACCTGATGTTAACTGACAAATTCCATTTCCAGTAGATATAACAGATACTGTATACGTACAACCCCAAATCAGAAAAATATGAAACAGTATGACAAATGCCACCCCCAACGTTTTCTGATTTGTTGTTGCATTTAAGTGACTGTCAATTCTCTGACAAGTAATAAATACTTGTAAGGTGTACTTATACAGTGGCTTGCAAAAGTATTCATACCCCTTGAACTTTTCTATATTTTGTCACATTACAACCACAAACAAATATATGTCATTGGAATTTAATGGGAAAGACCAACACAAAGTGGTATACAATTGTGAAGTGGAAAGAAAATTATACATGATTCAAAACCATTTTTTACAAATAAAAAACTGAAAAGTGTGCAAAAGTATTCACCCCCTGAGTCAATACTTTGTGGAACCATCTTTTGCTGCAATTACAGTTGCAAGTCTTTTAGGGTATGTCTCCACCAGCTTTGCACATCTAGTGACTGAAATTGTTGCCCATTCTTCTTTGCAAAACAGCTCAAGCTCAGTCAAATTAGATGGAGAGCTTTTGTGAACAGCAGTTTTCAGATCTTGCCACAAATTCTTGATTGGGTTTAGGTCTGGACTTTGACTGGGCCATTCTAACACATGAATATGTTTTGTTTTAAACCAAGGTGAACCTCTGCCCCATTCTCCAACAGGTTTTCTTCCAAGATTGCCCTGTATTTGGCTGCATCCATCTTCCCATCAACTCTGACCAACTTCCCTGTCCCTGCTGAAGAGAAGCAGCCTCAGAGCATGATGCTGCCACCACCATATTTGACAGTGGGGCTGGTGTGTTCAGAGTGATGTGCAGTGTTAATTCTCCGCCACACATAGCGTTTTGCATTTTGGCCAAACAGTTCAATTTTGGTCTCATCTGACCAAAGCACCTTGTTCCACATGTTTGCTGAGTCCCCAACATGACTTCTGGCAAATTGCAAACGGGACTTCTGGTTTTCTTTTAACAATGGCTTTCTTCTTGCCAGTGTTCCATAAAGACCACATTTGTGCAGTGCACGACTAATAGTTGTCCTGGGAACAGATTCCCCCACCTGAGGTGTGGATCTCTGCATTTCGTCCAGAGTCACCATGGGTCTCTTGGCTGCATCTCTGATCAGTGCTCTCCTTGTTCGGCTTGTAAGTTTAGGTGGATGGCCTTGTCTTGGTAGGTTTACAGTTGTGCCATACTCTTTCCATTTTCGGATAATGGATTGAACAGTAAGATGTGAGATGTTCCAAGATTGGGAAATCTTTTTATAGCCTAAGCCTGCTTTAAACTTCTCCACAACCTTATTCCTGACCTGTCTGGTGTGTTCTTTGGACTTCATGATGCTGGTTACTCTCCAATATTCTCTTAACCAACTCCTGAGGCCGTCACGGAGCAGCTGTATTTGTACTGGGATTAGATTACACACAGGTGGACTCTTTTTAGTCATTAGCAGTCATCAGGCAACTTCTGAATGCAATTGGTTGCACTCAGAGAAAAGGTGGCTGAATACTTTCGCACACCATACTTTTCAGTTTTTGTTTGTAAAAAATGTTTTGAATCATGTAGAATTTTCTTTCCACTTCACAATTGTATACCACTTTGTGTTGGTCTTTCACATTAAGTTCCAATGAAATATATTTATGTTTGTGGTTGTAATGTGACAAAATATAGAAAAATTCAAGGGGTATGAATACTTTTGCAAGCCACTGTAGTTGGATAAGTTGTTAGCTGTACGTGTTGAGAGAAATTAAAGCTAGTGTGTTTTCCTGTCAAACGACACCTTTTTAATGACCACGACAAACTACGTCAGCTCAGGGTACTACAGTGCACAAAACTGTTGGCTGCAACTGGTCCTGGGGTAGCAGGTTGTGATCTGTTAGTTTGTGGTGAGGAAACTTTGAAAAGAAAAAAAAGTGAACACTTGTGGAAGTTCTACTGCATCGAGTCTGTTGGAAAGATCGCTGTGAATACTGATTTGATTTCATAGTTAATATAAAATCACCTGGGGCACTGGATAAAGATTAATAGCCAGTTAGAGGTGCAGGTTTCACAGTTCACTAGTGCAACTGGGCCTAGTTCCCAAGTACTCAATGGTTACTTTACACTAGGATTCCTAGGGCACTTGCTGGATATCATCAGTTAATGTTAACATGATAATTCTCCAATACTGCAGGATATTGGATCGAGTATGTCAAGAGACTTGTATAAAAAAAGACGCTCAATACGTTTATAATGTATATCATAGTCCACACAAACCGAGTTATTATTTCAATAACCAAACAAAAAAACTGCAGTGCACATTAACACATCAATTAAAAAGACATTCTAATTCCCCAAAACCAACCACATTTTTTCTTATTAAACAATTAATGCAAACTGGTTCAAATGAACATTGCAAACAGACCCAGGAAAAGTGTTGAAATTACACGAATCTCAGGCAATCATGTATCATATATCTCCTATTCAGACAAGAGCCCATCAGACCGATGGGTCTGTTTCTTGCCATCACATCACTGTACATTCAAAGGTTGGCTGTTTGTCCGCAGGCCCGAATTTCAAATGGGAAAGTAATTCCACAGTTGTTTTGTAGACATCCCAGTTCTCCTAGGTTCTGCATTTGTTCTTATCGTACGATTTAAAGACCTGAGCAACAGCAAGACCATAATAGAGTCCTGTAATGATAACCCCCTCACACAGCAGCTTTGGTCGAAGAAGGGAACCGTAAGAGTGAGAAAGAGAAAAACACAAAACAAAGGTGAGTAGAGAGGAGAAGCTGTAAAAATCCCCTAATAACAACGAGGGGAATTAACAAACGAGGTAAACACAAATGGGTAAGGGAAAGGCAGAGGAGAGAGGAGAAAAGGGAGCAGAGCGTGACTGGTGACAAGACTGGGAATAGTGGAGGTCATTTTAACACCAGTGTAGCCTCACTGCCATCTTTCCTCCTCAGGTACAGCCCCTGGCTCAGATGATGCTCCCGACGCAGGTATGCATAGAAGTAGTCTGATACAAGTAGGATCTAACAGACAGAGACACATTAAAATCACATTTAAACAGAATATTAATGGTTCAATTAAGAGGATTACAGAGCCTGTAAATTCCTCTACTAAGAAAAATGTTACAGATTTTTAATATTACGTTGTGGTGAGGAGATGAGCAATATTATCAGATTGAAAAGTAAACACCAAATACACCTAGTAAAATGCACCTTAATGCTAAAATTTTCATTAACAGATCCTTTCATAAGAATTAGCATGGGCATGCTGTTATGTGTCATGGGACGGATGGGGTTTCACAGAATTGAGTAAAGTGTATAAGGAAGTGTCTGAGGTCATTTACCACACCCACCAATTCAGTTCCCTACAGTCTAATAGTGCTCTATTGTATATAGGATGTATAGTGCAGAGAATAGTGAGTACAGAGGTCTGTAATTTTCATCATAGGTACACTTCAACTATGAGAGACAAAATGAGAAAAAAAAAATTCTAATTTTAAAAAATTTCATTGTAAATCATGGTGGAAAATAAGTAGTTGGTCAGTAAATTTGGTTCAACTCAATACTTTGCAACATAACCTTTGTTGGCAATGACAGAGGTCAAACGTTTCCTGTAAGTCTTCACCAGGTTTGCACACACTGTAGCTGGTATTTTGGCCTATTCCTCCATGCAGATCTCCTCTAGAGCAGTGATGTTTTGGGGCAACACAGACTTAACTCCCTCCACACATTTTCTATGGGGTTGAGGTCTGGAGACTGGCTAGGCCACTCCAGGACCTTAAAATACTTTTTACGGAGCCACTCCTTTGTTGCCCAAGCGGTGTGTTTGGGATCATTGTCATGCTGGAAGACTCAGCCACGTTCCATCTTCAATGCTCTTACTGATGGAAGGAGGTTTTGGCTTAAAATCTAATGATGCATGGCCCCTTTCATTCTTCCCTTAACATGGATCAGTCGTCATGTTTCCTTTTTCCTCCAGTTGAGTTTTTACCAAAAAGTTCTATTTTGGTTTCATCTGATCACATGATATTCTCCCAATCCTCTTCTGGATCATCCATATGCTCTTTGGCAAACTTCAGTCGAGCCTGAACATGTACTGGCTTAAGCAGGGGGGTTCGCCTGAGTCTCTCTTGGCGTAGTGTGTTACTGATGGTAGCTCTGTTACTTTGGTCCCAGCTCTCTGCAGGTCATTTATCAGGTCCCTCCGTGTAGTTCTGGGATGTTTGCTCACCGTTCTCAATCATTTTGACCCCATGGGATGAGATCTTGCGTGGAAGCCCCAGATCGAGGGAGATTATCAATGGTCTTGTATGTCTTACAATTGCTCCCACAGTTGATTTATTCACACCAACCTGCTTGCCTATTGTAGATTCACTCTTTCCAGCCTGGTGTAGGTCTACAATTTTCTTCCTGGTGTCCTTCAACAGCTCTTTGGTCTTGGCCATTGTTGAGTTTGGAGTCTGACTGTTTGAGGCTGTGGACAGGTGTCTTTTATACAGATAACGAGGTCAAACAGGTGCCATTAATACAGGTGACGAGTGGAGGACAGAAGAGCTTCTTAAAGAAGAAGTTACAGGTCTGAGAGAGGCAGAAATCTTGCTTGATCGTGGGTGACCAAATACTTATTTTCCACCATGATTTACAATGAAATTCTTTAAAAATCCTACAATGTGATTTCCTGGATTTTTTTCCCCTCATATTGTCTCTCATAGTTGAAGTGTACCTATGATGAAAATTACAGACCTCTCTCATCTTTCTAAGTAGGAGAAGTTGCACAATCAGTGGCTGACAAAATACTCCACTGTAACCCCAAATCAGACAGAGCTGGGACAGTATGGAAGGCGCTAATTAAAAAAATTCAGCGATTCTTATATTTGCTTTGACTTTTATTTCATTGCAGACAGTATGAACTCAAAGACTTCTCATGTTTTGTCTGGGCAACTTAACTTAATTTGTTAATAAACACCCATTCCCGCAATTCAGGCCTGCAACACATTCCAAAAAAAGATTGGACAAGGGCAATTTAGTATTTCTAGTGTAAACGCTCATTTATTTGCCACTACTCTATATTTTATTTTATTATATCGCATGTAAAGCACTTTGTGACTTAGTCTAGAAACCTGCTATATAAATGAAGATTTACTTACTTACTTACTAGTTATGAGGTAAAATAATGTAATGATGTGAGTCTTTGAGGAACAAAGTTGATCAGAGAATCTCCAGTTTGTCAACAAATGCATGAGAAAAATATTGAAATGAAGACTGGAAGCCATTTACATATTTCTCCCTCTACAGTGCATAACATCATTAAGCAATTCAAGGAATTTGGAGGACTTTTAGTATATAAAGGGCAAGGGCACAAGCCAACTGAACTCCAGTGATCCCTGATTCCTCAGACGGCACTGCATCAAGAACCATCATTCATCAAAAGCTGACAGAACCATATGGGCAAGGGCTCAGTTTGGCAAACCTTCATCAAGCACTACAATACAGAGTTACATTCACAAATACCACTTCAAACTTTACTGTGCCAAAAAAAAAGTCCTATATGTTAACCATGTCCAGAAGCGGTGTTGACATCTCTGGGCTTGGAGGCATCGGGGATCGGCCAAAATGCCTTTAAAGTGTTGTGAAAAGGAATGGTAACATTACAAAGTGGTAAATGCTTTACCGTACCAACTTTTTCTGGAATGTGGGACAGGAAATGCAGGGATGGATGTTTATTAACAAGTAAAATGAAGTTGGACCAGATAAAACATGAAGTATCTGGGTACATACTGTATCAATGAAATAAAAGTCAAAATAAATGTAAGAAACTGTGCGTTTTTTTGTTTGCATGTTCCATACTGTCACAACTTTTCCATATTTGGGGATGCAAATAAAATCAAATACTGTTCCAATGTCTGGCTGCTTACATTTCGGACTCAATCATCTCTTAGCATTTTGTGTTAAAACACCCTGGGATTTCAGTGTTTTTCACTGCAAGTTCTTAAATGTGTTTAGTCTGACGGTTCTCACAATCTAATTTTAATGTAAGTTGTTAGGTGGGGTGGAATTTACTTAGTGCAACGATAAAAATCAAGAAAAATGTAAACATTTTTACTGTAAGACAAAATCTTTACACTGAGACAGAATAAAACTGATGTGCCAACAGCACTTGTAAAAGGACAAACACAGGAAAGACCTGCAGTCAGTCAAACTTTCTAGGAAACTTTCTTTTCTTTCCTACACTAGTCACACAGTCGTGTGTTACATAACATGGGCAAGACAGGTCATGTTTAAAACGTGTGTCAGGAGAAACACTGCTGTGATGTTTAATGCTACCTGCTAGTATTACATCAGTAAACCTGTTATACACATGAATCAACACGTGCATTTGCAGTAAAAACCTTCCGGAAGATAATGCTTACCTGTCCAACATTGAATAGCAGTGTGATGGCATAGTAGAAGTTTGAGTTGGCGCTGCCGGCATAGATCCAGAGGTGCCAGAGCACCGGGAACAGTGCAGAGCATGCCAGCAAAATGCAGGAAACCAGAAAGATGTTTCTTAAGACTAGAAGAAAACGACCCAGAAGAAAAAGTCAGTTCACAATAACACTTGATCATGACTTGTAAATCAGCAAAAGTGGGATTTTCGTAACTACTAAAACTTCTTTATCCAACTGAAGTGCCAAACAATGTGAACTTTAGTGTTAGATACAATCTAAAGATGGACCTTTCTTACGCACTGTGTGATCATGCTAAATGCTTCAAAGCAGACATTACTTGTAGTTTGTCAATATTAGCATTATGGACATCCACAGAAACCTTTTTGTGATCCAAAACACACTTGCAGATAGATTAAAAGTGATTTTTCTTTTCACAGGGCAAACTCAGCCTAGCTGCTATACTCCGGCGTGTATATTTATTTCACTATACACGTATGTGCCATTTAATGACCATCCAATCAATATTCATTTGCTTTAATAATCAAGTTCTTACAATTACAATAGGAAATTAAAAAACTGTCTCATAACTCTGGACTGGAGGTGACTGGCTGAAAACAGCTGGTCACCTCAACAGCCAATCAACACTGCAGATCCACGAGCACAGGCGGGAGTTAAAGAGTGGAAGTTCATAATTTGTGTAGTTGTGTGCATGTATGTGTGTGGCTATTTTTTTTAAACAAGCTATAAATTGGCGTTCTTAAGTGCATTTCCCTGTCCTATTATAAGTAGTACTCCTTTGTTTGTCCCTCCACCACCTATATATTCTCTTTAAGCCACAACTTTATGAACTGGTTCAAATTCACTGATCGAGTCCACTTCATCTGGCTGATTGTCCTATTGTTCATAACACTGTTTATCACTGTATTTTTGGCTTCAGACAAACAAAAGTATCAGGTCCATTATTCCATCCTCTTAAGTGTTACGGCTTTCCCTTACACAGGGCTGTAACAGTACATTACTATTACTACTGTGAATTAATTAAAATGTGGTGGTATAAGTGATGCTGTGTAGTGATGCTCTTACACATTTGCATATCATGTGCATGCAGTTCACGTCTGAAGATACCCTTTACATTTACATTACAGTAGCATAAAACATACTGTGACTCTGTTAATGTCTGGTCATTTCAGTCAATGGCCTCTTTCACAGAATGTAACGCGGACGTTTAATGGAGCACATCTCCTTTCCTAATCCTCAAAAACTCCACACTAGGATGAGGCGCTTGTGCCATTCATCATCCACTCAAGCTAAAACCCAAACCATTTGCCAAAATGCTAAAAAAGAATACTATTAGAAATACTTCACTATTGCATCTTTTGCATGGCAGCATGGCTTGGAAAGCACCACAAGCTGTCTAATGAGTAAAACACATCTGACAAGAAATGTACACTACTATAATACTTATATAATTGGGCACTTTCATAAATGTGAAAGGAAAAAAAGTTTAGTCTTTTCTCAATTCTCCTTGCTTACACTGTCCTGTATGGTTATGTAACAGGATAAAAAAAAAAAAACAGTATACAGTGCTGCTTGAAAGTTTTGTGAACCCTTTGGAATGTTCTATATTTCTGCATAAATATGACCTAAAACGTCATCAGATTTTCTCCGTACAGAACAGCTTCAGCTCCGGGATGTTGCTGGGTTTCCTCACATTAACTGCTCGCTTCAGGTCCTTCCACAACATTTCGATTGGATTAAGGTCAGGACTTTGACTTGGTCATTCCAAAACATTAACTTTATTCTTCTTTAACCATTCTTTGGTAGAACGACTTGTGTGCTTAGGATCGTTGTCTTGCTGCATGACCCACCTTCTCTTGAGATTCAGTTCATGGACAGATGTCCTGACATTTTCCTTTAGAATTCTCTGATAATTCAGAATTCATTGTTCCATCAGTGCTGGCAAGCCGTCCTGACCCAGATGCAGCAAAACAGGCCCAAACCATGATACTACCACTACCATGTTTCACAGATGGGATAAGGTTCTTATGCTGGACTGCAGTGTTTTCCTTTCTCCAAACATAACGCTTTTCTTTTAAACCAAAAAGTTCTATTTTGGTCTCATCCATCCACAAAACATTCTTCCAACAGCCTTCTGGCTTGTCCCACGTGATCTTTTAGCAAACTGCTGCAGACGAGCAGCAATGTTTCTTTTTGGAGAGCAGTGGCTTTCTCCTTGCAACCCTGCCATGCACCACCATTGTTGTTCAGTGTTTTTCTGATGGTGGACTCATGAACATTAACATTAGCCAATGTGAGAGAAGCCTTCAGTTGCTTAGAAGTTTACCCTGGGGTCCCTTTGTGACCTCGCCAACTATTACACGCCTTGCTCTGGAGTGATCTTTGTTGGTTGACCACTCCTGGGGAGGGTAACAATGGTCTTGAATTTCCTCCATTTGTACACAATCTGTCTGATTGTGGATTGGTGGAGTCCAAACTTTTTAGAGATGGTTTTGTAACCTTTTCCAGCCTGATGAGCATCAACAACTCTTTCTCTGAGGTCCTCAGAAATCTCCTTTGTTCGTGCCATAATATACTTCCACAAACGTGTTGTGAAGAGCAGACTTTGATAGATCCCTGTTCTTTAAATAAAACAGGGTGCCCACTCACACCTGATTGTCGTCCCATTGATTGAAAACACTTGACTCTAATTTCACCTTCAAATTAACTGCTAATCCTAGAGGTTCACATATTTTTGCCACTCACTGATATGTCGTATTGGATCATTTTCCTCAATAAATAAATGACCAAGTACAATATTTTTGTCTCATTTATTTAACTGGGTTCTGTTTATCTACTTTTAGCACTTGTGTGAAAATCTGATGATGTTTTAGGTCATATTTATGCAGAAAAATAGAAAACTCTAAAGGGTTCACAAACTTTCAAGCACCACTGTAGGTATGCGCCAGTTAACGTCCGCATTACGTTCTGTGGAACAGAAAATGGATGCTGACCAGACATTACCATAGTCACATAGATTTTATGATTCTGTAATGCAAATATAAAGAGTATTGTCACAAGAAAACTGCATGCAAACAATACGTAGTGTGTCTAGACAGCGTCCCTAATTTATGCAAATTCACAAGAATTGTAGTTAATACAGTAATGTATTGTTATGACCCTGTGTAGGGGAAAGATGTAACACTTAAGGGGATGGTATGATGGACCTGATACGTTGTTTGATGGAAGACAAAAATGTATTGATAGACAATATTACAAACAACACGGAAGATCAGCCAGTAAGAAGCAGAAAGTCTTAAACTAAAACTTAACACACAAAACGTTAAGCACAAAATGTCTCTATACACAACAACTGAGTTAGAACAGTCTTTAGATCAAACATGAGCTAAAGAGGAAGCGAGCACACGACCACTAAGATAGTGAACTTGAGTGAATGACGAACTTCTGCTCTTTAACTCTGATCACGGATCTACAATGTTGATTGGCTGTTGAGGTGACCAGCTGTTTATTGCTGCAATGTCTGGAGTTAAAAGACAGATTTTTATTTCCTGTTATAATTTATTATAATTTTTAAGACCTCAGCCATTAAAGTGAATGGGCATTGATCTGATGGATGTTAAAAGTCACATATCCGTACTAACAAGCATGTTGAAGTCTGACTGTGTTTTAATGTAGGGGAAACAAAGACAAACAGAGGACATTTAGCAGGCTCTCCTGCAATTACCGTATTTTTCGGACCATAAGGCGCACTTAAAATCCTTTAACTTTCTCAAAAACCGACAGTGCACCTTAAAATGCGGTGCGTCTAATGTATGAATTAATTCTGGTTGTGCTTTCTGACCTAGAACCGATTGTAGATGGTACATGGTGCTCATAAATCTGTCAAAATGTTTTAGCACGATCTTGGTAAGTTACGAAGCTTACGGCAACCATAGTGCGCAGCATCGCGGAGTAATACGGTATGTGCTTCAGCATTAGGGTACGTGCATTCATTCATATATTTTCGAAGCGGATTTCAAACTCAATGCTATCAGTCACGCAGTACAACATGGACATAGAGCAGCTGCGAGAGAATTCAACATTAACAAATCAATGGTACGGAAGTGGAGGAAGCAAGAAGACGCCCTGCACCGGGTAAAGAAGAGCAAACTGAGTTTCCGACGGAACTTAAGAGTTTTGTTTCATTTCATGCGCCTTATAACCCGGTGCGCTTTATGTATGAAAATAGATCTGTTAGCAGTTGATCATTGATATTGCGCCTTATAACCAGGTGCGCTTTATAGCCCGAAAAACACGGTAATCTCAGCCTTAGATGATTTGTCTGATCTGTAGCTATGTGTGTCTTCAAAGATTATTGGTGAAGAAAGTAAACTCCTCCCTATACTGCTAGTACTCTCTATAAACTATTACGTTCATAGCTTATTCTGTAAACAGTAATGACAACAAATTAGGATACAAATATAGAATGCACTTTGTATAATATAACAAACATGCCAATAGAGTTCTGACAGGTGAAATCATCTGTTTGAGAGCAGGTTTCTTTTTGTACATCAAAGGTTTTCACATTTAACATAATACTGATAATGTGTCACATCTTGTATTACATTTCTGGGACTTTACCAATGGTACTCACATCTGTAGAGATGGCTCCAGACAGGCAGGAAGGCCATATAGAGTGCTATGTCCCCTACAGTGGGGTATGACTTAAAGATCGATATGATGGCAATCTGTATAAAGAGGAGAAACACTGGATGCTCCCTGTACCAGAGAAAGCAAAGAGAGAGCAAGTAAACAATGTGCGCTCAGTAGCCTTAGCTCACTCTTGTTACAAAAATATGGTCACATTAATCAAAACCAGGGCTAAATGGATTTGGCTCATCCCCTCAAATTGGGTTTCTGTTTTCTCTCTTACAACACTCCGTATCACGGAGAAGTTTGGGTGGAATATTGATTTTCTAAATGAAATGATGTTAATTCAACCTTTGTTGGAAACAAACTTAGTAGCTGGCAGAATATATAACAAATACTTGACATAAAGAAAACTCTTTGACAGGGCCACCCATCTGTTCATGTATGAACATCAAAACCCATCACTGCAGAATAAAACAGGCTGGCATGGCAGTAGAAGCGTCAGGAAAGATCAGGAATGGTCTTTTTGGAAGGCAGAAGAAAAGAAACCACTTTTTATGAAAGGGGAACTGGGTGAAAAGGCTAAGATATGTTAAAGCTCACAAAGATTGGAATGATCAGTGGATAGAGTATTATGGATTGACAAATCCAAGTTTGAAAGTTTTGGGTCTAATTGTCAACAATATGTTGTATATGGTCATTATACCATTGGTGAAACAACAACTTAAGGCATTTTCACAGTAGTGTACAAGGTTTCTCCAAGGAACAGTGGGAAAACCCCTAAAGTAAGAATAGAAAGACTGCTATCTGGCCATAGGAGAGTTAAAGGTTGTGATTTTTTGCCCATTATTCAGAAAATAAACTGTAATGGCAATATTTGTCAAATATGTGGATTTGTCCATGCAGAGGTTGTGTTCACTTCGTTTCACTGGGAAAATAAACAAATCATGTCATTTAGCCAGTGTAAAGTTTTGCACTGTTGGGTTCTTAACCAAATTCAATAGCTTTCTTCAATCTTAATGCACACACAATTAAAATAAATGGACAATTAAGATGAACAACAGTGACAGAAGAGGTCCACATGCAAACAATCATACACATCATACTAATCAAGCACGGTCTTACTTAAGTTTGATGGCGAGGGGGATGGTGTACAAAAAGACGTTGATCTGGAAGACGCAGTTAAAAAAGAAGCGAAAGTGTTCAAACATCTCAGCAAAGAAATACCAGAAGAGCCCAATATTTGGAGTGAGATCAGGCACTGAGAGGCTGTGGAACATACAAATGCAAATCAATAATATTATAAGTAAAAACAGATATCCACTCTATTGTGAGAATAAACCAAACACAAATTCTATTATAACACATTCAAAGATAGTTACATACATACAGGTATGTACTGTTTAACTTCTGCATTATGTTTTGTGAAATAAGTTGCCCAAAACGAACGCTGACTGGACATTACCATAGTCACAAAGTCTTTTTATGCTACTATAATATAAATGAAAAGGGTAGTTTCTCTAGAAAACAGCATGTAAATGACAGGTAAATGTGTCAGACATACCACTGAAAACTAGTGGAACGCTACCATCCATGGCGCATTCCTAATGCCATCGCATCCAAAGCCTAAACTTGTTATTCACGTTAAACCTTTTTCATTTATGGAGTACACAAAAATTTATGGAAATCCACAATAATGATACTTTTGTCTGGCGGAAGCAAAAAATGCACTGTAAGACAGTATTACAAACAACATGGAAGATGAGTCAGTTGAAAGAGACTCAACCAGTGAATATGAACCAGTTCATATAGTCATGAGTTATACAGATCGAATATACAGGTAGTGGGGGGACAAAAAGTAGTACTTACAATAGGACAGGCATATATGGACAAAGTTAGTCATATGATACATAACTGGTCTTGAAATCTAATGCCCGCCTCTGTTTGTGGATGCACAGTTCTGACTGGCTGTTGAGGTGACCAGTGTCACATTTTTATTTCCTATTATCATTTATTGTAATTTTTAAGATCTCAGTCTTTAAAGCGAACACACATTGATCGGAAAGAATTTAAACGGCACATACCTGTACTTAATGACAAGATAATGTAATATTATCAATACCATCTCACAAAGTTATTTTAACTTTGTTATACATGTATGCAAATATATAGAAGTAAGGTCTTTAAAAAAAACAAACAAACAAAAAAAAGTATACATACACACACACACACACACACACACATACACATACACACACACATAGTGGGGCAAAAAACTATTTAGTCAGTCACTGATTTTGGAAGTTCTCCTACTTAGATAGATGAGAGAGGTCTGTAATTTTCATCATAGTTACACTTCAACAATGAGAGACAAAATGAGAAAAACATCCAGGAAATCACACTGTAGAATTTTTAAAGAATTTAATTGTAAACTATGGTGGAAAATAAGTATTTGGTCAGTAAATTTGGTTCAACTCAATACTTTGTAACATAACCTTTGTTGGCAATAACAGAGGTCAAACATTTCCTGTAAGTCTTCACCAGGTTTGCACACACTGTAGCTGGTATTTTGGCCCATTCCTCCATGCAGATCTCCTCTAGAGCAGTGATGTTTTGGGGCAACACGGAATTTCTACTCCCTCCACACATTTTCTATGGGGCTGAGGTCTGGAGACTGACTAGGCCACTCCAGGACCTTGAAATGCTTTTTACGGAGCCACTCCTTTGTTGCCCAAGTGGTGTGTTTGGGATCATGGTCATGTTGGAAGACCCAGTCATGTTCCATCTTCAATGCTCTCACTGATGGAAGGAGGTTTTGGCTTAAAATCTCATGATACATGGCCCCGTTCATTCTTCCCTTACCACGGATCAGTTGTCCTGTTCCCTCTGCAGAAAAACAGGCCCAAAGCATGACGTTTACACCCCCATGCTTCACAGTAGCTATGGCGCAACTCAGAATTCTTCTTCCTCCAAACACGGCGAGTTGAGTTTTTACCAAAAAGTTCTATTTTGGTTTCATCTAACCACATGATATTCTCCCAATCCTCTTCTGGATCATCCATATGCTCTCTGGCAAACTTCAGACTATCCTGGACATGTACTGGCTTAAGCAGGGAGACACGCCTGGCACTGCAGGATCTGAGCCCCTCTCGGCGTAGTGTGTTACTGATGGTACCCTTTGTTACTTAAGTCCCAGCTCTCTGCAGGTCATTCATCATGTCCCTCCGTGTAGTTCTGGGATTTTTGCTCACCGTTCTCATGATCATTTTGACCCCACAGGATGAGATCTTGCGTGGAGCCCCAGATCGAGGGAGATGGTCTTGTATGTCTTTCATTTGCTCCCACAGGTGATTTATTCACACCAACCTGCTTGCTTACTGTAGAGTCACTCTTCCCAGCCTGCTGTAGGTCTACAATTTTCTTCCTGGTGTCCTTCAACAGCTCTTTGGTCTTGGCCATTGTTGAGTTTGGAGTCTGACTGTTTGAGGCTGTGGACAGGTGTCTTTTATACAGATAACGAGGTCAAACAGGTGCCTTTAATACAGGTAACAAGTGGAGGACAGAAGAGCTTCTTAAAGAAGTTGTTACAGGCCTGTGAGAGCCAAAAATCTTGCTTGTTTGTGGGTGACCAAATACTTATTTTCCACCATGATTTACAATGAAATTCTTTAAAAATCCTACAATGTGATTTCCTGGATTTTTGTTTCTCATTTAGTCCCTCATAGTTGAAGTGTACCTATGATGAAAATTACAGACCTCTCTCATCTTTCTAAGTAGGAGAACTTGCACAATCAGTGACTAACTAAATAGTTTTTTGCCCCACTGTGTATGCATATGTGTAGAGAGAGAGAGAGAGAGAGAGAGAGAGAGAGAGAGAGAGAGAGAGAGAGAGAGAGGGGACTGTAAATCGTCACATTGGTAAACTGACATGAAACCGTAGACTGATGGAATGAAGTCCCAAGAACCAAGCAAAAAGAATGAGTGGCAGACTATGACGACCAGACTGCCCAGGTACATGCCGGTGTACTGCAAAGTGAAGGTCCAGAAACTACTCCTGCAGCAGTTCACTGGGATATACAACCTCTGTGGAAAAGTGTTCAAAACATGACAGGTTACACATTTTTCAGGAAGACTAATATTTAGTTCAATGTTATTTCAGTTGTATTTTTGTGTCAAAGGGATACCAAACACAAATGTAAAGATACGTTTTCTCTTACATTTGTACATTTATATTATTCTCTATATTATTCCTGACTGCCGATTGCGACATCTTGCAATCGATAGTTCCAGTAACGATCTACCAAGCCTTGGCCTCTGATGTATTTCCGGTTTTTACCTACGCACACAGAATTGAAACGTGCACAGAACTGAAGCGTACAGTTCTCGTTTTTGCTCAATTTAAAGTGATTTTGCGCCCTCGTTTTTTGATGTTGCGCTCTTGTTTTTTTTATTTTGCGCTCTCGTATTAAAGATAGTGATCTCACTCCATACATGTGTGTCACCTCACATCCTATTCATTTCACTGGACAATACTGCATCTGTGCATTACTTGGCAGTTGCAGGTGCAGACATTGGGAATAAAGTTCTGCATGATTCACATTTGTTGCATATTTGTGCATCCGCCTTGTTCAGTTCAACTAATCAGACAATGGCTTCATAAGGAAGAAAAATTTTTATAACAATCCCAGACAAATATACACCAGCAGCAAGCAGAGTGAGGGTGTGTGACATCACACAGACAGAAACTAATTAAAGAGCCTATACACTGCTGTAATAATTTTAGTTAGCTAATTTAATCTAAATTCTTCATGTGGGTGAACTGATAGTTTACCTGTAGCAGGAAAAGAAGGGCAGGAGCAAACAGTGTGAGAGGATAGATACTCTGATAGGTCGCCAAAGACAAAAGTATTGCACTCAGCAAGGTATTTCCTAAACAGAATGTACAAAAAAACAATGCCTTAGATGAGGTCATAAACAGTATTAGCTAGAGTGTACAATTAAAACCATTTTATAGGTTGAACACAAGGTTAAAAACTTGTTTTTACTGAATTGATCCAAAACCATATTTACAATATACTGGTATAACGGCCATCCCATCAACTATCAAGGTCTTCAAAAATTATAATAAACTAAAATAGGAAATAAATATCTGTTTCCGGACATAAACAGCTGGTCACCTCTACAGCCCATCAACATTGTGGATCCACCAGCAGAAACAGGAGTTAGAGCAGAAAATTGTCATTTGTGTGTGTGTGTGTATGTGTGACTACTTTACTGGTCATGTGCTTGCTTGCTCGTTAGCTCACCTTTGGACTACAGAAGGTTCCAAGTCGGCTGATGTGCTTAGAGACTTTTTTGTGCAAGTTACTTGTGTATGCCACTACTTATTTGTAACAAGCTATATGTGCCTGTCCTATTGTATGTAGTACTACTTTGTTTGCCCCCCATACCTGTATATTTCTCTCAAACCTATATCTATATAAACCTGTTCACATTCACTCTTTGGGTCTGTTTCATATGGCTGATCTTCCATGTTGTTCGTAATACTGTCTGTGTGCGCAATTTTGGTATCTGTCAAACAAAAGTATCAGGTCCATCATTACATCCTCTTAAGTGTTACGGCTTTCCCTTACACGAGGTCGTAACAGTATATTATTCTATTTTATATATTATGAATTTCCATAAATTAAAAATGTGGTGATATAAGCAATGCTGTAAAGATGGTAGTGTTCCACTTGTGTTTTCAGTGGTATGTCTGACACATTTACATATCCATATATTTGCATGAAGTACACTTGTGAAAATACCCTTTATATTTACATTACAGTAGCATAAAAAGACTGTGTGACTATGGTAATGTCTGGTCAACATTCTTTTCAGTCAATATCCTGTTTCACAGAACATAACGTAGCCATTAAATGGTGCATACATGTAGTGCAGGACTAAAAGGATCTGCTATTATTGTCATGGTGCCATATAACGTAGGACACTGTCAGAGGTGGCACAAGGGGGACCTACACCACAGGCAGGTGGCATAAGAAATAACTTGCCAAAGATTCATCTGACGTGTTTTAATCTACTCATTCAATTATCACTAAAGTAATTCATTTCAAACATATTTGAAATTGCACATGTTGCTGTATATCTTGAAATACTTTTACTGAACAAAAGTTTTATTAACATCAGAAGCCTGACTGTTGATGTAATGGAAGGAAAATCATGTGACATAATCTAAGCCTTCAGAGGTACTATTATCTTCAAAGCTGGCACACTTCACCCTTATAAGACACTGTTATTTGTTACACACAAATTATGCAGAAGTTACATAAAGTCATGTAGATCACTGCTGAATGCTACTGATAGAAGCACATAACTTGTGAGCAAGGAAAAGTGATTCCATTCCAATGGAAAATGTTCCACCTCTTCACATTCCACCTTGTCACATTCCCCGTCACAGTTTATTTTGTATGCCAAAGTATGTGAGAGGGCTGGACTTTTCCCTGTTATGTACAATACCTATCGTATCGTATCATATCGATTCACCAAATGCTCCGTCAAAAAACAAGATAGCAGTGCTGCTGGTTTGTGCCTGGCTCTGCACTCTCGCCAACTTTAGCTTTAGCCTCAGCCTCTTTGATTTTGTTTGCTTTGTCAAACTCTGCGTATTCAGTCGGGTGACGCTGTTTTAAAAGTGTTATTAAATCAGATCTTCCGATCGATTTCGGAGTTCTTCCTTGATGGTTTAATTTCGCCATGTATGTAATCCAAGCAGCACGCTGCAAAAGCTTCCATGCTGGAGGGAGACCATCTAGTTGGTTACCCAAGTAGCACTCAGAACACAGCTGAAATCTAGAATGCTTCCTTCTCATCATGTCAGCAAACAAACCCTTAAACATGTGTCTAAACAAACTCGAGTGCCTGAAACTTTGCACACCTGAACTGAATTATGAATTAAAGTTAGTAAAAGCACTGTGCTGTTCATGTGTGTTTGACCAGTACAGAATTGGTTACGAGACTGAATGCCCGATATCACCGGCTGAAAGCGATCATGCTAAAACCAGCCGAATCCATTCTAAATATTTATATAATGAAGGCTTGGATTACTTTAGGGTTTACTTCGCCGCTCACAAAATTACACACAGAATGCATGAAACAGTTGCTGAATGTTAATAGTTTTTATTGTGTAATGTGCAACATATTAAAAATAGCTTAAAAAGATGTGCCTATTTTTGGCTGAAGTATTTTCAGCCAAATACCTCGATTTCAGTGGGTCAATCATTACCCTGAATCAGTCTCAAGAGTTCATAATGTGGTTCTTCTTTTGCATGTCTGATCTCACTTTATAATCCATTTCTGTGTTCTGTTCTCTAATCTGACGGAGCCTTTCCCAGCTGTTAACAGACTATGTCTAGGCTGTGGTGCATGTTATGCTACCTGGCTAGCTAGCGAGTTTTACCCAGCATGCTGTTTAGTGATGTAGTTCTACTCAGCGCTCAGTAGCGCTTCTAGCGGTGAAAAATATTATATAATTTACTGCCCATTTGTTAAAGCTGTGTTTCTGCTATGCACCGGTAAAAGTCAGCATTTCAGTTTTGCATTTTTAAAATACTCTTTAAGAACGGTTTCCTTTTTTCTCATTACTTTAATGTTGAAAGGCAAAAGAGTTCTGATTTCAGGCTGTAAGGCAAATATGTGACTATATCAAAGGGCTATGAAGACTTTCTATAGGGACTGTATAAGGAGGAATGTGTAAAATGCTTTCTTTCAATCCAAATAGTTACCGTATTTTTCGGACCATAAGGCGCACTTAAAATCCTTTAACTTTCTCAAAAATCGACAGTGCGCCTAAAAATGCGGTGCGTCTAATATGTGAATTAATTCTGGTTGTGCTTTCTGACCTAGAACCGATTGTAGATGGTACACGGCGCTCATAAATCTGTCAAAATGTTTTAGCACGGCCTTGGTAAGTTACGAAGCTTACGGCAACTGTAGTGCGCAGCATCGCGGAGTAATACGGTATGTGCTTCAGCATTAGGGTACGTGCATTCATTCATTCATTTTCGAAGCGGAACTCCACGCCATCAGTCACGCAGTACAACATGGACATAGAGCAGCTGCGGGAGAATTCAACATTAACAAATCAATGGTACGGAAGTGGAGGAAGCAAGAAGACGCCCTGCGCCAGGTAAAGACCAAACTGAGTTTCCGACGGAACTTAAGAGTTTTGCTTCATTTAACGTGCCTTATAACCCGGTGCGCTTTATGTATGAAAATAGATCCGTTAGAAGTCGATCATTGATATTGTGTCTTATAATCCGGTGCGCTTTATGGTCCGAAAAATACAGTAATGACTCCCTTTGGTTAGAATGGTGTATATTATTTTATAGAGAACGAGACACATTCCATTGAAAACTACTCACCTTTTATTGTACAGAGGATGAAGAGTGCAATAACAGCATTGTTCAGCCCACAAGTAGACTTTGCCACACATGAGAGGATTGTGAAGGGATTCAGTAAGTAGCTACAGCACAAAACAAAGAAAACTGGATATAGTGCAACCCAATACTGCTATCACAACTTAACACGAATGCCTTTCCCAGCTTTGGAAAACCTACAGCCACAAGTTTGTTACGGGGCATCTGGTAGGCTACAACATCAAAACAGAAAAGTTAGGACAGTTGTTGTAATATTGTCATTCATTCTCAAAACACTTCAAATATATTTTGGCACTGAGGATACCAATCCATGAAGTGTATCAGGTGTTATGCTGTCCCTTTCGTCCTGAGCATGTGTCTTAAGGTGTGCAATAGTACATGGCGTACATTTCTTCCAAAAAAGATCTGGAATACCGATTTGTATAGATACTTCCAAGCCCAGAGAAGTCAAGACCGCTTCTGGACATGGGTAACATAAGGTTTCTTTTTTACACAGTAAAGTTTTAAGTGGCATTTATGAATGTAACTCTGTACTGTATTTTGCCCAAGTAATGCCTTGCCCATTTTTTTGTTGGAGTTTGTATATTAACCAATGAAATTGTCTAGACAAGATGTGAAATATCTTGGGAAACACTGCATTTTTTTCTTTAATTTGCATTCTCCATACTGTCGCCACCTTTTTCTGATTTGTGGTTGTAGTTTAAATCAAGACCGGTGTTCTGCGTTAACACAGATGAGAATAGTCATGACTCACAACATGGCCACCTTGAGTGGAATGTAGAGCATCTCTTTGGGTGAGTGCATGAGCTCCAGACAGTCATGTGGATACCTCTCTGCCTCCAAAGCATACTTTTGTTTTCTGAACTACAATGCAAGAAACACATTATGGGAACATAATACACAAGTAGTTAAACAGATGAGTTAAACAGTTGATACCAAGTTGGTACTCGTTTTCTTAAGTTGAATTCAGCATTTTAGATCATCGCTTACAGGGCATTTAAACTGCTCTTCATCTCTCTTGGATAAGTACACTTCCATTCACACCTTGTGCAAACAAAACACTGAAAAGTATCCGGAAAAAATGCACCTTTCTTACACTCACCACATTCTTGTTGTAGTTCTCTACTGCCAGATATAGAGCCACTGCTGTGATTCCATCTGCTATCTGGTGACAGCAACACATTTACTCAACAGCATGATAGGCACATCATACTAAAATCATTCAAATGCACATTAAGATAATACAGTCTGCAAACATGGGTGTTGTAAGTCTAGCCTAACTCATTTTATTCAAATGTTGACATTTTATTTCAATAATTGTATATCCTTTATGCTTTAGAATTGTGTGGCAGCCAGTGGCACTAGAAACATGCAGGTAGAGGGAAAGAGTGGATTCTACTTAATATCAGTAAATCCTCAATGGCACTGTCCCGCAGTCAATGAGAAGTCTTTTAAATTTCCACAGACATGTTGTGCCGATCAGACTTTGAAAGGTTAAATTCAACAGGATGCCCACTCACACCTAACTTTCATCCCACTGATTGAAGACACCTGACCTGACTTATTTCATCTTCAAATTAACTGTTAATCCTAGAGGATCACATACTTTTGCTACTCACAGATATGTATAGTAAGATTTTATGAATTTATGTCTCAATAAATAAATGACAAAGTATACTATTTTGAGACTCATTTGTTCAATTGGGTTGTCTTTATCTACTTTTAGGGCTTGTGTGTAAATATGATGCTTTGAGGTCATATCCCTGTAGAAATGTAGAAAATTCTAAATGTTCACAGACTTTCAAGCACCACTGTATTCCAATAAAGGAAAAGGAATTTAAAAACTCATCTTTAAATTTCACTGTACTTACCATAAATACAATGTCTGCATAGTCGACCACAAAATGAAAGAGGTATATGATTAGTGGAGTCTGAAAGAGAAAGAGAAAAAAAAATTCATCATCATTACACAATATACTACTGTATGACAACAGAATCAACAGCCTGGCCAAAATGCACTTCCTCTACAGGAAACATAGCCTGATCAGTGCACGATACTAAGCAATGTTGCATCACGTATAAATATGGCATGTGCAAAAAGTCTGGTCAGTAGTTCAGTCAATGTTTCCCCCGTGACAGAAATCACAGCCACCAAAAGATCTTTAGCCAGCTAACACTGTGTATTCTTGTCTTAGGTTCCCCCAATTTGTCTTTGCAGAATGTTTCTATTTGCATAAATGTTCATCTGTTATGTGCTCAGTGTGTTTGCGTTTTCTCAAAGATTGTCAATAATATTGAACCATTAGTATTGTCAACACTATTTAAATGTACAAGTCATTCGAAAGTTAAATCTCCAATTTCTCGAAGTAGTTCAATGTTGATTTGGGGTTATGTTAATCATTTTCTTGTTTGTTTGTTTAACGCCATGTACACACTTAGGTCATTTACATGGCAGGAAAGGTAAACATTGAAGCGTCAGCCGAAAGTCCACACACCCATAATCGGTATGTGGTCTACAGCTGTGATCTCAATCCAGTGATTTTGATACAAGTAAGTATTTTATCAATGTTTTCATGTTTCAGTGCCTCGGTCATTGTCCGTGGAATACCCGCAAGATGTCGATGTTGAACATACTTTGAGCATTCTGTCAGAAAATGTTTTACTGTTAAGGGTTTGTGGCATGCTCCACAAAAAACAGGAGGGTCCCCTCGCAGTAGGTGCATATGGGTGAGTCTGGTGTGTCCAATACGACACCTAGAGATGATGACCTGGTCCAACCTATGCTTGGTCCATGTACCGTCCCGGTTATGTATAATCATTTTCTTGTAATACCCATCATCTTCAACTGGTCACTGACTTTGACAAAGGTTTCAAGGATTTGTTGATATTAGAATCAATTTTGCTACAATCTATTATACAATATCTCCAGTGCCACTGTCTGCCACACTTCCAAAGCATAACCAAAGCACTCCAAAGATTAGCAGTTAGCAGAAAAGCTGTTTTTTTTTTTAAATCTCTGATAAATTGTTTAAAGATTGTAGCCAAATAATTCTTTGACTCACTATACAAGAGCAGAACCACACCACAGACTGTCTCAGGCTTATCTACATGTTGAGTTGCATGCTTATGATGTTGACTTATGTGAGAACTCCCCAGGTAAGTTTTTCTTTTGATGAAGCTTACATGCAGATGTACAGTGAACCAGTGCACACCTACTTCTGGAACAATCCTGCAGGTTCTTTGAAAGGGTTTGATAGTTTTTTTTTTTTAGAACTACTTTTCAACCAGTCAGATGTGCAATCATTCTTGAATGTTCCAGACCTAGTCTTGACTTTTATTTATCTTTTCCTCATTTTATTTGGATTTTGAAACATTACATACAAAAATCTACATTCCAAAATAAATGAGCTTGTACAGTGAGAAATATATATATATATATATGAATAAATTTATTAATTGTATTTACCCATAGACACACAGACACACACACACAGTCCCTCCCACAATTATTGGCACACCTAGTAAAAATGGACTATAAGAAATACTAATTTTGGTTAATTAGTCACAAACCCACAGGTCCAACAATTATTGGCAACCATATCAATTCTAAAAAAACAAAATACACCTAAAGAACTTTTCCATTTATATTTTAAATTTTTAAGTTGAGGAGAGTGCCAAGGAATATCTGCCATCTAACTACAAAGGTAGCTTGGAGTTGGCCAAAGACTCAGACTTTGACTGGAGCCACATGGTCAGAAGAAATGGACCTTTTTTGGCAACAAACACTCAGGGTGAATTTGACATAAAAAGAACAAAACAACCTGATGCCCAGTATTAAGTAATGGTGTACAGTCTGTGATGTTATGGAGCTGGTTTTTCTCCAAAGGCCCTGGGGACATCATGAAGATGGACTCCATGAAATCCCAGGACATTTTAAACTAAAATCTGTCTACCTGCTAAGAAATTAAACATGTGACATAACTGGATATTTCAATGATTCACAGCACATTTCCAGATTGACAAAAAATGGTTTACAAAATGGCCGATGTCCATAAAACAAGACAGTGCAAGGACCTAGGACCTGAACAATTTAGCTAGAGTCTTTATAGAGAAATGGTGTTAAATTTGTTGTCCTGTCTTCTCCAACCTTAAAAGATGTCATAGAAGAAGACTAAGTGCTGATTTACTGGCAAAGGGAAATTGTACAAAGCATTAAATGCAGTACTGTATTTTGTTAAAAAAAATTTTTTTATTTTTTATTTATTTACTTTTTAAATATGACTAATTTTATCTATATGTATTTCTCAGTATACAAACTAATGTATTTAGGAATTTAGATTTTGGTATGTAATGTTTCAAAACAAACAAAAAACGGAAAAATAAACAGAAGTTAAGACTAGATCTGGAAGACCAAGAAAACATTATGATAGAACCACTTTTAGACCAGTCTGATATGCAAACCAAAACTCTAAATGAAGCTAAAATGAAGCTGCAGGAATGTTCCAGAAGTAGGTATTGACTAGCTCACTGTACAACGGCATGCAGGCGTCAATAAAAGAAAACGCTACCTGCGGTCTCCTCACGCAACTCAACACATAAGTTTGTATAGGGGACTGTACACCCACACCCACACCCACGATGGCCTGCATAATATGTTACCTGTATAATACGTTGGTCTGTATATGTGTACAAACACATTCACAGATACCCAAAAAAGGGGATGTTGATAGTACAATACTCAGAGTTTTGAAAGAGTAAAGCATAAAAAGTAAAGTAAAACTCCAAGTCCTTACAACAAATTGTAATACATTTCCAATGGTGCTAAACGTTTGCATGCTACAGTTTTCCAAATATGATCAGTTCAGAGAGTAAAAAACATTGGTACAATAAAATACACAGAAATGTCACACTGAAGCTTCTGGTAAGGCTCTCCATTGAACTTTTGAACATGACTGTGGGGATTTGCTTCCATTTATGCATAAGTGCACAAAGTCTTTCAATTCATGACGTAAGGTGTTGAAGAGAGTGTTGAGGTGAGAGGTTCAGAGCAAACCCTCTTCAGTTCTGGCAGGGAAGATATTTGAGGTACTAGCTTATCAGAAGGGTGGGATACTATGACACTGTCACAAATCACTAAGTTATTCTGTATCACACATTCCTGTTTAACCAGGAACTCAGGGCTGAAAGCTGAAAGAAAAAGCTACTAGTCAACACCTTGACTGGCTATACTGAAAGACTTGCCTTCTTGTGCATTCTGCTGCTTTAAATGCTGCCTACTCTTCCCCCCTTTCTTCTCTTGTCTACAATGATAGATGCAGGCCTAAAGACTGTTTGCCAAAAAACCCTGAACTGATTCAACCTGCCGTTTCATTCAGGATCTGATGAGCTTTGCAAACTAGGGCTGCAACGACGAATCGATAAAATCGATAATAATTGATTATTAAAAGTGTCGACAACGAATTTCAATCGATTCGTTGTGTCGCAGGATTTAAGTTTCTCCCACCTTATCATATCCACTTACGTTACTTACGGCACCTTGTCAACACTGGAAAAAAAACATTAACGCTAAAAACGGAGTTTCTGAAAATATTCACCCTGGAAGGAGTTTTGCAAAAAGTCCGTTTTCGTGTGGACGAACGGTCAAAACGCATAGAAAAAGCTACGTTTTTAAAGATACCCGTGTTCGTGTGGACAGGGCATGAAACAGGTTGCAGTCAGCGATGAGGATGAAGGGAGCTCAACAACAGCGTAAGTCATCACAATGTCCCGAGTTTGTTCCGTTTTGAAGTGAGGAAACGTAACGGCGCACTCATACTATGCAAACGAGAATAGCAGGGTTGATGCTTGTTAGCTGGATAATGACAGTTATGGAGTTAAGAGACAGATATCCTATATTGGCCAGGCTAGCCAACTCCTATTTATGCATTCCTGCTACTTCAACACTGTCTGAGAGTTTATTTTCTGCGGCAGGAAATATAGTCTCTTAAAAAAAAAAAAAAAAAAAAAAGGCTGAGATCCAACTGTGCTGAATTACTATAGACCAATTTCCAGCCTTACTTATGTGACAAAGGTTTTCTGAAAGGTCGCTGCTCCTCAGCTGTATGCTCACCCTGCTACCAATAAACCATTTCAGTCAGGTATTTGTCCATCAGATATCACAAAGGCAGCTCTGCTCAGGGTAGTCAGTGATCTTTTTCTATCTTCTGACTTAATATACTGCTTTCAGCTCAGCCTTTGATTCGGTCTACTATGACACACTGCTAGACTGCCTCTCTAACAGGCATTACAGACACGGCTCTCTGCTGGTTCATTTCTTACCGTATTGACAGTCAATACTTCAGTTTTATCCAAAAACACAAATCACCCACTGCTCCGCTCACACAAGGTGTTTCTCAAGGATCCAATCTGAGTTCTCTTATTTTCATAATCTACAATTGTGCTTCGGAAATTGTGAATCCTGTAGAATTTTGTTCTGCTAACAAGCAGCAAACAAAATTGTGACTGAGGATTTCCAAAGTTTCATCAGAATGTCTCCTGCACCTCAAAAGGACAAAAGAGTTTGGACCATGTCCAATCATAGCTGCATTTCTGTAGTTATTTGATTATTCAAGTGGTCATGTACACAGCATACTCTAATCTGGAAATCATATTAAGAAACCCGATAAAGAGAGCTGGATTTTAGATCAGTAATCTGATTACTCCTAGCTTGTATTACCTGATTATAATCTGTGTTTTCAGTCTGCACATGTGAAGAGCCTTCCCCCACGGTTGCTAGGTCCATGTATACTTGGCTTTATTTGGCCTCTTTTTCCATTGACATCATCACTTTTTCCTTGCTGGATCTGACAAATTATCGAAATACTTTGTGCATGTATACTCGATTCGATTACAGATCAAATCTAATTTTCTGCAGTTATCGGATTATTAAGTTCACTTACACACTCATTGACATGCATACCCACTCTGTTCTACACGATATTAACATGTGAGTGGACAGAGTGACCACACAAAACAAAATACAAATTTTCCCCAAAGCATCTAGAGACTGCTTAGCTTACAGGCTGACCTGACTCATGGCTGACCTGAGAAGGGGAATTTCCCAGGCTAAACACAGCTAGAGACAGTAGATTGAAGAGCACTTAAACTCCCCTGACCCCTGACACAAGGCATACAAACAATTGCAAACATCAAAGCATCCAGCACTGTGCAACTAACCAGCTCTGCCCCCCTCCCTGAACCACTTCTACGCTCACTTTGACAGGGAAAATAAAAAAGTCATAGACAAAATACAGCCATCACCTGTAAGCTGCATACTCACAAACCTCATCGCTGTCTGAGCAGGACGAGAAACATCATCAAGAACACCTCCCACCACACTGCACCTACAGCATAACTTATAGCAATCACTGTACTAAGTATGAGATAATATTTGAATAGTAACTTTTAAGAATCTGTCGCTACTGATGTACAGTATTTTGTCTGTGATCACATGTATTGCGACAGATATCGTGCATCTTGAAAACGTCTTGAAAAATCATGATGTAATATTTTTACCATATCACCCACCCCTACTACACTGTTCATTTAATATTGGTGTACATATCTCCAATATATAATGTTGCTAACACTAGGGCTGCAACAACGAATCGATAAAATCTATAATAATCGATTATTAAAAGCGTCGACAACGAATTTCATTATCGATTCGTTGTGTTGCATGATTTATGTGTCCCCCGCCTTATCATATCCGCTTACGTTACTTGTGGCACTTGCGGTCAGCGCTGGAAAAAAAACACGAGCGATTGAACGGAGTGAGTCGGAGCCGGCGCGGAATCTTCAAAATAAGTTAGCATTAAGGCCAATTTCACACGTACACGGGTATTTTCTAAAACGGGGGTTTTCAAATTCGTTTATAAAAAACATCGCGTCCACACAAGCACTGTTTAAACAAAAAACTTCGTCCACATGAAAACGCAAAAACGCACACAGTCGCTGTCAAGAGCAGAGCCAAACCAGCAGTCCTATATGCTGGCGAAGCAGCTCACTCAGCGACAACAGCGATGTCCTATGGATACGAACATTTTCTTGCCATTGTTCTTCAACAACCACTTTGTTTTGAAAGCTATCCCACCAACGAGAGGTCCAACCGGGTCTCGTCTCAAACCGGTTCCCACTGGGGCTGGGAACTGCTTCGTGGGTGTGATGGATATAGTAGTGACCTCTGTAGCGCATTCTGATGCCTCTGTTTTTCAGTGTAATGAAAAAGTAATAATTGTACATTTATTTGTAGATTTGTAACAAGTTCGGTCAGCAGTGTTACAGCTGGCACTATTTTGGCTACGTCCGCTATTGCACAAAATCGCCTCATGTAAACAAAGGAGATAACGGCGCACAAAGTGACGTTACAAGCAAAAAACTCTGTTTTCCCAGTCTACACGACAACGTTGAAAACGGAGTTTCTGAAAATCTTCACCCTGGAAGGAGTTTTGCAAAAAAAAAAGTCAGTTTTCGTGTGGACAAACGGTCAAAACGCATAGAAAAAGCTATGTTTTTAAAAATACACGTGTTCGTGTGGACAGGGACATGGTCTCTCTTAAGAGACTCAGCTTTAGCCAGGAGCATGTTGACATGATAACATTTTTGGACTGCAATGCAAAGCTCCTAAAGAAAGGGAGTGAATGAGTTTGTATGTAGTGTTTGCATCAGAGATGCACTTAGTTTTCTTTATTATTTAATTTGTTATTTTAATTTATTAATGAATTTAATTTATTATTATTAATTTATTGTAAGCACTTATTTGCTCTGTTATTTAATGTTATATTTCTGAATAAAGACATGGAAAGTTAAAAAAAAAAAAATCCGATTAATCGATTATTAAAATAATCGTTAGTTGCAGCCCTAGCTAACACTGTACAGACATCTATACATTTGCTCTCACTATTTTACATACATTTTCATAGACGTGTATATATGGTTTATTCTCTGTATATGCTCACTACAATACAACATACAATAATATGTATATGCAGCTCCCACCTGACAACCACTGTACATAACCTAGCGTAGCTCTTACTGTAGTATTTATCTGTAAACAATTCTGTATTTATCTGTAAATAATACCACATTTCACCGAGATGCTAACTTGGCTTTGTACTACGGTGGCCCAGAGAGTCACATCACAACCGTATTTTACAAAAGCAAACAAAGGTCGAGAACGCAACAGCATAAAGGCAGAACACAACATTTCCAATAATGTTGAACTTGGTGAAAACACAACAACATTTAGAATTTGCATCTGCTTCTAACACTGGAAATAATCCGGGCCACTAGAGGCATCGTCTTGCATCTGAAAAATATGCTGTGTGAATGATTTCCTACAGAATCGCTACCAAGGTTAGTTAATTTCTTAATTTTGTTTACTTTATATTACTTACTTGATATTAAGGGTTATTTCCTCAATATGTGTTATTTTCTGTGCTTAGATGTCTGGATGTCATCTCATCTCACATTTTGCACTTATCGATTTCAGGGTCTCAGTGGCAGCAGGGCAAGCAAAGCCCAGACATCCCCACAACATCTCTGGGTGAATAACTTTCAAAGTACTACTGTTCTTGTGTTACAAAATAAAGTTAAGATTTTCAGGCGATAATATAGTTATTTAACTACGCGGTTACTTTATCAAGATAGCGCCTACATAAAAACTTGCTCCCACATTTTACAGAATTTGACGTAAATTTTATTATCTTATTTATTATGCATTACAGGCTTTATTGTTTGTATTTTTTTAAATTGTAATTAAAATATTTTTATTTATTCAATCTGTATTCTAAATATGAATTGTCTAATATGAATTGTTGAAGTCCAGAATTAAATTCCCTTCTAAAATCTGACATTTTGGTGCTATAGTTTGGAAGTTTTCTAATTTATACCTAAATGCAATCAGTTTGTTATATGCATTGTTATATGCAGATTAAACCATTGACAGACTGTGTTAGGTTTTTATTTAGGTGTGAAACAAGAGGAACTTTGTGTTTGTTGCAACACGGGCAGAAAGAGTTGAGACATTTGAGAAGTTGCATGTTACAAGAAGATGTAGTTTAAAAAAGTAAACAAGTTTAATGCTTTAGCCTTCTGTGCAGTCTTTATTGAACAGACAGAACAAAAGAAAAAAGGTGTACAAATTGTCAACCTTTCATACAAATGGGTAGACAGGTTAACAAATAACTTGTACAAATGTACAGCTAGAGAGAATTGCTAATATGGCACAGAGTCAAGTATGCTGCTGTTCCAACTACAGAATGGCCGTACACATCTTCTGGAGTTTCACAAATGGAACTTGCCAAGTCTGTACTACCAAGTTTTATTCTCATTTTTAAATTGAAAATTTAGAAAAAAACCCATAAATAAATTAAATAACAATAATACAAATAAAAAGTATTTTTAGCCCTTTGGAACCACAAGTAGAAGCACTGGATTCTTAGCTTTAAGATTTTCTAAATAGTGTATAAAGACGATGTACAGTTTAAGTTCATTTTTGAAAGTAGTTTCCTCTAATTTTACATATGAATATATTTACTCACTCATTCATTCACTTTCTCATCTGCTTGGTCCTGAACAGGGTCGTGGGATGAACATATTTAGCTAACAAAAATAAAATATTTATTACAAAATATTTCCAACTTCTCATAATGACATGTACCAAAGAAGACATATTTAAAACCAAAAGAAAAGTCAGCAATAATATAAGTTTGAATAGATATCTTGCATGCTTGGATGCATACATTGCATCCAAGCATGCAAGATACTCTCTAAATGTAATGTACAATAACTTACTTGTTTGCATTCTTACAGAAAGAATAATCAGTCTCAATGTCAGGCTTAAAAATGCATTTTTGCTGTATTGAATCTATGGATTAATTTAACTGCAACCTCTCTCACTGTTAGAGTAGATAAGTGGCAAGGACCTTCCACCAAGGTATATTCTCTACAATTGCCTCCTAAAATGTTATATGTATTTTTGGCAATGTAGTTGTTTCCTGCCTATACATTGTTGCATTTTTCCTTAATGTATTTGTGTTCTGACTTAATGCTGTTGCGTTCTCGACTTTTGTTTGCTTTGTAAATGCAGTTGTGATGTGACTATGGGCCACTGTGTTGTATTCATACTCGGCACAATGACATTAAGGTTCAATCTAATCTAGCCTAACCTGATCTGATCTAATCTAAACCACAAAACATCATCAGATTTTCATACACAAGTCTTAAAAGATGTATAGAACCCAACTAAACAACTGAAACAAAATATTACACATTTATTTATTGTGGAAACTTATGCAAGATTACATATCTGTGAGTGGCAAACCTATGTGAACCTTTGCTTACAGTATCTGGTCTGACCCTCTTGTGCAGCAATAACAGCAACTAATTTTTGCCCAAAAATGTCGGACAATCCTGCACATCAGCTTGGAGGAATATTAACGCGTTCCTCAGTGCAGAACAGCTTCAACTCCATGATGCTGGTGGCTTTCCACAGATGAAGTGTTCCCTCCAGGTCATTCCATAAGATTTCTATTTTTAATCAACACTTCAGCTTGGTCTATTCCAAAGCATTTACGTTATTCTTCTGTAGATGGGTGACACGTTGGCTCAGTGGGTAGCACCGCTGCCTCACAGCAAGAAGATCCTTTGTTCAATCCCATGGTGAAGCGTCCTGGGTCCTTTCTGTGTGGAGTCTGCGTGTCCTCCACGTGTCCACGTGGGTTTACACCGGGTACTCTCGTTTCCTCCCACAGTCCAAGGACATGCTTGTTAGGTTAATTGATTACTCTAAATTGGCATTGACTTGAGTGTGTGTATGTATATGTATGTGTGTGTATATAGCACTAGTCTTGATGTAACCTTATGTGTGTTGCTGAAACAGTCAAATGATGCTGATAGCAACGTTAAATAAACAAAATAAACAATCTTCTTTAGACATTCTTTGGTAGAACAACTTGTGTGCTTAGAGTCATCGACATGCTCCATGACCCACTTTCTCTTAAATTTCAGTTCACACACAGATGTTCTGATACTTTCCTTTAGAATTTACTGCTATAATTCAGAATTCATTGTTCCATCAATGATGGCAATCAGTCCTGGATCAGATGCAGCAAATCAAGCCCAAACCATGATAGTACGACAGATTGAATATAGCTATTATGCTGGAATGCGATGTTTTCCTTTCTTCAGACAAAACAAGTCCGTCAACAAAACATTTTTCCAATAGCCTTATGGCTTGTCCTCGTGATCTATAGCAAACTGCAGATGTGAAGCCCTGTTAGTTTTGGATAGTAGTGCCTTCATTCTTAGAAAACACGCTATGCAACACCATTGTTGTTTAGAGAAATCTTGATGATTGACTGATGAGCATTAACATTAGCAAATATGAGAGACCTTTAGTTGCTTAGAAGTTACTCTGGGCTTCTTTGTGACCCTGCAAACTAGTACATGACTTGCTCTTGGAGTGATCCTTGTTGGTAGCTCATTCCTGGGGAGAACAACAAAGGTCTTGAATTTCCCCCATTTGTACACAATTGTGGAATGGTTGAGTCCGAACTCTTTAGAGAGCCTTTTCCAGCCAGATGAACATCAACAACTCTTTGTTCGATGTCGTTAGACAGCTCCTTTGTATCCTGTGTATCACATGCTGTAGATCGGACTTTGATGGATCCATATTCTTCAAAACATATCAGAACACCCAGTCACACTTTGTCATCCCATTGATTGAAAAACACCCGACTCTAATGTCACCTTCACATTAACTGCCAACTCTGGAGTTTCACATGGTTTTTCAGTCAAATAATACTGCCTAATTTTCTTCAAAAAATCAACGATATAATATTTAATAAATCATTATTATCAAATATTGATTTATTTACATAAATCATATAAATAAATCAATGGTATAATATTTATCTACTATTAGGACTTGTGTAAAACATGTGACATTGTTTTAGGTCATGTTTATGCAGAAATAAATAAAACTCTACAGGGTCCACAAACTTTCAGCTTGCTCCTTTGCTTACATTACCCAATGTCACAACCTCAGCTTTCATTATGTTGACAACACCCAGCTCTACATAAGCAATTCTGCTTCTTAAACTTATTCTTCCTAAAAGATGCAGACACTCTCATCCATGCCTTTACAACATCAAGCATGGACTACTGCAATGCCCTTATCACTGGCCTTCCCTCCAAAACCATCGGTAGATTACTGTATCTTCAAAACTGTGTTTCTGCACTCACTGTCCATTATATCAGCTCTGTTTACCATATAGAGCACTTTGTAGTTCTAAAATTACAGACTGTAGTCCATCTGTTTCTCCATATACGGTGTTAGTCCCCTTTACTCTGTTCTCTAATGGTCAGGACCCCCACAAGACCACATCAGGTACTATTTGGGTGGTGGATCATTGTCAGCACTGCAGTGACACTACTGTGGTGGTGGTGGTGTGTTAGTGTGTGTTGTGCTGGTTAGAGTGGATCAGACACAGCAGTGCTACTGGAATTTGTAAACCACCTCCATGTCACTGCTGAACTGAAAATAGTCCACCAACCAAAAATATCCAGGAACAGTGTCCTGTAGGCAGCGTCGTTTGAGCAGCGATGAAGGATTAGGGGATGACTAACACAAACTGTGCAACAACAGATGAGCTACTGTCTCTGACTTTACATCTACAAGGGGAACCAAGTAGGTGGAAGTGTCTAATAGAGTGCATAGTGAGTTGACCGTGTTTAATCCACTCACTGGGTCTGACCCACTCATGCTAGCATAACACGCACTAACACCACCACCACATCGGTGTCCTGCAGTGCTGAGAATGATCCACTACCCAAATAGTACCTGATCTGTGCTGGTCTTGTGGGGATCCAGACCATTAAAGAACAGAGTAAAGAGTATAAACAAAGTATGTAAAGAAACAAATTGACTGCAGTCTGTAATTAGTCTGTAATAACAGAACTACAAAGTGCATACAGTAAACAGAGCTGATATAATTGACACTGAGAACAGAAACAAAAAGGTGGTCATAATATAATAATATGACTGTATTTCACAAAGAAAGATGACATCAGTGCTACTTGTAACATCTGTAAAATGATTTATTCAAGTAAGGGAAGGAAACACTAGCATTATGTCTAAACATGCACTGTATTGCCAAAAGTATTCACTCACACATCCAAATCACTGATTTCAGGTGTTCCAATCCCAAACGTGTTCTATCGGGTTGAGGTCAGGACTGTCAAAATTTCAAAAACACACACTCCTAAACCTTGTGGAAAGCCTTCCCAGAAGAATTGAAGCTGTTATAGCTGCAAAGGTTGGGCCGACATCATATTAAACCCTATGGATTAAGAATGGGATGTCACTCAAGTTCATATATGTGTGTGAAGGCAGACGAGCGCATACTTTTGGCAATATAGTGCATTTCAACAGCAAAGTAAATTTCGAAGAATGCAGCATACTTAACACTCTAAGCACAAGTGCCACTGTTACCCCAACCAAGCAGCATATCCGTTGCCGAGGGTAAATATTCCGTGTTATAATAACATTACACACAGGGAGGCTGTTAGTGTCCTACCTTCTAACCAACGCTAGGGGGCAGCATTGGTAAGGTTGACATGCCTAGGATCCTGACAGCAACCGCAATCGCGCATGCATGTCTGTAAGCTGTGTAATTGTGAAAATGGGCAACACCTGCCAGGTAAGGTATTTAAGATCACCTCCGAGCTTGGCAGGTGTCGCACCATTCGACCGACTTCGCTGCCTAATTGCTCCATTGTTTATTTAAGTGGTTTTTTCCTCGTAGTTCTGGCAGGCCTAGTGGTAGACCGGTCTCACCAAGGAGACCGGCCATGTAGGGTACAAAACCCGAGGTAAGATAGGGATTAGACACCAGTGTAGGAACTAAGATTTCCCCTGCAATGTTTATCTCTTTTTTTTGTGTGTTTCTAGCGATCGCCTCTGAGCAATCGGTTCCATTTTGGCATTCCCTCGCTGCACTTGCATTTGTGCGCCCCGTTACCCTTCCTGCGTAGCGGAGCTACGCCACAAGCGTAACTTTGTATAAGGGCGCTGTATGCTTACAACGCATGTTCTTGTTGGGTTATTTCTGTTCTTTTCTTTAGTAGTTGAGTGGGTTAATTCAGCGGCAACCCACGCGTCCGATCCGGGTTTGATCTTCTTTTTGGTTGACAATTTCCATCTGGAGCTAAGTGCATTTGGGTCCTAACAAAACTTTATATTTTTATTTTCACGGATCACTTGGCCTTTTTAATATGGCGAACTGTAACAGAGGCTTAGTAGATTTTTTTCTTTAACTAAGAAAATGAACACGACTGCTCTACAAATGTGCTCTAATTTCATCTATTTTTAGATGATGACAGCCTACAAGCTGCTCTGAGTCTAACGTTATTTGGCAGACATTCTACAGTCTGTTCAGACTCCAACTGAACAAAACAGCTGCAGTGACACTGAAAAACTGTGTAGGCCTGTAAAGGCATTTGATACAGAATTGGACCAATAACCCGAATCAGTAAAGGCACTTGTATTATTGTAATCATATGGGTTCCCATCCCAAATTAGATCCTCAGGCCATGGCCTTGTATTTGTTCCAAAGTTTCGACTTTTGTCAAGGGCAGGTCATTTGGTGCTATGGCTCCCAACTCTGGGACTCAAACCACGGCAAAGAACATGCAACATCTCAATATTCATGTCTTTAAAATCGCAGCCAAATACCTACCTGTTCTCCCAATAACACCCTCCTAATTCTGTTATGGTGTAGTTTTACACCCCGCCACCTTGCTGTTGCTGGTTAAGGTAAATATGTTTGATGTAGAGGTATGCACCATCTAATGTCTGCATTACATTACATAAAGGATGACATTGACCGAAATGAACATTTAATGCACAGTACCATAGTCACAGATAATGTAAACAAAGTTTTGTTTTTTACAACAAAACTGCATGAAAAAGATATGTAAATGTGTCAGAGATACCTCTGAAAACACGAGTGGAACACTACCATCTACACAGCATCCCTAATGCCACCGCAGTCTAGGGCTTTCGAGTGAATGACAAACTACTCGTGGATTCACACGTTGACTGGCTGTTGAGGAGACCAGCTGTTCATGGCCACAATGTTCGGAGTTAAAAGACAGATTTTTTTTTGTTTCCTATGGTAAATTATTATAATTTGATACCTTGTCTGTTAAAGTAAACAGACTTTGATTGGATGCCCATTAAACCATGCATACCTCTATGGCTGTTCTAACAATTCTAAAGTGCCCTATATGTCATTACTGTACTGACATTGTTTGTTTGGCATTAACAAAAATGTACTCACTTCATGAAACACATCTCCCGAGTAGGGTGACACTCCGAGGTCCAGCAATGCAAGGCCTTCCACAACTGCAAGAACCACAAAAGTGTTACTACATAGTTTATAAAGTAATATATTCATCTATAGCATTTTTAGCATTAACACTACTATATGGTGACATGCATGGAGCATTCCCCTACTCCACTGTTCAAAACATATGGGATCACTATCAAGAGAAATACACTTACTGTAACATATGTTGCAATGTCACTGGGTTATTCAAATGGAATTGAAATTTATTGTTATGTATTATATTTTAAATAATATTATTCTTAAAATCATTAACATTACATATAATACATATGATGTAAATACATATAAAATAAATAAATAAATAAATGAATAAATAAATAAACACTTTAGCTTTGGCTTTAGCTTTGATTACGGTACGCATTCGCTGTGTGGCATCATTTCCACAAGCTTCTGCAATCTCCCAACATTTATGTCTGTCCAAAGTTGCATTAATTCCCAAACGTTTAAGTGATCGCCGAACACGATCACTCAAGATTTTTTTCTGACCACAATCCTTACTCGAAGAGAAGGCTTCCCCACTGTCCTTTCACTTTTTAATAATGTTCTTAACCTGATTTTAGTAGTTTCAGCAATCTCCATACATGTTTTCTATGCTTGATGCATGTCAATAATTTAACCCTTCTGAAACAGATTAACATATTTTCCACCATCACAGGATTAGTCTTTCAATATGGTTGTTTAACAAATGAGAAGCTACTCACTGCATCAGATAGATAGAGTTAAATAACTTCTTGCCAGTAATTGTCTGATGGGAGACGCTTACCTATTTGCTTAGTTAAATCCAGGTGGTGACCTTTCATTTTGGCCAGGCAGTGTGTGTGTATTACACACACACACACACACACACACACACACACACACACACACACACACACACACACACACGTGCTTGAAAATTTGTGAACCCCTTTTAAAATTTTCTATATTTCTACATAAGTATGACCTAAAACATCATCAGATTTCCATGCAAGTCCTAGAAGTAGATGAAGAGAACAAACAAATGAGACAAAAATATTATACTTGTTCATTTATTTATTGAGGAAAATTATCCAATATTACATATTAGTGAGTGGCAAAAGTATTTGAACCTCTAGCATTAGCATTTAATTTGAAGGTGAAATTAGAGTCAGGTGTTTTCAATCAACAAGATGACAATCAGGTGTGAGTGGGCACCCTGTTTTATTTAAAGAACAGGGATCTATCAAAGTCTGCTCTTCACAACACGTTTGTGGAAGTGTATCATGGCACGAACAAAGGAGATTTCTGAGGACCTCAAAAAGAAAGTTGTTGATGCTCATCAGGCTGGAAAAGTTTAAAAAACCACCTCTAAAGAGTTTGGACTCCACCAATCCACAGTCAGACAGATTGTGTACAAATGGAGGAAATTCAAGACTGTACAGTGAGGCAAAAAAGTATTTAGTCAGCCACTGATTGTGCAAGTTCTCCTACTTAAAAAGATGAGAGAGGTTTGTAATTTTCATCATAGGTACACTTCAACTATGAGAGACAAAATGAGAAAAAAAATCCAGGAAATCACATTGTAGGATTTTTAAAGAATTTAATTGTAAATTATGATGGAAAATAAGTATTTGCTCAACAACAAAAGTTCAACTCAAGGTCAAACGTTTCCTGTATTTTGGCCCATTCCTCCTTGCAGGTCTCCATGCAGAGCAGTGATGTTTTAGGGCAACATAGACTTTCAACTCCCTCCGCAAATTTTCTATGGGGTTGAGGTCTGGAGACTGGCTAGGCCACTCCAGGACCTTGAAATGCTTTTTACGGAGCCACTCCTTAGTTGCCCGAGCGGTGTGTTTGGGATCATTGTCATGCTGGAAGACCCAGCCATATTCCATCTTCAATGCTCTCACTGATGGAAGGAGGTTTTGGCTTAAAATCTCATGATACTTGGCCCCGTTCATTCTTCCTTTAACACGGATCAGTCGTCCTGTCCCCTCTGCAGAAAAACAGCCCCGAAGCATGATGTTTCCACCACCATGCATCACAGTAGGTATGGTGCAACTCAGCATTCTTCTTCCTCCAAACACGGAGAGTTGAGCTTTTACAAAAAAAGTTCTATTTTGGTTTCATCTGGCCACATGATATTCTCCCAATCCTCTTCTGGATCATCCATATGCTCTCTGGCAAACTTCAGACGGTCCTGGACATGTACTTGTTTAAGTAATGGGCCACGTCTGGCACTGCAGGACCCGAGTCCCTCTCGACGTAGTGTGTTACTGATGGTAGCCTTTCTTACTTTGGTCCCAGCTCTCTGCAGGTCATTCATCAGGTTCCTCTGTGTAGTTATGCGATTTCTTGATCACCGTTCTCATGATCATTTTGCATGGAGCCCCAGATCGAGAGAGATTATCAGTGGATTTATTCACACCAACCTGCTTGCTTATTGTAGATTCACTCTTCCCAGCCTGCTGTAGGTCTACAATTTTCTTCCTAGTGTCCTTCGACAGCTCTTTGGTCTTGACCATGGTCGAGTTTGGAGTCTGACTGTTTGAGGCTGTGGACAGGAGTCTTTTATACAGTTAACGAGGTCAAACAGGTGTGTGTGGAGAGTGGAGGACAGAAGAGCTTCTTAAAGAAGTTGTTACAGGTCTGTGAGAGCCAGAAATCTTGCTTGTTTGTGGGTGACCAAATACTTATTTTTCACCATGATTTACAATTGAATTCTTTAAAAATCCTACAAAGTGATTTCCTGGATTTTCTTTTCTTCCTTTGTCTCTCATAGTTGAAGTGTACCCATGATGAAAATTACAAACCACTCTCATCTTCCTAAGTATGAGAAACTGCACAATCAGTGGCTGACTAAATATTTTTTTGCCCCACTGTGTGCATACAAACACATACACACACACACACACACACACACACACACATATATGAGAGATAGATATATATATATATATATATATATATATATATATATATATATATATATATATATATATATATATATATACACACACACACACACACACACACACACACACACACACACCCCTCTCTCCCTCTCTCCCTCTCTCCCTCTCTCCCTCTCTCCCTCTCTCCCTCTCTCCCTCTCTCCCTCTCTCCCTCTCTCCCTCTCTCCCTCTCAGCATGCTGCTCTCCCCTGGCCTGCACCCTTCCATCCAGGCCAATCATGCCTCTATTTTATGCTGGACTTAGCCGAATGGCATCCCTTGGACTTGAACATGGGTCATTAAGGTGGTGGGTCAGCAGGCTAGAATGCAATGACACCTGCAGACACTAGAACCACTTGTTAACCTTGCAGACTGCTGCAAACCATAAAGTCTATAGTTTAGTTATAGTAACTGCATTCACCAAGGCTAACTATGCAGACAAACTGTAGAATATACAGTACAGGCCTATGCAATGTTTTGGGCAAATTACATATTTTGTTGGTTTTCTAAATAAAAAGGAAGTACACAACCTAGACATGGGGAAAAAAACACATGACACATTTCTGCACACTGTAATGTCACAGATCATTTTCTTTAATTAAGAAATTGGAAAATATGAAACAGATTTCTCATCATCCTCGAGTCTGACATCAAAGACAGCTGACTCTTACAAAGCAGGAGAAGGAAATAGCAAGATACAGTTGGGCAAAAAAGTATTTTGTCAGCCACTGATTGTGCAAGTTTTCCTACTTAGAAAGATGAGAGAGGTCTGTAATTTTCATCATAGGTACACTTCAACTATGAGAGGCAAAATGAGAAACAAAACCCAGGAAATCACATTGTAGGATTTTTAAAGAATTTAACTGTAAATCATGGTGGAAAATAAGTATTTGATCACCCACAAACAAGCAAGATTTCTGGCTCTCACAGACCTGTAACTTCTTTAAGAAGCTCTTCTGTCCTCCACTCATTACCTGTATTAATGGCACCTGTTTGACCTCGTTATCTGTATAAAAGACACCTGTCCACAGCCTCAAACAGTCAGACTCCAAACTCAACCATGGCCAAGACCAAAGAGCTGTCAAAGGACAGCAGGAAGAAAATTGTAGACCTGCACCAGGCTGGGAAGAGTGAATCTACAATAGGCAAGCAGGTTGGTGTGAATAAATCACCTGTGGGAGCAAATAATGTAAGACATACAAGATGATCTATGGAACCACACAATATCTCATCCCGTGGGGTCAAAATGATCATGAGAATGCAAAAGCAAAAGCAAAAATCCCAGAACTACACAGAGGGACCTGATGAATGACCTGCAGAGAGCTGGGACCAAAGTAACAAAGGCTACCAACAGTAACACACTACGCCGAGAGGGACTCAGATCCTGTAGTGCCAGGCGTGCCCCCCTGCTTAAGCCAGTAGATGTCCAGGATCGTCTGAAGTTTGCCAGAGAGCATTAGGATTATCCAGAAGAGGATTGGGAGAATATCATGTGGTCAGATGAAACCAACTCAAAACTCAACTGGAGAAAAAAAGATCCTGAGTCGCATCAGAAGAACACCATAACTACTGTGAAGCATGGGGGTGGAAACATCATGCTTCGGGGCTGTTTGAGAGGGGACAGGAAGACTGATCCATGTTAAGGGAAGAATGAACGGGGCCATGTATCATGAGATTTTAAGCCAAAACCTCCTTCCATCAGTGAGAGCATTGAAGATGGAATATGGCTGGGTCTTCCAGCATGACAATGATCCCAAACACACCGCTCAGGCAACGAAGGAGTGGCTCCGTAAAAAGCATTTCAAGGTCCTGGAGTGGCCTAGCCAGTCTCTCATAGTTTTAGTGTACCTACGATGAAAATTACAGACCTCTCTTATCTTTCTAAGTAGGAGAACTTGCACAATCAGTGGCTGACTAAATACTTTTTTGCCCCACAGTATCTACAGTTTTCCAGCTTGCATTTTCCACTTTTCAACACATCATTAAGAAATGCAAGTTCATGTGACTTTACAAGTCAAGAGAAGATCTGAAAGAACAAATATCTGGAACGACTTGTAGACTGGACAGGACTGTATAGGAAAGCCACTCCTCACTGCTTTAGACTTGCATACAAGTTCAGCAGGTCAATAAAAGACTATTTGAAGTATGCAACAAAGTATGTGTACTTTAAATGTACACATGGACATTCCACTGCAAGATGGCAGTGGTCATGCACACTGTTGTGCTGATTTCCGCAGTAGCAATGCACCACCACTTCTGACCAGGTAGGGCAGTAGAGACGTATAGTGCTGGCTGGCTTGTTGTCACAGTGGAAACTGTTTTCCATAGTTTCCCATGTAGGCTAATCAACCCAAACTTCTGGCAAATGAATGAAAGTGTATTTAAGGCTTCACAGCGCCACGATTCATTTCAGTACCTTTGTAGAGACAGATGCTGTTGTTCTGTGTGTGTGTGTGAAGGAAAAAGAGGAGTTATGTGATAACTCTGCATAGTGTATAAAAGTTCAAAGGAAAGAAAGACCTTTATAACAGAGAAGTCATAAATACAGAAGAAAAGGAAATCTGGCAAAAGCAAGTAAAAATTAAGAGAGAAACAAACTGAAATGGATAAAAAGGAAGTGAGAAAAGACTATACAAGTTCAAAAAAGATACAGAACATGACAGAGATGACTGAAAAGGAAAGCTGGAAGAAGCTAGCAAAAACAAATCAGGAGAAAATAAAAATAATAAGAAAAGAGAAGTGGTATTTTGTGAGAACTGTAGAGATACAAAAGTTAAATGTGGCAGGAGGTCGGTGGAAGACAGTGAACTGGGAAAGCAGGAAAATTTAAGAAATAAATCATTAAGTTGTCGGAAGAACGTTAGCAAGGTTTAAGTTTTGGTTCTCAACTACCAACCCTAACATTGTTACATCTCCCTTTGCCGAGCTGAACTTGTACTACTGTGACCTGACCTGATGCTGGTGAACATCAAAACATGTTCTGTCTTATACACAGTGACTGCTTCAAACGACTCTGTTTATATAGATTACTGTTTTTATTCTAGTTGGCTGCTCTCACCAAGAGTAGGACATTGTTACAGAGCAACACAGGGTTAGACCCAAAAGCCAGAAGTGATAATGTCTGTTGTAAAAACTGCTATACAAATACACTAAACTTGAACATTTCCAAGTAGTACAGAAAGCTAGAAAAGCTACTGCATGATTGTAAGACAGTTACTGTTACAAACCTTCAAAATTCTAATAGATGGAATTTATTAGATGGAACTGTAGTAGAGAAGCATCAGAAAGCAGTTTATCCTCATTTTGTCCAGAGAGAAGTAACAGAACATGATGATCAGAAAAACCTTACTTTGCAAAAATAAATGATTTATTGTATGAGATTTACCTAGCTTGTCCTATTGTGTTAAAGTCTACTAGAAAACATACAGAAATTGTTGCTTGGTGACTAATGTTATGTGACAGCTTAGATCTTAACCTTAGTATTAAACATTTGCTTTTGAAATTTGTCATTTGGCAACACAGTAGCCTGGACTGGAGACAATAGTTATATGGAATGATTTTACCCAACAGACACTGTGCAAACAAGATTAGAACTTGAACAGAAAATGTGGAGGATGGCTTAATATAAAATTCACAACATCCATTTTTGGTCACGACTAGTGATTTATGGTCTCAGATTTCAGAACCATATTTGGATTATTGTTGTAGACACCTAGGACATCGTGAAGATATTTCCTTTTCAATCGGTTTCCTTTTTTGTGGGGGAAGTGACCTTTATTAAAGTTTGTTCAAAAGCACTACCAGCCTAAGTGGTCTCTTATCGCCTCCCAGTGGTTATTTCTGCTATAACCACAAATCTAGGGACAAGTTGGGAAAGCATGGAAAATGCAAATAAGAATAAAACAGTGCTGCTTACATTTACTTAGACTTTTATTTAATTGCAGACAGTATGAACTAGCAGTCGACCGATATGGGTTTTTAATAGCCGATGCCGATATTTTGCGAGCATTCATTTTTATAAATAAAAAAAATAAAAGCTTTATTGCTTTTAACTACAACATTTTGTTTTTGATCCAGTTCCAGTTAAAAGCAGTAATTTGTAATTCTGGAAACAAAGGTTTCATCTTCTCATAAATGGTCCCACCCTCACTGAATCTCAGCATTTCTTTGTTTTTAGTCACTCCGTAGTCCCCGTTTATGAACTACAAGTTCTAATGCACGAAACAAAGTTCATCTAAATTTTCCCCACTATTTGTGAATAGTGGATATATCGGCTGATATAAATGTAGATATTGGCCGATGGCGATTATTTCAAAATGGCAATTTCATATTGACCTTTCACTTGTGTGAACCCAAGATATTTCATATTTTTCTGGTTAACTTCATTTCACTCTTTGTTTCAAGTATTATTTTGTATCATTCGTTTCAAAATTCTCCACATATTCTTTACTTCGGACAAGTCAGGACTACAGGCAAGCCAGTCCATAATCCACACCCATTATAAGTGCAGCATGTGATTTTGCATTATTTTGTTGAAAAATGCATGGATGTCCCTGGAAAAGATGTCGTCTCAAAGGCAACATAGGTAACTCTAACATTTCAGTGTGCTTTTCTGCATTTCTGCCCTTACAGAAGAATAAATGACCTTTGCCACGGACATGGGCACAAGTCCATACCATGACAGAGCCTGGCTTTTGGACCTGTTGGGGATAACAATTTGGATGGTCCTCTACGTCTTTCCGTCCAGAGCACACGGCGTCCATTTCTTGCAAAAAAATATCTGCTATACCGATTTGTCTGATCACAATACGTTTCCACTGTGTGATGGTCCATCTCAGATGCCTTCAAGCCCAGAACTCGATGCCGTTTCTGGACATGGTTAACACAAGTCTTAATTTTTGCACAGTAACGTTTTAAGTGCTCGATAAAGGTTCGTTTCCCTTGCCCATGTGGTTCTATCAGCTATTGGTGAATAATGGCTATTGATGTAGTCTGAGAGGGATTCTTGACAGATTTGAGTATAACGTTGTATACAGTTTAGGTTTGTGCCCTCACGCTTTATGCACTGAAATTCCTCCAGATTAAACTATTCAAAGAATGATATTATGCAGTGTAGAGGAAGAAATGCAAATCGTTCTTTGAGGAAGAACATTGTTTATAAACATTTCAATCATTTTCTCAGACGTTTGATGACAAAATGCCCATCTTTGCTTCTCAAAGATTCCTTAGGTGGATGCTGCTTTTGTACAAAATCATGATCATAATCACCTGCTGACATCACCTGTTTGAAATCACATCGTTTCATTTTACTTTACCTCATTACTAGCATTCATTTGCCCCAGTTCCAACTTTTTTTGGAATGTGTTGCAGGCCAAATAGGAAAGAATTGATGTTTATTAACAAGACAAGAAAAAAAATGAAATATGTTGGGCTCATACTGTCTGCAATGAAATTGAAGTCATCTGTTTGTTTTTAAACATGGATTTAAACTGCAATAACCAAATAAAGAGTGGTCCCTTGCTCATTTCTATACAGTAATTTAGATTCAAGTCACTTCATTTCAGTAACATCTCCACAGTAGGCTACAGGAGTGTGAGCAGTGTAAGGTTGGCAACAGGATGTTCATCTTTTCTCAACTTAATGCAAACGAGGAGTGAAACTCAAAGATCAGTTTATCTTTGTCAGGTGTTATGTGTAAGGTCAAGCTAAACAGCAAACAACAGGCTGTATCCATTGTGTTCAGCTAATCAAAGCTCCATTTAAGGGAAGACTTTGGAGTTACCATAATTAAAAGCAAATAAATAGAATTTTCCAAAAAGCAACAAGCAGAGGGAATGTGTGTGACATGAAAAACTCAAAAACAGACAGTAATCAGAGGTCAATTCCTCTCTGAAGATCAGACACACAAAGTACACTATATAACCAAAAACATGTGAACAGCCCACTGTGTTTTTACTATGACTGTGAGGTTATGGTGATTTAATAAATTTGTTTCCTGCTTCAGCACTGCTTTCAGAACTATGACACTATGACACAAAAATGTCTGTGTGTTTCATAAGCTTGAAGGTTTGTCTAATAATACAGAAAGGATTTTGTTCTGGGAAGATTTAAATATATGAATATGCAGCAGCTTCAATGTTGTAGTTAAGACAGATTGTATCTAGGTCACGTTATGAACATAGTAGTTGCTGTGTGGGGGAAAATGTTTGCATGGTCACATGACATTTTCATACATCTCAGTGACTGGAGCAATAAAAGGAGTCTACTCACTACAGTGAGATCTTTACACCTTGCTTATTGTGTAATTATTCTTATTTATTATTCTTAATTATTAAGATGGTCTACAGTAGTACTGGCTGTTGATCGAGAATAATTGTATCACTGCATTGTCTCTCATTATTTATGTGTGGCTTTTTGAAGGGAAGAGCAAAAAGTTCATGAACTGACTTGTTTTAGATGGAAACCTCTGAAGGTGCATCCAAGTCCTTGAGGTGCTCAGTAGACCCCATTTTCACTGTTCGTAGATGGAGATTACACGCTTTATACTACATTACGAATTAGTTGGCAGTGAGGGTGGATGAAATAATAGAGGTCATTAATTAGAAAGGGTGTACACAAACATCTGGGCATGTAGTGTAGCTTCATGATTTTAGGTTGAGAACAGTTCTAAAAACTGTTTGTAGCAGAGTTCATTGTTGGTGGAAACTGGGATGTACTGTTCATGGGTCCACTTACCAGGCACTTTATTAGGTACACCTGTTCAACTGCTCATTAACACAGATCTAATCAGCCAATCACATTGCAGTAACTCAAAGCATTTAGGCATGTAGACATGGTCATGATGACCTGCTGTAGTCCAAACAGAGTATCACAATGGGGAACAAATATTATTGACTGTAAACTTGACATGGTTGTTGGTGCTAGGTGTGCTGGTCTGAGTATTTCAGAAACTGCTGATCTAATGGGATTTTCACACACAGAAATCTCTGGAGTTACAGAGAATGGTTAAAAAAAAAAAAAGAAAATATCCAGTGAGCGTCGGCTCTCTATGCAAAATGCCTTGTTGATGCCAGAGCTCAGAGGAGAATGGCCAGAGTGGTTGCAGAAGAGTCAATGCTCAATGCAATGCTCCACATGTCTATCCCTGAAGCACTTGGGCTGCAGCAGCAGGAGACCACACTGGGTGCCACTCCTGTCAGCTAAAAAAAGGCAACTTAGGCTACAATTTGCACGAGCTCACCAAACATGGACAATAGAAGATTGGAAAAAATGTTGCCTGGACTCATTGGTCTCAATTTCTGCTGTGACATTCACATGGTAGGGTCAGAATTTGGTGAAAACAACATGAAAGCATGGATCCATCCTATCAACGGTTCAGGCTGCGGCTGCTGCTGCTGGTTGTGTAATGGTGTGGGGGAGATTTTCGTGGCACATCTTGGGCCTCTTAATACCAATTGGGCATTGTTTCAATGCCACAGACTACCTGAGTATTGTTGCTGACCATGTCCATCCCTTTATGACCACAGCGTACCATATTCTGATGGCAACAAACCAGGTCACAAAGCTCAAGCTATCTCAAACTGGTTTCTTGAACATGACAATGAGCTCACTGTTCTCAAATGGCCTCCACAGTCTCCAGACCTCAATCCAAAAAAAAAAAAAACCCTTTGCTATGTGGTGATATGAGAGACTGGTAGCCTAGTGGTTAAGGTGCTGGACTTTTGGGTCCTTGAGCAAGGCCCTTAACCCACAATTGCTTGGATTGTAACAATATTAAGTCGCTCTGGATTAGGGTGTCTGTTAAATAATGTAATTGTAACAATTCACGTTATGGACGCGCAACCAAAATCCCAGAGAAAGTTTTCCATCACCTTGTTGAATCTTTGCCACTAAGAATCAAGGCAGCCCTGAAGGCAAAAGGAGGTCCAACCCAGTGCTAGCAGCCAGTATAGGCTAGTGTTGATAACTGGTTGTATTACGTTGCTGACGCTGGCTAATCAGAGGTAAGTTGACCGTATGAATTGTTGCTTAATAAAGCAGGTGATAACAACAAGCGCTCTATGGAGTGACGGTAGAATTTATATTATTACACCAATAAACTACTAAATACAAATTTAGCTAGTTGCCATAACTGACCCCTAAGTTTAGAAGCACTAAAGTGTCAGAAAACACTGAACGCCATGTAATTCATCCACAAATATACTTAGGCTCACAGACATGCTTTCTAAAAGTTCAGTTTGTAGTCAGCATCAAATGCTAGCTGCGCTGCTGATCGCATTTACTTGTGATTAGTACAATCACGTTTTAGAAAACACCGACGCTGTTTCTCACTCTGCTCCATGGTTAGTTATATTCTAACCAGCGGTTTGACAGCTAGCAAGCAAGATGCAAAGGGCTGGGCTACAACTATCCATGGCTATAACTAACACCTGCTACACACAGATTCTCTCTGACATACACGACATACCTCTTTTCCATGCGTTTAGAGGCGATACGACTTCAACCCTTTCTGAAATGATCGCAGCCAGACTGGAGCGGAATAATACTGCCCTTATTGTTGCAGCCAGAATCAAAAGAAGTGTTAAGGGAGCCGCCATTTTCAATTGTCAGGAAGAATTCCTCGCCGGTCTTTGTGAATGCACCATGGGAAATGAAGTCTTCGATTCACGTGGCTTCATTCAAGTATTACCTAAAAGAACTTACATTAGACTACAAGTGTCGAAAAAATAAAGTCAAGCTTCGCTTCCAGGGTCTTCCCGCTAGAAAAAAAAAAAGGACCACGAAAAATACAAATTCGTTACATTTCTTACTGGTATCAGAATCTAATTGTCGCGGTATTGATTTTAGGTAAGTATTCCAGTTCGTGCATGTTTGCATTTGTCCTATGTAGAATAAAAAGCAAAAGTCATGTTACTTAATATTATCGTGCTAGTATTGATTTTAGCTTGCTAGGAGTTATTCCTAACAGGTTTTAACACGCTGTGTCTGTTAGCCCTCTCCAAAAGCCCGTCTCAGCGCGTTTAATCACTCTCCCAGTTCCACTTTATTTCGGACACGAACACTAAAATCTACTTTTAAACATAAAATCACTTTTAATATAAATTGGAAATAATATTTTATTAATTTAATGCGATACTTGCAGCTTCTGAAAGCCGAGCTGAATCAAAAGTAACTTAATAATTTGAACAGCAACAATAATGAAAGCCAATGCTAGGATATTCTTATTTTTAATGATAATAATAATTAATAGCACAGTCCTGCAAGGACCACTTTTTGTTATTAGATTAAGAGATTTAGTTGCTCACTATTAGATTTGGAAAACCACAATGCAGAGTTTAGCTTTTACTTCTTTCTTTGTCTTTTATAATCTAATTTCTGTTCACCACCTGTCTTGTATGTGTTGTAAGAATTTAGAATTACAGTTTTAGTTAGTTTGTTTTAGAACAGTACTGAACCCATCTATTCATTCTCACGTACACTCACCGTCCCACTTCAATAGGTACACCTTGCTAGTCCGGGGGTGACCCCCTTCAGAACTGCCTTAATTCTTCATGGCATAGATGTAACAAGATGCTGGAAACATTGCTCAGAAATGTTGGTTCATATTGACATGATAACATAATGCAGGTCAACTGCACATCCACAAATTTCTCGTTCCACCACATCCCAAAGTGCTCTATTGGATTGAGAGCTGGTGACTGTGGAGGCCATTTAAGTACAGAGAACTCATTATGATGTTCAAGAAACCAGTTTGAGATCTTTGAGATTCGGTGAGATGGTGTGTAGAAGATGGTACACTGTGGTCATAGCTCAGGCAGACTGTGGCATTTAAATGGTAATAAATCCATGGATCCATGCTTTCATGTAGTTCACTCTAATTCCCTTCCATTCGATACTTATTATCTTTTTTTAACTATTGTCCAATTTTGTTGAGTTTGTATGAACTGTAGCCTCAGTGCTGGTTCTTAAGTGGAACATGTTGTGGTTTTCTGGTGTTGTAGCCCATGAGCTTGAAGTTTTGATGTGTATATGTTCAGAGATGCTTTTCTGCTTACCTTGGTTGTAACGAGTTACATGTTCACATGTTTTTGTTTATTTCTGTTACTGTTGTCTGTCTATCAGCCCGAATCAGTTGAACAGGTGTACCTAATGCTTTGGCCGGTGAGTGTGGGGCACATGTTGAGCAAAGCATGTTTTTGTAAGTGGAAAGAATAATAATAATAGGTGCTCTGGCGAGACATCCCATGCATACACAATTGGTTGTGTCTAAGGGAGGTGAGTCTGGTCTGTTCTCTCCAGGGATACGCATTGGAGTCCTGAGACCCTGATATGAAAATGTGGATTTAAAACATTAAATAAAAAATAAAGCACTTAGATTAACTGGTGGCAGAGGAGTCTGATACACTGGCCCACAACCACAGTTTTCATATCCTGGCATGCCTTCTGGCTGGGTTGGGCATCATATGCAGGCACGATTGGCTGTGTCTGAGAAAAGGAAGGCCAGTCGGGGATAATCCTCCAGCACTGTAACAGTGACCCCTACCCAGCCCCTCTGGAAAATTCCTCACTGGACAATGTGTTATAGTGTGATAGGGAGGAGGAGGTTGTGTTTTGGGGGTGTAAAAGCATGTATAATTCAGTTTAATTATGATTATTATTAACAAACAAGTATTTTTTTATACACCCAGTTATGGGTCCGCATATTAGAATTTTTGCGGAATAGAGTTTTATTTATTCAGAAAATGTTTTAGCATTTATTGTTTATTGTTAGTTGCACTGAAATAAAAACACACTGATTCCAAAAGCAAAGCTTTGTTTTTTTCAGTGTGTATTTTCATTTGTTTCTTGAATGAAACGTAATCTGTAGACATTTTGATTATTGATGCTTCACATGAATGTTTTCAGATTGCTTGTCTGTCTCAGGAGATTTTATTCCACGTGGCTGACCTGTTCACTGTTGATCTGCGGCACTGTTTATTTGTTAAAAGTGTTTCATTTTGAAATTTGATTTTAGGCTTATTTATTTATTGTTATTATTGTCACCTTCAATTCTTCAAAACTTTCTCTTGCGCTCTCTCTCTCTCACACACACACACGTATTAATTCCTCTCACCTGTCCCACTTTTCTTTAGTCACATCCTCTGCTATTTAAACCAATTTACTGAAGCAATTGGGGGTGGTGTCACCCCCTCTCAGTATTTGTGTCCTGAGTTGGAACTGGGTGCTGGGTGCTTAATGTATTGGACTGTGGACCGAAAGGTCAAGGGTTCAAATCCCAAGATGCCACTGTTGGGTCCATTAGCAAGGCCCTTAACTCACATTTGCTTGGATTATAAGATTGTATCAGTTGACTAAATATGAATGAGTTCAAGCCTTTTTTTCCCTATGCACCATTGGTTTGCTATCTGCATTCATCTTCCTCTTTCTGATCAAGGCTGACGTTACCTTTTTCTTTCAGAAATATCTGCCTTTTTTCGCCCTTCAGTTGCAAACAAAGTAGTTTTTCTGACCATTTCTGACCATGACTTATTGGTCGTCTAAATTTCAGTGAAACAAGGACTTCTTCAGCTTTCTCAGATGAGGTGACTTTTAAAGCATGCCATCATCCAGCAGTTGAACACATCATAAGTCAGAAGAAAAACTACAGAGGGAGCAGAGAAACAGACATTAGAGAGAACATCACTTATAGATAGGCCAAAGACTGCCAACTAGTCAAAAATTTGATCATTGTATTTCAAAGTCACATAGGTTAAATAAAAAAAATATGCAGTACACCGTTCACTGGAATGATTAGCTAAACAAATTAGAACTGAAGCTGTGTGTTAAGTAACACTGTATACACAGGGTGTATTAGTATATAAGGTTTAGCTTATTTTATCTTACCTTATTTAATTTAATTTCATTATTATTCTATTTTGTCTCACCGAGAGAGTGAGTTCAATTTCGTTGTGCAAGTGTACAAGTATAATGTGCAATGACAATAAAGCTCATTCATTCAAGTTCAGAATATTATGAAAGTATGTAAAAATGTACTAGTAATGAGGAAAATATCAGCTGAGAATGATGGTACCCTAGAATGTTGTTTGGTGTTTTACTTGTTTACTGATAATCCATTTTAATGATCTGATTTCATTTAGCATAGGAACCACTGATGAGGCCAAGGAAGCCCAACTGGTCTATAGAGCAGAAGCTTCTGCTGGTGCAGCTAGTGAAGGCCAGGAGAGAAGGTGTGCTGACGGGCAGGCATTCTTGTCGTGAGACGGCTACCAGCCGGAGATGGGCATGGGATGAGATTGCAGAGGAGATCTCCACCGCACACCCTGATGTTCCACGTACTGGAAAAGAGTGTGAGAGACACTGGTTCATAGAGCAAGCCAAGGCAAGAGAGGCTATGGTAACACACAGGCAGCCAACAGGTAAGGAATTAGGACTGTGTGTGTGTTCACGTGTGAATGAAAATGTGTGTATAGGCAGGTGTTCAGCTTGAGTGACAAATGTAGTAATTAGGGGCATAACGATACACTCTGCTCATGATACTGAGTTCACATTTGGATTTTCTTACGGTAAGAGATAAGGCATTCGGTGAAATTTTTAAACTATAAAACTGTAGTCCCCTGCAATGGAAAAAAAAAAAAAGTACCAAAAGCAGTAGTTTAAAATGTTAGAGAAAGTGTTCTATTCCTTCACCATACCTTAAGAAACTGAGTGAAAACATTCCTTTTTCACTTATGGAGAATAACAGTTCAATTTGTTGTATAAAAAAATTTAACAAAAATAATCTTTAGTCCCCTGAAATTAGGAGTTTTAAACAGAGATGGCAGAAGTACATACGTTCTTTATGCAATTAAAAGTACTGTACTGTTGCTAATCTGATTAAGAAATTCTCAAGTAAAATTTGAAGAATAGCTTATATATTGTGCTCAAGTAGAAGTACACAGTGGTGCTTGAAAGTTTGCGAACCCTTTAGAATTTCTTAAATTTCTGCATAAATATGACCTAAAATGTCATCGGATTTTCAAGCAAGTTTTAAAAGTAGATACAGAGAAGCCAGTTAAACAAATGAGACAAAAATATTATACTTGGTCATTTATTTATTGAGGAAAATGATCTAATATTATATATTAGTGAGTGGCAAAAGTATGTGAACCTTTGCTTTCAGTATCTGGTGTGACCCCCCTGTGCAGCACAGCAATAACTTGCAACTAAATGTTTTCCGTAACTTTTTGATCAGTCCTGCCAACCCGGCCTTGAGGAATTTTTAGCCCCCATTTTCCTCCGTACAGAACAAGCTTTTCAGCCTGGGATGTTGGTGGGTTTTTCCTCAACTTAACTGCTCACTTCAGTCCTTTTCCACACCCATTTTTTGATTGGATTAAGTAAATTTAAATTGGATCTTTAGTAAACTGCTGACGAGCAGCAATGTTCTTTTTGGAGAGCAGTGGCTTTCTCCTTGCAACCCTGCCATGCACACCATTGTTGTTCAGTGTTCTTCTGATGGTGGAATCATGAACATTAACATTACCCAGTGTGAGAGAGGCCATCAGTTGCTTAGAAGTTACCCTGGGGTCCTTTGTGACCTCACCAACTATTACACGCTTTGCTTTTGGAGTGATCTTTGTTGGTCGACCACTCCTGGGGAGGGTAACAATGGTCTTGAATTTCCTACATTTGTACACAATCTGTCTGACTGTGGAACCTTTTCCATCCTGATGAGCATCAACAACTTTTTTCTGATGTCATCAGACATCTCCTTTGTTCGTTCCATGATGCACTTCCACAAACATGTTGTGGATAATATTTTTGTCTCATTTGTTTAACTGGGTTCTCTTTATCTACTTTTAGGACTTGTGTGAAAATCTGATGATGTTTTAGGTCATATTCATGCAGAAATAGAAAATTCTAAAGGGTTCACAAACTTTCAAGCACCACTGTAAAAGTACATGCTACTAAATGCACTTAAAGTTCAAAATTAAAAGTTATTAAAAAAAAGTTCTAAATTAATTTGATTCTAAATTGCGTTACATTTGGAATGTCTTCAATTAAAATGTAATTCAAGTTTTCTCCATCATACTGCACTCAATGCCCAATAATGACAGAGTTAAAACAGAATTTTAGAATTTTTTTTAGAAAAAAACACTCAAATATTGCATTGACATGAGCAGTCAGACCCTTTACCCAGTACGTAGTTGAAGCACCTTTGATTACAGGCTTTGATTACAGCCTCCAGTCATCTTGGGTATGATGCCACAAGGTTTGCACATTTGGATTTGGGGATTTTTTTTGCCATTCTTCTCTGCAGATCCTCTTAAGCTCTGTCAATTTAGATGGGGATCGTCAGTGGACAGCAATTTTAAGGTCTCCAGAGATGTTCGATGGGGTTAAAGTCAGGACTCTGGCTGGGTCATTCAAGGACTTTCACAGACTTGTTCCTAAGCCACTCCTGTGTTGTCTTGCCCATGTGCTTAGGGTTATTGGGGTGGCATGGTGGCTCAGTGGGTAGCACTGTTGAATTGAGAGCAAGGAGGTCCTGGTTTCAGTCCTGGCTTGGGTCCTTTTGGTGTGGAGTCTGCATGTCCTACTCGTGTCTGCGTGGGTTTACTCCAGGTACTCCTGTTTACTACTATAGTCCAAAAACATGCGTGTTAGATTAATTGATTACTCTAAATTGGCAATGACTTGTGTCCGAGTAAACAAACAAACAAACAAACTTGGGGTCATTGTTTTGTTGGAAGGTGAACCTTCAGTCTGAGGTCCTGAGCACTCTGCATCAAGTTTTCCTGAAGAATATCTCTGTACTATGCTACATTCAGCTTTCCCTCAACCCTGACCAGTCTCCCTGTCCCAGACACAGAAAAACAACACAGCATTATTTGCTGCCACCACCATGCTTCACTGTAGGGATGGTATTGGGCAGGTGATGAGCAGTGCCTGTTGCACTTAGAATTGAGCCCTAAAATTTCAATCTTGGTTTCATCAGACCAGAGAATCTTTTTCTCACAGTCTGAGGGTCCATTAGCTTACTATAGACAGGCTTTCATGTGTCTTTTACTCAGGAGAGCCTTCTGTCTGGCCACTCTGCCTTAAAGCCCAGATTGGTGGAGTGCTGCATTGATGGTTGACATTCTGGAAGTTTCTCCCATCTGCACACAGGAACTTTGGAGCTCAGCCAGAGTGAACATTGGGTTCTTGGTCACCTCTCTTACGAAGGCCATCTCCCCTGATTACTTAGTTAGGTGGGGTGGCCAGCTCTAGCAAGAGTCCTGATTGTTCCAAACCTCTTCAAATTAAGAATTATGGAGGCCACTGTGCTCTTCAGGACTTTCAGTACAGCAGAATTTTTGTAGCTTTCTCCAGATCTGTGCCTCCACACAATCATGTCTCTGAGCTCTACAGGCAGTTCTTTCCTTCTAATGGTTTAGTTTTTGCTCTGATATGCATTGTTAGCTGTGAGATCTTGACAGGTGTGTGTCTTTTGAAATCATGTCCAATCAATTGAATTTACCACAGGTGGACTCCAATCAAACTGTAGAAACATCTCAAAGTTGACCAAGAGAAATGGGAGACCCCCAGAGCTAAATTACAACTGTCATAGCAAAGGGGCTGACTACTTGTGTTTACTTTTTCCTTTTTGATAAATTTGCTAAAAATATGGGGTATTGAATGCAGATAGATGGGGGGGCTTGATTTGATTTGATTTTATTTTAGCACAAGGCCTCAAAATAAAATGTGACAAAAGTGAAAGGGTCTGATGACTTTTTGAATGCACTGTAAGTAAGAGAAGAGTCAGGCATAACTGCTTACCGATGCTTCTTATGTGAAAATCATGGATCCAGATTGTGTTCCACTGAATGTTGGATGGGGATTTAATAACTTCTTACATCACAAAAGTCATTATGACATAGCACATATGGGAAGCATGGCAGTAGCTCCTTCCTCTAGGCATCATATTGTCTGTTTTATTGAATATCTAATCTGTTCTAGCTAAAGTGAGAGCAACACACATCATAATCATTTCCTTCTGATGTGGATATCTATTATTTCTAGTGACAAACCCAGTGACAAAGCTCGTACTTGAAATTCTCAATCTGCAGAAGAAGGACACGGACCCTAATGACAGGTAAATCTAGCCAACTCCTCAGTTCTGTAGTTGAGATTTGTTTATGTCTGTATTTGCTTGTGTTTAATGCTTGGGTAATCTTTTTTGTAATGCATGGTTCATAGGACTGGGCAGTAGTCCAGTGTTATTGGCTAATGGCAGTTTGATTGATCTTAATCCTGGATCAACAATTGGCTTATTTTACCATGGTGCGGTACCTGGACCCTACAGAGGTTGCACAGGTAGTCAAACTCCTGCAGGATGGCACATCAATACGTGCCATTGCCAGAAGGTTTGCTGTCTTCCCCAGCACAGTCTTACGAGTATGGAGGAGATTCTAGGAGACAGGCAGTTACTCTAGGAGAACTGGGCAAGGCCACAGAAGGTCTTTTACCACTCAGCAGGACCGGTATCTGCTTCCTTGTTCAAGGAGGAACAGGATGAGCACTTCCAGAGCCCTACAAAATTACCTCCAGCAGGTCACTGGTGTGAAGGTGTCTGACCAAACAATCAGAAACAGGCTTCATGAGGGTGGCCTAAGGCCCTGATGTCCTGTATTGGGCCCTGTACTTACTGCCCAGCACCATGGAGCTCGATTGGCATTTGCCATAGAATACCATAAGACCTAAGATCTGGCACTGGTACCCTGTGCTTTTCACAGATGAGGGCAGGTTTCACCTGAGCACATGTGACAGATGTGACAGGGTCTGGAGACACCATGGAGAACATTATGCCTCCTGCAACATCATTCACCATGACCAGTTTGGTGGTGGGTCAGTGATGGTCTGGGGAGGCATATCCCTGGAAGGATGCGCAGACATCTACAGGCTAGACAACGGCACCCTGACTGCTATTAGATATCGGGATGATATCATTGGATTCATTGTTAGACCCTACGCTGGAGCAGTAGGTCCTGGGTTCCTCCTGGTGCACGACAATGCCCGGCATTATGTGGCGAGAGTATGCAGGCAGTTCATGGAGGATGAAGCAATTGATACCATTGACAGGCCCCCCCGCTCACAAGACCTAAATCCAGTAGAACACCTCTGGGACATTGTTTAGGTCCAATCGACGCCTCCAGGTTGCTCCAGAAACTCAGTGATGCCCTGGTCCAGATCTGGGAGGAGATCCCCCAGGTCACCGTCCGTTTCAGCTAAATGGACTAGCCTGCTGCATCATTTTTTTTGCTTTGATTTTCGGGGTGTCTTTGAATTCTTCCCTCTGGATGGTGATAATTTTCATTTCCATCAAACGATGTGGCATCCTTTCGTTCCTAAAACATTACAGAGTCTGTATCAGGAAAGATATTTTGCATGATTTGTTTCCCATTGAGATCTGATGCGTTTTCAAAGTGTTCCTTTAATATTTTTCAGCAGTGTACTGTGTGTGTGTGTGTGTGTGTGTGTGTGTGTGTGTGTGTGTGTGTGTGTGTGTGTGTGTGTAGTGTGAGTGTAGACTGTAGTCCATGTGTTTCTCTACTCTCTTCTCTAATGGTCAGGACCCCTGCTGATCATGTACTATTTGAGTGGTAGATCATTCTCAGCACTGCAGTGACACTGATATGAGTGGATCAGACACAGCAGTGATGCTGGAGTTTTAAAATATTGTTCATTGACTGGCCACTGTTTATTAGAGACATTTACCCAATTGCACCACCTTGGAGACTGTAGCTTGGCTGTTGTTGCACAGTTTTTGTGTGCCATCCTCTAGTCCTTCATCAGTTCTCACAAGATGCTGATTACTGGATGCTGGTGGCTGGACATTTTTGACTGGTGGACAATTTCAGTCCAACAGTGACACTGATTTGTTTATAAACTTTAGCAGTACTGCTATGTCTGATCCAATGGTATCAGTGCAACACACACTAACACACCACCACAACATCAGTGTCACTGCAGTGCTGAGAATGATTCAACACCCAAATAGTACCTGATCTGTGTATGTGTGCACACATTGTGTATATATTATGTATTTTATATTCTGTATGATACACTGGCTAATTAATTAGGTATACTTTGTTAGAACCTGCCTTAATAATTTGTGGCATAGATTCATCAACGTGCTGGAAACATTCCTCAGAGATTTTGGTCTATATTAAGATAACATCACGCAGTTGCTGCACTTCTATGATATGAATGTTCCATTTCACCACATTCAAATGGTGCTCTATTGGATTGAGACGTGGTGACTGTGAAGGACATTTGATTATGGGGAACTCATTATCATGGTCAAGAAACCACTTTGAGATTAGTTGAGCTTCGTGACATGGTGTGTAGAAGATGGGTATACTGTGGTCATAAAGGGATGAACATGGTCAGCAACAATACTCAGGTAGGCTGGGGTGCTGAAACAATGCTCAATAGGTACGAAGGGGACCAAAGTGTACCAAGAAAATCTCCCCCACACGATTACACCACCACCAGCAGCCTGCACTGTTGATACAAGGCAGGATGGATGCATGCTGTCATGTTGTTTACGCCAAATTCCGACCCTACCATCCGAAATCGAGACACATCAGACCAAGCAACGTTTTTCCGATCTTCTGTTGTCCAGTTTTGGTGAGCTCATACGAATTGTAGCCTCATTTGCCTGTTTTTAGCTGATGAGAGTGGAACCTTTTGTTATTGTAGCCCATCTGCTTTAAGGTTTGACGTGTTTTGGGTTCAGAGATGCTTTTCTGCCAATCTTGGTTGTAACGAGTGGTTATTTGAGTTACTGTTGCCTTTCAATCAGCTTGAACCAGTCGGACCATTCTCCTCTGGCTTCAGTGAGGCATTTTCAAACTGAGAACTGCTGTCTCTTATTTGGACCATTCTTTGTAAAAGCTAGGGATGGCTGTGTGTGAAAATCCCAATAGACCAGCAGTTTCTGAAATACTCAGACCAGCCCATCTAGCACCAGCAACCATGTCATGCTCAAAGTCACTTAAATCGCCTTTCTTCCCCATTCTGATGCTCGGTTTAAATTTCAGGAGGTTGTCTTGATCATGTCTACATATTAGAATGCATTGATTTTCTGCCATGTTGATTTGCATCAATGAGCAGGTAAACAGGCCTACCTAATAAAGTGGCTGGTGAGTATCTATTTGATAAAAGAAATATCTATTATGTTGTTGTTTTTTTTTAATTAAAATTATGTATAAATAACCTTTTTAGCATCACTTCTTACTGAGAGTTAAATTTGTTTCAAAACTGATGAAAGCTACTAATCAACTACGCTGCATACTAATCAATTTTGAAATGTATGTACTTTTTAAAAGATTAAACTTGAAACGAAATGAAATGGAAAAACATTGTATTCAGCATAGATGATTTTTAAGGCTACAATTAACAGCTAGTAATTGAGTTAGAACTGATACAACCTTATTAATTAACAGGATGGACACTTTCAGAAAATCTGCATTTTGTTTCTCTCTAGGCTAGAAGAAGATAGTACAAGCTTACAAGAAGAAGAAGAAGAGGAAGAACAAATGGAAGTGAAATATGTTCCCAGCGTGATTACGCCTTTCATAAACATTGAGTTGCCTCAGAACCACACAAATAATATCAATAGCGAAGATATTCCTCCAGCAAGTCCCACATGCCCATCGTCACCCTCTGCAGAAAAAAGAAACCTGGAAATATCGGTCCTTCGTCGCCAGGAACGGGTTTTACAGTTGCAGGAGGAATACTATTCCCTTAAAATCAAACATCTCAAAGCACGGATGTTGATGGACCTTTGATGGTAAAGATGAGTCATAGAAAAAGACTTTCACCTTTAAAACACTAAAAGCTCACATGTCTACTTGCCTTCAAGTTGGCTGTAGTTTAAGTGAAGTGTTAAACCAAAAGAAATGGAGAAGGACCCATTTACTGGACCTTTGTCTGGTATTTCATGGATTCTCAAGAACCAGAGCAAACGAATACAGAGATGAAAATGAATTTTAAACAAGTTTTAAAATCAGATAGAACTAGAGATGCACCGATCAATCGACTGGTGATTGGAATCTGCCAGTTTTCAGTGTGATCGGCCGCAACCTGTCTTTGGCAGATCAGTCTCATATAACTGATTCTGTGCCGGTCACAGATAGCCATACTTGCGTACCACAAGCCACAAACACAGCCACAGATGGAAAAACACATTGCATTCAATAACATTAATCCACAATTCAGTTCTGCTTTAAACACAGTTTGCGCTTTAAACTGTGTGTTTCTTTATGATCAGTGCTGATGTACGCTGATGACGAGGAAGTGTTAGGTTTCAGCTGTGCTCCGACGCTACTACTTAGTACACTAAATCATCATCATTTTCCTGCCGCTTGTCCCGCTGGATGCGGGGTTCACCCACTGCCACTCGCCACTCGATGCGACCGAGAATACTCCAGCCGATGCTTTGCTCTGTCTGTCGCCAGAGACCACACTCAAACCAGGCCAATTTAGTGTAATCAATTAACCTTACCTGCATGTCTTTGGACTGTGGGAGGAAACTGGAGTACCCAGAGAAAACCCTTGCGGACACGGGAAGGACCCAGGCCGCTCCAGCCTGGGATTGAACCCAGGACCATCTTGCTGTTAGGCGGCAATGCTACCCACTGAGCCACCGTGCCACCCCACTGAGTACACTAAATAGTGTTTTTCAGTATAGCCCACGAGTGAGGGAGCAGTGATATAGTATTATTTCGGTTACAGCGTTTTAGTTCTTCAGTGACTGTTTGCTGGTTGCAGTATGCATGACAAAAGTAAACAGCGGAGGAATAACTCCAAAAACACTTAGAACAATAACAAGACATTTAAAACAGCATCACCTCGCTGAATATGTGGAATTTAACACAGCTAACGCTAACTCTGGTGAGAGTGCAGAGTCAAGCCAAGTCAAGCAAGCAGACATTTCCATTAAAAGAAAAGTGGAACCAAAATGATCTGGATGAGGTCATTTATTATTCTTGGAAAAAAAATAGGAATTGGTCAGTCATGTCAGCCAAGAAAGTTAGAACCGGTGCATCTCTAGATAGAACATCCTTAACATTTTAACCTGTAGACCCCAAGTTGGTAGTTTATCACTTGTATCACCTCTAGGCTGGAATTGTTAGATTGCTGTTTTGCTACTCTTGAGTTTTTTGCCTGCCTTATTAGAGTTAGGATTATAATGCTTTGGCTAGAAGCAGAACTTAGATGCAGAGTTATGGTTAACATCAACTTATAGGAAACCAACAGAACAGAGATATTTGTCATGGATATATTCAAGTTCCAAACAGGACTCTGCACTTAGAGGCCAGTTTTAAATACTGCACTGATAAAAGATTTAAAGTAGTAAAACATGATCTTCTTTCACTGTTAAGAGGTTACGATGCTCTTCTAATTGTTTGTGTTTTTTGGGACTTTCAGTCTTTCAAACAAATGACACAGCACATACAAATCACCACAGTAAAATAAGAAATATTAGAACTTTAGAATAGAATAATAGAATGAAAAATAGTATTTGCAAATGCATGCTCATGGATTTCACACACATTATCTGAAAGATCTTCGGAAGTATTGTCATTTGCCAACTGTATTATGACTTTCGTAAGTCATGTAGATGACTGATTCGATGTATGTATTAAATGCTAAGATGTTGTCAAATCCAACTCCTTGTCCCTTGTTCCCATTGCTCAGGTCTTTACTCCTGAAAAGTTCAGGAGACTGTTGAACAGACTGTTCAGTTACAGTCTAGTATATCAAAGGCCTTAATATGTGCTGTTGTAATAATAATAATGTCGTTATTTGTAATGCAGTCTGTGTGTGGGTTTAAAGTTTTGGCAGATGTATTCTTTTTAATGCCGTATTTACAGTCAAATAGTTCAGAGTATTTTTAAATAACGAGTGGGATACCTTTGGCACATTGAAAATGTCAGGTTTAATGTGAATGAAGCTCACTAGAGTTAGATCTTAGGGCCATTCATGATTACTACATTTTAACCACGGTGGTACTTATAACAGTTACATATTCTCTGAGAGATGGATATCTCTGGTTATTTTGGTGTGTATTATCACTGACTTGACAAACCTTAAAGCCTAAGTTACTTACATTCAGTACTGTACAAACGTTTTAGGCAGGGGTGGAAAAATGATGCCAAGTAACAATACTTTTAAAAATAGAAGTGTTAAGAGTTTGTTTTTGTAAACAAAATGCAAAGTGATTGAACAAAAGTGAAATCTACATCGTTTAATGGATTAACCAGTTATAGCAAGCAGGTGATAATTATAATCATTTTCATATGCAGGTTGAAACACAGTCATTTAACTGAAACAGAAATACCTGTGTAGGAAGTTTAAAACGGGGTGAGGAACAGCCAAACTCTGCTACAAAGGTGAGGTCGTGGAAGACGATTTCATGTCACAGGTCATACACCATGGCAAGACCTAGCACAGCAACAAGACACAAGGTAGGTAAAATGCATCAGCAAGGTCTCTCAAAGGCAAAGCTTTCAAAGCAGACTGGGGTTTCAAGATGTGCTGTTTTGAACAAAGAAATGGGCAACATTAAGAACCATAGATGCAGTGAACAGCCAAGGAAACTGCAGCTGAAATTGGAAGATGTCCATCAGTGCCATTAGCTCATAACTGGAAGAAACCAGTGTGATGCAGGTACATCTACTCATCTACTGTTTGGAGAAGTCTGGCCAGAAGTGGTCTTCATGGAAGAATTGCAGCAAAAAGGCCTAGTGACTCAACTATGGGGCATAAAATAGGCAGCAGGTGTGATGAGTCAAAATTTGGCGGTAACAGAGTTTTGTTCTGGCAGTTTGTTCTCCAAAGGGCTGGAGAGTGATACAGTAATGAGTGTCTGCAGGCAACTGTGAAGCATGGTGGAGCTTCCATGCAAATTTTGACTGCATTTTAACAAAGTGGATTTTGCCAGGGTTAATGATAGTGTCAGTGCTGAGAAATACAGGCTGATATTTAGCTATCACGCAATACCATCAGGGAGGACTGACTGACTCCAAATTTATTCTGCAGCAAGCAACAACCCCAAACACACAGCCAATGTCATTAAGATCTGTTTTCAGCTATCTTCAAATCGAACATTTGAGCAATAGAAACAGATTCTGGAGACACTAATGACAATTTGCTCAAAGATAATCTCACTGATGTAAGCTTCCACTGGGTTATGGCAGATTTCCCTGGAGTAACTGATTTTTTGTGCCTTTATTTGAAATTTAAGTCACCCCGGTTTTTCCATCTAAGATAGATAAACAGTATCCTGAAGGGCTAGGGTGACACACATGCATATTATATACAGTAAATCAGGGGCCATTCTAGAGTTTTAGGAGTGCTGAGCACCCAATGAAACAACACCCGTTTTTAATTTATTTAACAAAAAAAACCCTGTACTTTTTAAAGTAGTTTTGTACCCTAATTCACACACATGTGAAGGAGAGAGAAAGTGGATCACACCAATTGCGGAGGCAAGGTGGCTGCTGTATTTTTGTTGTGAAAATATTACGTATGTTTAAACCATACTTTCCATTGTCAGCTTATCAGAGTCGAACTTCCGTTTTTTCAACAACAAAAAACCTTTTTACATCTATTTTTAGGGATACCGGGACCTAATGGGGCCTGTGCTGTAAATAACACTTCTATGAAGATGCTACAGGATTCGGTAAAGACGTGTAGAGAGGTCATACTGAAGTCCAATTACAAGTATCAAACACAGAGGTGTATGTACTCCCCTTGTGCATGCGGGATGAACACATACTAAGGGAACAAAAATTCTTCATAAAAACGAAAAAAAGGTTTGTAAAAACACATAATACAACGTTACCATAAATGTCTCCATCCATTAAGATTGTTGGGCGCTATACTGCATAGTGTCCACTAGAGGAGGGTAGAGTAGCCTAAAACCACACTCCAGTAAAATCGAAACGATTTGGAAAACTGTATAGTGTATATCAACACAAGTTCACTTGGCTTTGTTTCTTCACTGTCATAAAACGTTAAAGGACTTGAAAATCGTGAAATTACAAAATCTCTTTATAAGGACTGGTGACTTAAGTTGCCACGCAACATGCTCACTTATACGGTAGTTGGAAATGGCCGTTTTAAAGTATTTCAAACACAAACTCAGCAATTTGTTTATTATCAGAACAGAATGGAATAGAAGAAGAAATGTTTGCTCCAACAGATAAAATAAAAAAGCTCTTAAGCGCCCTGCTTCGTCTCAATTGATGACCCATTGATCACCTGGCCTCCAAGACTATGTAAAAATCTGAAGCAAATATGATTCCCCTGGACTGAATCTAAACTGTACCACAGTACTGACTCTGCAACTTCATTATGAATGTGAAACACAATCAATTTTCTGTTTAGTCAGACCCTGTCCTTGCCATAGGCAGTACAACCAGTCAGCTAGGGCTGCATCCAGCAGGAGGTTAATTATTATTTTAAATGGCAATGAAAAGCTAAAAGCTTAGCTTTTAATGGGACTAACACCCAATTAGTTATTTCACTCGAACTAAATACAGAGAAACATAGCACAAAACATTGCCAACGACATACCAAACACAAAATTACTAACAAATTACTAACAATTACTATGTTGGAAGTGGCAGCCAGGTAGCCTTATACGTGACATATAAGGTTGTTGGTTGTCACATATACATATCAGGTATTTAGCTGATTATTAGCTACCAACTTAATAATTGATTAGATTAAAAACATGGTACTTTCACTTTAAAGTTTTGGGTTATAATGTATAAGCATAGCTAAAAATTAGATTGAATAAATATCAATTTTCAGGTGTCAAATGGTAAGATTTTGACAGGGTATGATGAATGTCTATAGGTGTGGTGTATGTACATTTGAGCTTAATGCCAGTGACTAATTAAAAACTAATTTAAAATATTGCATCTCACACACACACGCTATGCTACAGTCTTGTAGGACATTTTTCTTTGTTGTAAAGGTAAAGCTGTTTCCACTCCTTTTTAGTCAGGGACCATCCAATGACTGGGTTCTTTTCCATGTATTTGGCATGCACTATTTCTGAACCTTACATAAATGCCCAGCGACCCAATTATTATTCACTATTTTAGTATCTGTTTTAAGTGTTCTTCTGTATATTTAAACTATTTATTTTCATAAATGTGGTATTTCTCTTCATTCTTTTTCTTATCTGCTTAATTTTGGTCAAGGTTTCGGGATAGCCCGGAGAGGCAGGAACAACTTTAGAAAGGCGCTAATCCATCATAGGGCACACGTTCACACACCACGAGCACTTTAGAAACATCAGTTAACCTAACACACTTTGGAATGTCTTTGGAATGTGGGAGGCAACCGGAATACCCGGAGAAAGCCCACACGAACATGCAGTCAGCTGGAATGGCAGACAGACACTAATGTCAGGTTTCTTTACGACCGAAGTGTGATCCATGCTAATAGCTCTGGGATGCAGTGGTGCCTGAAATTTTGTGAACCCTTTAGAATTTTCTATATTTCTGCTTAAATTTGACCTAATACTTCATCGGATCGCACAAGTCCTAAAAGTAGATGAAGAGAACCCAGATAAACAAATGAATATTATACTTGAACATTTATATATTGAAGAAAATGATCCAATATCACATATTAGTGAGTGACAAAGGTATGTGAATCTCTAGGATTATCAGATCATTTGAAAGTGAAATTAGAGTCAGGTGTTTCAATCAATGGGATGACAATCAGGTGTGGGCACCCTGTTTTATTTAAAGAGCAGGGATCTATCAAAGTCTGCTCTTCACAACACATTTTTGTGGAAGTGTATCATGGCACGAACAAAGGAGATTTCTGTGGACCTCAGAAAAAGAGTTGTTGATGCTCATCAGGTTCATCAATGGACCCCAGGGTAACATCTAAACAACTGAAGGCCCTCACATTGGCTAATGTTAATGTTCATGAGTCCAACATCAGAAGAACACTGAACAACAATGGTGTACATGGCAGGGTTGCAAGGAGAAAGCCACTGCTCTCCAAACAACATAGCTGCTATTGGAAGAATGTTTTGTAAATGGATGAAAGAGAAAGGAAAACACTGCAATCCAGCATAAGAACCTTATCCCATCTGTGAAACATGGTGGTGGTAGCATCATGAATTACATCAGAGAATTCTAAAGGAAAATGTCAGGGCATCTGTTCATAAACTGAATCGCAAGAGAAGGTTGGTCATGCAGCAAGACAACGACCCTAAGCACACAAGTTGTTCTACCAAAGAATGGTTAAAGAAGAATAAAGTTAATGTGTTGGATGCTGCCTACAGGATGCTGGTGGCTGAACATTTTTATCTTGTGGACTATTCACACAAGCACTGACATTGAGGAGGTTTAAATCTCAACTAGCACTGCAGTGTCTGATCCACTCCTACCAGCACACCACACACTAACATATCACCTCCACATCAGTGTCATTGCAGTGCTGAGAATGATCCACCACCCGACTAGTGCCTGATCTGTGGTGGTCCTGTGGGAGTCATGACCATTAGAGTAAAGGAGACTAACAAAGTATGTAGGGAAACAGATGATCTCCAATCTGTAACTGTAGAACTACAAAGTGCATCTGTATAAGAAAAACTGATAAAATGAACAATGAGTGTAGAAACAAGAAGATGTACCTAATAAAGTGAGTGTATTTTAATGAGTGTTCTAAGACCAATGTTACAACATAACCTTCTACTTTAATGGCTCCATCTATTTTGCCTTCACTTCTGACCAGTTTCTCAGTCACTGCAGCTGAAAAACAACTCAACACCATAATGTAACCACCAACATGCTTCACTGTGGGGGTGGCATTCTCAGGGTGATGAGCACCATACATTATGCTTTGCAAAAAAACCTTATCTGTCTTATCAGAGTACCTTTTCCAGATGTTTGCTGAGTGAATGAACCCAAGATATTTCATGTTTTTTTTCTGGTCAACATTATTTCATTTGTTAATAAACAGCCATTTCTGCATTTCAGGCTTGTAACACATTCCAAAAATGTTGGGATGGGGGCAATTTAGGGCTAGTAATGAGTTAAAAATGATATGATTTCAACCAGGAAATGTGAACAGGTGTTTATAATCATGATTTGGTATAAAAGCAGTATCCAGTCTTTGAGGAGTAAAGTTTGGAAGAGGATCTCTAGTTTATCAACAAATGTGTAAGAAAATTACTGAAATGTTTAAAAACAATGTTCCTTAAGAGAGATTAGAAGGGATTTACACATGTCTCCCTCTACAGTACATAATATCATTAAATGATGTAAGGTATTGGGAGGAATTTCAGTACGTATAGGGCAACGGCACAAGATCAAGCTGAACGCCTGTGATCTTCAATCCTTTAGACGACACTGCATCAAGAACCATCATTCATCAATAGCTGATAGAACCACATGGGCAAGGGATTACTTTATCAAACTTTTATCAAGCACTACAATACAGAAATACTTTCACAAATGCCACTTAAAACGTTACTGTGCAAAGAAAGAAGTCTTATGTTAACCATGCCCTGAAGCTGTGTCGTGTTCTCTGGGGTCGGAGGCATCTTGGATGGACCATCACACAGTAGAAATGTGTATTATGGTCAGATGAATCAATATTCCAGACCTCTTTTGGAAGAAATGGACACAGTGTGTTCCAGACCAAAGACTAAAAGGCCCATACAGACTGCTTTCAGCAACAAGTCCAAAAGCCAGACTCTGTCATAGTATATGGTTGGGTCAGTGCTCTTGGCAAAGGTCATTTACACTTCTGTGATGGCAGCATTAATGTAGAAAAGTACACTGAGATTTTAGAGCAACATTAATTAATTCAAGATGACATATTTTCCTAGGATTTCCATGCATTTTTCAACAAGACAATGCAAAGCAAGTAAAATCAGAAACAGTTAGGACTGAAACACATAAATCCCTTTCAGTTTTTCATTGAGTAACATTGGTTTTAAACATTTCAATAATTTCTTATGCATATGTTGATAAACTAGAGATCTTCTGCCCATCTTTACTCTTCAAAGACTCAAAGTAGCCATCAGAAGTTGGGTACATTGTGGTCTTAAAGGGATGGACATGGTCAGCAACAATACTCAGGTAGGCTCTGGTGTTTAAACAATGATCAGTTGGTATTTGCTCAAGGTGCCCAAAGTGTGGCAAGATACAAGGCAGGATGGATCCATGCTTTCATGTTGTTTACACTAAATTCTGACCCTATCATACGAATGTCGCAGCAGAAATTGAAACTCATCAGACCAGGTAACATTTTTCCATTCTTCAATTGTCTGATTTTGGTGAGCTTATGGGAATTGTAGCCTCAGTTGCCTGATCTTAGCTGACAGGAGTGACACCTGTTGTGGTTTTCTGCTGCTGTAGCGCAATTGCTTCAAGGTTTGAGGTGTTGTGTATTCAGAGATGCTCTTCTGCATACCTTGGTTATACCGAGTGGTTATTTGAGGATTTGACTTCAGCATAGATAGAGATTCTATCATACAGTACATACAGTGGGACAAAAAAGTATTTAGTCAGTCACTGATTGTGCAAGTTCTCCGACTTAGAAAGACGAGAGAGGTCTGTAATTTTCATCATAGGTACACTTCAACTATGAGAGACAGAATGAGAAAATAAATCCAGGAAATCACATTGTAGGATTTTTAAAGAATTTAATTGTAAATTATGGTGGAAAATAAGTATTTGGTCAGTAAATTTGGTTCAACTCAATACTTTGTAGCATAACCTTTGTTGGCAATGACAGAGGTCAAACGTTTCCTGTAAGTCTTCACCAGGTTTGCACAAACTGTAGCTGGTATTTTAGCCCATTCTTCCATGCAGATCTCCTCTAGGGCAGTGATGTTTTGGGGCAACGGACTTTCGACTCCCTCCACACATTTTCTATGGGGTTAAGGTCTGGAGACTGGCTAGGCCACTCCAGGACCTTGAAATGCTTTTTATAGAGCCACTCCTTTGTTGCCCGAGCGGTGTGTATGGGATCATTGTCATGCTGGAAGATCCAGCCACGTTCCATATTCAATGCTCTCACTGATGAAGGAGGTTTTGGTTTTAAAATCTCACAATACATGGGGGCCCCGTTCATTCTTCCCTTAAACACGGATCAGTCGTCTTGTCCCCATCTGAAAAACAGGCCCAAGCTGAGGTTTTCACCCCATGCTTCACGTAGATAGGTGCACTCACCATCCTTCTTTCCTCCAAACATGGCGAGTTGAGTTTTTTACCAAAAAGTTTTATTTTAGTTTTCATCTGACAACAGTAACACCGGCTTGGAGAATTTTCAGCCCATTCCCTCCATACAGAAAAGCTTCAATCTTGGAATGTTGTGGGTTTCCTCACATTAACTGCTCACTTCAGGTCCTTACACAACATTTTGATGGAATTAAGGTCAGGACTTTGACTTGGCCATTCCAACATGAACTTTATCCTTCTTTAAGCATCGTTGGTAGAACGACTTGTTGTGCTAGGGTCGGTGTCTTACTTCATGACCCACCGTCTCTTGAGATTCAGTTCAGACAATGTCCCTGACTTTTCTTGAATTTCTCTGATATAATTCAAATTCATTGTTTTCCATCAATGATGCAAGCCTGTCCTGACCCGATTCAGCAAAACAGTCTCAAAACCATGACACTACCACCACTATTTTTCACAGATGGGATAAGGTTCTTATACTGGAATGCAGTGTTTTCCTTTCTCCAAACATAACGCTTCTCTTTTGAACCAAAAAGTTCCATTTTGGTCTCATACATCCACAAAACATTCTTCCAATAGCCTTCTGGCTTGTCCACGTGATCTTTAGCAAAGTGCAGACGAGCAGCAATGTTCTTTTTGGAGAGCAGTGGCTTTCTTATTGCGACCCTGCCATGCACACCATTGTTGTTCAGTGTTTTTCTGATGGTAGACTCATGAACATTAACATTAGCCAATGTGAGAGAAGCCTTCAGTTGCTTAGAAATTACCCTGGGGTCCTTTGTGACCTTGCCAACTTTTACATGTCTTGATCTTGGAGTGATTTTTGTTGGTCGACCACTCCCGGGGAGGGTAACAATGGTTTTGAATTTCCTCCATTTGTACACAATCTGTCTGACTGTGGATTGGTGGAGTCCAAACTCTTTAGAGATGGTTTTGTAGCCTTTTCCAGCCTGATGAGCATCAACAACTCTTTTTCTGAGATCCTCAGAAATCTCCTTTGTTCATGCCAAGATACACTTCCACAAACATGTGCTGTGAAGAGCAGACTTTGATAGATCCCTGTTCTTTAAATAAAACAGGGTGCTCACTCACACCTGGTTGTCATCCCAGTGATTGAAAACACCTGACTCTAATTTCACCTTCAAATTAACCTTTAATCCTAAAGGTTCACGTACTTTTGCCACTCACTAATATGTAATATTGGATCATTTTCCTCAATAAAAAATGACCAGGTATAATATATTTGTGTCATTTATTTAACTGGGTTCTTTTTATCTACTTTTAGGACTTGTGTGAAAATCTGATGACGTTTTAGGACATATTTATGCAGAAATATAGAAAATTCTAAAGGGTTCACAAACTTTCAAGCACCACTGTACAGGAAACGTTTGACCTCTGTCATTGCCAACAAATGTTACAAAGTATTGAGTTGAACTTTTGTTACTGACCAAATACTTATTTTACACCATCATTTTCTTAACATCATAATTTTCACCATAAAGTCTTTCATAGTTGAAGTGTATCTATGATGAAAATTACAGACCTTTCTCATCTTTCTAAGTAGGAGAACTTGTACAATCAGGGGCTGACTACATACTTTTTTACACTACTGTAGTTATTGGTGAAAGAGAATATTCAGGTAGTGGGGGAACAAAAAAGGAGTACTACTTACAATAGGACATGCACACAGTTACAAACGGTATTTAGAGCTTGTTATAGATAAGTAGGCGAAAGTCATACACACAAACACGAGTAACTTGCACAAAAACTCTCTAAACACATCAACCAAGTTAGAACAATCTCTAGTTCAAATGTGAACACAACGTTTTTTGAACACCAGAGGGTGCCCAGTCATGCGTCATGCTCCCATAAGCATTTAAAACTCCTTTTAATTTCTTTTAACTGCAGGTGACTAAAGATTCTCTTTGTTCTTTACAAAAAAAGTGCTCATTATTTTGAATTATTATTATTCAGAAATAAAAAAGTTACACAAGTAAACACAAAATGCAGTTTTTAAATGAAGGTGTTTATTATTAAGGGAGAAAAAAATCCAAACCTAAATGGCACTGTGTGAAAAAGTGATTGCCCTAATAAATAAACCTAATAACTGGTTGGGCCACCCTTAGCAGCAACAACTGCAACCAAGTGTTTGCGATAACTTGCAGTGAGTCTTTTACATCATTTTGGCCACTCATCTTTACAGAATTGTTGTAATTCAGCCACATTGGAGGGTTTTTGAGCATGAACGGCCTTTTTAAGGTCATGCCACAGCATCTCAATAGGATTCAGGTCAGGACTTTTGTTTTTCTTCAGCCATTCAGAGGTGGACTTGCTGTTGTGTTTTGGATCATTGTCCTGCTGCAGAACCCAAGTTCGTTGAGCTCATGAACAGATGGCCGGACATTCTCTTTCAGGATTTTTTGGTATACAGCAGAATTCATAGTTCCATTTATCACAGCAAGTCTTCCAGTTCCTGAAGCAGCAAAACAGCCCCAGACCATCACACTTCCCACCACCATATTTTACTGTTGGTATAATGTTCTTTTTCTGAAATGCTGTGTTACTTTACGCCAGATGTAATGGGACACACACCTTCCAAAGAATCTCAACTTTTATCTCGTCAGTCCACAGAATGTTTTCCCAAAAGTCTTAAGGATCATCAAGATGTGTTCTGCAAAATTGAAACAAGCTTTAATGTTTTTTTTGCTCAGCAGAGGTTTTCGTCTTGGAACTCTGCCATGTAGGAGGCATGAACAATTAACTTAACTGAGGCAAGTGAGGCCTGCAGTTTTTTGGATGTTGTTGTGGGGTCTTTTCTGACCTCTAGGGTGAGTCGTCGCTGCGCTCTTGGGGTAATTTTGGTCGGCCGGCCACTACTGGAAAGGTTCACCACTGTTCCATGTCTTCGCCATTTGTGGATAATGGCTCTCACTGTGGTTCATTGGAGTCCCAAAGCTTTAGAAATGGCTTTATAACCCTTTCCAGACTGATAGATCTCAATTACTTTCTTTCTCAATTGTTGCTGAATTTCTTAGGATCTCGGCATGATGTGTAACTTTTAAGGATCTTTTGGTGTACTTCACTTTGTCAGGCAGGTCCTATTTAAGTGATGTCCTGATTGAGAACAGGTGTAGCAATAATCAGGCCTGGGTGTGGCTAGAGACAGTGAACTCAGGTGTGATAAACCATAGTTAAGTTATGTTTTAACAAGGGGGAACAATCACTTTTTCACACAGGGACGTGTACTGTAGGTTTGGATTTTTTTCTCCCTAAATAATAAACACCTTCATTTAAAAACTGCATTTTGTGTTTCCTTGTGTTGTATTTGACTAATATTTAAATTGGTTTGATGTTCCAAAACACTTAAGTGTGACAAACATATATAAAAAATAAGAAATCAGGAAGGGGGCAAACATTTTTTCACACAATTGTATCTGGTAGCCCACTTAAAAAGCTTTATACACTATATAGTATATAATGAAATCTATATTGTACTATATAGTACTGTACATGCCAATTTAGAAAATATTGAAAATAATAATGTTTAATTATATGGTAAACTCCTGCTTGTTCTGTTATCTGCTTGTATCTAAATATACAGATGTGTTCCACAGAACACTGTATTATAATCATTGCTGCTGGTAGCTGGAACTGTAACACATAGATGATTTAATAGCAGGCTCCATAAAACATGCCGAAATTGCCATTTTGCATAAACCCTTGGCTTAACAGTATTGTCGTGATGTAGTAATGTACTGTAAATCACATAAACATTTATTGACTGTCCCCACAACTGCACTTAGACTCGTATTATAAGTTTTAGGTAAACAGGTATTCAGTGGCCTAGTAATCTCTCGTACACTACAACTGCAGCCGATAGAGCAACGGGCTGAAAATCAGTGAAGTATTCCTTTAAAGCAAAGCATGATGTAAGATGACAATGTTGCTGGGTAGAGTGAAACTAGCAGTGGCTGATTAAAATCTGTGAAAACATGTTAAACACACCTCAGCTGCTGGGAAGGGGTGTGAATTGTAACAGCTTTATGCACACGAGAGAGAAACAGAGAGAATGAACCTGCAGAATTCCATCTGCCTACACAGACGTGTCTTTGTGTAAATCTCTTCAAGTCAACCTTTCTTTGTCTTCAGCAAAATAATATTTCAGGTTTATATTAAGACTGAGTGTTTCATTCTTTCTCCTAAACCCATTTAAAAGGGGAGATTAACATATTATTTAATTTTAGAAAATTCTGAAATTCAGAAAGGCATTAGGTTTCATCATACACTCATAGAATGCTGAAAAAAAGATTAAGCCATATGAGACTCTGAAGAGGATGAGCTATTCTTCAGGCAGTCAAGAACAAAGTTATTGGCACCCTTGGTTAAATAGCGGAGATTTGTTAATCAACATGTCTATCTAACACAAAAACTATAGAAAAACTATAACCTTTAAATTATGTATATTTATTCCAAAAAATGAAGACCCCTTTGAAAATGGTTGTTAATACAACAACAATCATGTGTTGCAGCTATTGGCACCACTAGAAGTTCTTATTAACAAATATAATTAAAGTTATATTTAGAGTTATGTTAGCTAAATGTAACTAATAATTAATAAACTAATAAAATGTAACTAATTAATATTTCTATCTATATATAAATTATTTAAGTTCAACCAAATATTTTGAAGCACTTACTTAGTCATCCATGATTTCTTGATTTCTTATCATTTAAAAAACAAATTGTACATTAAATTGTACATTTCCAATACAGGTGTGCACCATTAAACGTCATTACAAAGGTATGCATACATAATGCATAATGCTTTACTTTCTGTAAAACAGGATGTTGACCAAAATGGATGTTGACTGGACATTGCCATAGTCACAAAGTAGTTTAAATACTTAACACATAGTGTTTTATTTTAAACAATAATATTAATTATAACACAATATTAAGGACAGTACCGTACTGGACAACACAGTCATTCTTATGTTTGTATCTTTTCTAAACTTTGAATCACTTAACTGAAAACAAAAACAAAAGGTATGTTGTTTTCTGCCTTTAATACAGCTTTTCTCTTTTCGGTCATCAGGGGTTGCTTGTACTAGTTTTCTGTCATTCAGACATAAATTATATATATATATATATATATATATATATATATATATATATATATATATATATATAAAAGACAGATTTTTATTTCCTATTATATTTCTCAAAGTGAACGGACGTTTATAGGATGTCAATGTCAATCTCAATTTCAATTTTATTTATAAACCAACAAAATGTTGACCAAAGTGCTGTCCAGTAGATATAGAAATAACAACATAAAAAGATAAAACTCAATATACAAGAAATAATAAAAGACAAAATAACAAAAAACAAGATAAAATAATGGCAACTCTCATACAGAATTAAACAACAAAGAATAAGAATGAGTTTTAAGACGAGATCTGAACATGGCCAATGAGGGGGTCAGTCTAACAGGCTACCGGCAGCTCATTTCAAAGTCTGGATGTTAAGTGGCTCATATGTTTGTAGAAACTTGGAATTTAGAGCAGTACGACCTGGTTCTTCTGTGGACTGTGATGGCTTGGTCGTTGAGGACTGTGGACTAGAAGGTCTAGGGTTCAAGTTCTCCCTCTGCCAATATGCTACTGTTGGATCCTTGAGCAAGGCCCTTAACCCAAAACTGCTTGGATTGTAAGACTGTGCCAATTGCAAGTTGCTCCGGATAAGGGCGTCTGCTAAATGCCTAAATGTAAATGTAGACCTCATAGATGTTTCCAAAATTAACAACAATTGTGGGACAAACTGTGCTAATTTTGGATTTTATGGAGCCGCAAACTTTTGAATATATTGTGTACGTAGTAAGGCTATGACCAGCATTTGTATGTCAAGAATTCTGTTAAACTTTTGTAGATCTCAAGGTGAATCAGTCGCCAAGTGTTCATCAAACTAGACTGAAGCATTGCATTTCAGACAGGCTCTGTATGATCCATGTCCAGTTTGTGAATAGTGTCTAATAAGGCATTGTTTGTGTTTTCTAAAGAAATTTGATTGGACACTAAAGCCCAGGGTAAGTTTTAAAACCTTGTTATATTTATTTACAACCCCAGGTCAGAAAAAAGTTGGGACAATATGGAAAATGCAAACAGAAATAGTTTCTTACATCCGGACAGAAGGAACCCAGTATTTCATGTTTTGTCATTCATTTGTTAATATACATCCATTCCTGCATTTCAGGCCTGCAATACCACATAGGTATTGCTTGGTGCATAGCCCCACAGCAAGAAGCTCCAGCTTTTGATCCCAAGTGGAACGGTCTGGGTCCTTTCTGTGTGGAGTCTGCATGTCCTTCATTTTCTCTGGTGCTCCGGTTTCATCCCACAGTCCAAAGACATGCTTTAGGTAAATTGAGTATACCAAAGTGAGTGTGTGTATGACTTTGTGTGTACCCTACGATGGATTGGAGTCCTCTCTAGGGTTGTTCCTGCCTTGCGCTCTGTGCCATCGGTTAGGCACCAGCATACCCCCGACTCTGTCCAGGATTAAATGGCTAAGAAAGTAAATGAATGAATTAATTCACTCACTCACTTTGCATACCAACTTTAATCCAGTTCAGGGTCGTGGCAGCCCAGGGTCTATTCAGAATTGTGAAGCCCAAGGTGGGAACCTGCTCTTGATGGGGAGCCATTCTATCACAGGGCACATACACAGATACTATATCACCAAGGACATTTAGAGACATGAATTGACCTAATGCATGTCTTTGGAATGTGGGATGAAACCAGAGTACATGGGTTAAACCCATGCAGGCACTGGGAGAACATGCAAACTCCATGCCACCCCAGTTACAGCAATTGCTGGCATTCTTCATGCTGTTAATCCACCGCAGAGGATCATTACCTAAACAGAAATGAAAGGACATTTTAAAAGCTAGCGCTAAGAAGTGAAGACTGAGATTTGATGGTCATGAAATCCTTATTTTTTGGTGCTGTACTGGGTCTGTGGGCTGGTGAGGTCTGAATAGGTTGTTTTCAGGAACTATCTCATCTCGACGTTCCTGCTTAGACTCAACATCCTATAGTGACTCTGTGTATTGGACTACTTAATGCTGATGTGCATATTTTACATTATTTTATTTGATGTATCACTTTAAGACATATTAGATACATTTGTTTCATTCTTACATTTATCATCTAAGCCACCCAAGGAGGTTGGGTCCCTTTTTGAGTCTTGGTCCTCCCAAGGTTTCTTCCTCATAATGTTTAGGGAATTTTTCCTTGCCACTGTCGCCCTAGGCTTGCTCAATTTGGGATTGGACGTAGATATCAGAAGATAATCTAAAATTGTAAAGTTGCTTTGAGACGGTCCATTGTAGTGATTTGGGATGTTGGGTCTTCTCATCCTTCTTGGCTGTGTTATCTTCTGGTTCTTCCCTTTCTAGCTATGGTGTTATAGTTAGTGCTGCCAGACTCTCATGCTACACTTGAACGCAAAAGACTCTGCGTTCATAAAATCACCAACTATATGTTATTTTATCTCTGAGCTCTTCTTCCAGTACCAGTTCCAGTCCCCACACTGAGCTGTTCTTCTGGCATCAGTTCCGGTCTCACTCAAGCTATCTTTTTGTCATCAGTTCTGCTCCTTATAACTTAACTCAGACCATTTCAGGGGGCCCTAACTCCCCATCTCTTCCTGTTGACTAAGAATGCCATGCAACCAAAACATACCTGTTGGAGAACTCTCAGTGACCTTCAGTTTACTGGACTCTTTAATTTATTAAATTGTATTATTTTACTTAAATATAATAATAATACTAAATAATACTAAATAAATAATACTGTTTTACTTAAATATACTAGTCTTATATAGTTTTATATTATCTATTTTTACTATAGCATTTATAATGTTGTATTCTCTTTCATTTATTGTAGTCTATATATTATAATATTTTCTTTATGTTCTCTATTTCATTTTTTCTATTTATTTCTGTCTATTTAAATTATTATTACAAATATAATATTTAGGTAATTTAGTTTACTTCTTACATATGAAAATCTAGGCTTCTACTGGAGGTTGGGTCCCTTTTTGAGTCTTTGAGGGTTTTTTCCTCATCGTGTTTAGGGAGTTTTTTCTTGTCACTGTTGCTGTAGGCTTGCTCAGTTGGGGCTGTGGACCTAGGCATTTGTAAAGCTCCTTTGAGACTGTCAGGTCAGACCAAAGATAACTTCCAAAAGGTGGGTTTACTGCACCCAAAAATCATTCCAGAATACAAATACATAAAAATAAGCAAACTTGATAGGCAATGGACTCTTAAAAGAGGTCAACACTCAGAGCTCACAACCAGCTAACAAGATAATGACAAACAATGTAAACTAAATGTGTGCGCCATATTTAGAATACAGTGTAGTGTCCAAAAGTAGTGATGCAAACAACAACAAAACAACTGCAAATAAACTAAATGTGATAAAAATTATGTGGGAGTCTGTGTGTCATAAATCATGACCTTGTAAAATTGATGTGTGACAAGGCTGGCTGAATATTACCCTATTTCATATCAGTTGTGTAGCTGTAGATACAGCCATCACAGAGACAATGAATGCTCTGTTGTAAAAGGTGCTATATAAACCAATCTGACTTTGACTTAATACTATACATACCCGGCAGGAGAAACGCAGGAAAAACATTCAGTAAGATAAAGGGTTTTGTGGGAAAATTAATAAAAATGTGGCTCAACTCTAAATACAAAGACAAAATCAAATACAGTATGTAAGAAATAAGACATTAAGCTGCATCCTGCCTTCTGTTCTGATCTGGCCGCAGCACCTCATCTGCATCACAAGCAATATTGTCCCTGGCTAAAGATCAGGGAATGAATCTTCTGGAGTGACGAATCATGTCCTGTGAGGAGTTTGTATTGGCAATTGGTAAATAAATCTTGGCAATTTGGTGTTGGTGTTGCTTTCCAAAGGAACACAAGAGATTTTAATTGTGAATGATATGCCTAAGGTACAGAGCTGTGTGTAGTGTGTTGTAAAACGTCTAATTTAGAACTGAAAAGAGAATATGTGCTTGCTAGTTTGCAAATTTGCTTCGGACATTTGGTACATGAGTTTCAATGTTTGTATCTCAAGTTCCAACTTAAATCTGTAAACAATTGTGGAAAAACGATAACACAGGGAATCTGCAAATAACCGGCAGTTAAGTTAAAACGGATCAAGATATTCTTTTCTTCTGCTAAACGTTTTAACAGCTGAACACAGAAACAAGAACACAAGATCCTTTCAAATACCCGAATATGGCTGAGAAGCAACACTTAGAAGTGTTTGCTGGCTTGTATGCTACTGATCAACAGTTCATTTGTTTTGTATACACTGGCAAGGGGACGTCTCTGGACTTATTGGCTCATTAGATTAAAGAAATGTTTGCTGATGCTTACACGCTTGCCAACAGGGACAACATCTTCCTTTTCACTCGACGTGTGCAGTGGGTACCTCCTGGCCAGCCTTGATAGGATTAACATTCTCAGAAAGTGGTATGAAACTATGTTTTCTCTTAATTTACAGGTTGAATGTTGTATCTGCACACACCATATTATTATCTATAAAGATCCTGAAAGACCTCATGATGCCATCATAAAAATTTTATATTTTTATGATTTATGCTGCCATACATCAGAAACCCTTGTAATAAATTGTATGTGCTCCTGGTTGTAATACTGCCTGAAGCTTATTTATGTACCTGGTACTGTGTTGGGCATTACGGAAGGTGAGGAATTGACCACATTTATAGACATTCAGGTTTGTCATGTGCATGATCATGGTTATATGGATTATAAATTTTGATAGAACATTCCTAGACAAGCAACAGAAGTAATGGCCTGTAATCAGCAATGCTACCAAACACTCTATGGCCACAGAACCATGGTTACATACATAACCTTTGGTTATTTAGTTGTACAACCCTAAATCAGAAAAAGATGGTATGATAACACGCAGTGCGTCTTACATTTACATTGACTTTTATTTCTTTACAGGCCGTATGAACCCAATACATTTCATGTGTTATTATGGTTTCGCCTATAAACAGCCAGGTGAACCGTGTAAAAGAAATAAAAGGGATTTTTAGGACCCAATCGCAGTTAACTCGAGATGGAAGTGGTGAACCAAAGAATACAAGAAATAAAAATGAAGTGTGTGTGTCTCGAATTAAGGCTGGAAACTGGGGATTGAACCCTAATTGCTGACATCAGGGTCCAGAGCTCTAGTGTAGGGCCACGATTGGGCTGATGCTTATGTGAGCTGAAAACCAAATAAGAAAGACAGAAGCATAGCGCAGCAAGATCTCGAGCGGAACCAAGCGGGGCGTGTCAGGGGATGCTTCGGCAGCGTGACACGAAAGGAGAGGAGTGAGACTTAAAAAAGCAGCGAAGCGTTCCTCACAATAAGAGCCCAATCACGGAGAGGGGGTTGCTTAAATAAGCCCGAAGGGGCAAGCAACCGGTAAGGGAAAAGAGGGAGGCACAAACTGTTGCGATGAGTGGGGAAATGCCGCCAGGGGCAACGGGGAGAACTCCTGACAGTACCATTATCTCTATACCGTATGAGGGGACGTTAAAGACGGGTGACATCTCACAGGCGTCTGCCTCATGTAAAACGAGGCTGTGGCACCTGACTGGGCTCAAGCGTGCTCTTAAATACTCGAGCCAGCAGGTGTTGCTGATCGCGCAATCAGCGCTAAATGAGCGCTGGTGCATGTGCGATCACACCAAGCGTGCCCAGGCCGAAAAGTGAGTTGACGCTACCCTCTAGCGTTGGGGAGTGCGACTCCTAATAGTTGTCTGGTCAAATTTATTTAATTTGTTCTGCAAAGAAAGTTGGGACAGTAAAACATTTACAACTTTATAATGTTTCCATTTGTAATGCATGCCTTAGTAATGTGTGCAGCATGTGGTTTTGCATTGTCTAGTGGAAAAATGCATGGTTGTCTCTAGAAAAGATGTCGTCTTGAAGGCAGCATATGTTATTCTAAAATCTCAATGTACTTTTCTGCATTTATGCTGCCATCACAGAAGTGTAAATTGCCTTTGTCAAGGGCACTGACACAACCCCATACCATGACAAACCCTGGGCTTTTGGTCGCTGATAATAGTCTGGATGGTACTTTCCGTCTTTGGTCCATAGCTCATGGCATCCAAGAAATGGAATACTGATTGGTCTGACCACAATACACATTTCCACTGTGTGATGGTCCATCATCCAAGCCCAGAGAAGTTACATTTACATTTACAGAATTTAGCAGACGCCCTTATCCAGAGCGACTTACAATTGATACAGTCTTACAATCCAAGCAATTGTGGGTTAAGGGCCTTGCTCAAGGACCCAACAGTGGCAGCTTGGCGAAGGTGGGATTTGAACCCTGGACCTTTTGGTCCATAGTCCAGTTGATGCTGCTTCTGGTTGATGCTGCTTCTGGGCATAGATAACACATGACTTCTTTTTTAGCACAGTAGGTTTTAAGTGGCACTTGTGAATGTAAGTCTGTACTGTAGTGCTATCAGCTTTTGATGAATGATGTTTTTTCCGCTTAGTCTTGCGTCCTTGCCGTTTATGCACTGAAATTCCTCCAGATTCCCTAAATTGTTTAACAGTTTTCTGTACTGTAATGGGAGCAATATGTAAATTCCTTCCTGTCTTTCTATAAGAAACATTGTTTTTAAACAATTCAATAATTTTCACATCCATTTGTTGTCAAACTGGAGATCCTCTGCCCATCTTTGATCCTCAAAACTCAGCCTGTCGTGGATACTGCTTTTGTACCAAATCATGATTAAAATCACCTGTTTACATCACCTGTTTGAAATCGCATCATTATTTAGTTTTATTTTAACCTGTTTACTAGCCCTAGGTTCCCCCCCCCGTCCCAACATTTTTTGGAATGTGTGACAGGACTGTAATGCAGCAATGGATGTTTATTAACAAATCAAATGAAGTTGACCAGAAAAAAACATGAAATAACAGGGTCATAAAATCATGACATGAAACAAAGCAAACTTTGCCATCAAATGACACAAATTCAACAAATATTACAGCACAGCAGGATTTAAATATAAAATATAAGTAAATATTTGTTGTGGTGCTGTGGCATACAGTATAGTGCCCACAGCACTATACTGTATATTGCTCAACTACCCAAAACTATTTGGTTGCAATACCTATGCGATCACCTCAACGACAAATCTGATCTACTCCCTGATCGTCACTTCTGGATCTGGATTTATCATAGATGTATAGCATTGTTAGCAAATGACCATATTCATTAATACTGATTTTACTCATTTTATAGGAGCTATCGCCTGATCCAGAAAGCTGTATTCTCTAAGTCTTTAAAATTCAGAAGCTCTATCAGCAGACCTACAGCTAAGATGTTGGTGGGTTTTCACATATGACATGCTTGCGTCAGGTCCTTCCACAACATTTCTATTGGATTAAGGTCAGGACATTGACTTGGTTCACTTGAATCTTTTTTTAACCATTTTTGGTAGAACAACTTGACTTGAACGTGAACGTGAAAGACGTGACCCACTTTCTCTTGAGATTCAGTTCATGGACAGATATCCTGACATTTTCATAATTTTGCTGATATAAATCAGAATTCATTGATTCATCGATTATGGCAAATAGCCATGGCCCAGATGGTGCAAAACAGGCTCAAACCATGATACTACCACCTCCATGGTTCATAGATGGCATAAGGTTTTTAGGCTGGAATGTAGTGTTTTCCTTTGTCCCAACACTTCTCATTTAAACCCAAAAGCTCTATTTTGGTCTCATCCGTCCACAAAACAGCCTATAGCCTTTTGGGTTGTATGCATGATCTTGAGCTAACTGCAGACAGATGGAGTAGCGGAGAGCAGAGCAGTGAGTGTTCCCTTGCAACCCTGCCATGCACACAATTGTTGTTCAGGGTTCTCCTGATAGTGGATTCATGAGCATTAATGTCAGTCTATTTCAGAGAGGCATTTAATTACTTACAAGTTACCCTGAATTCCTTATTGACCTTGAACACTATTGCTTGCCTTGGTCTTGCTGTGAGCTATTTTGGTTGGTAATTCTGGGAAGGCAAGGCTTTCCTCCATTTGCCCACAATCTGTCTGATTGTGGATTGGTGTAGTCAAAACTTTTTAGAGATGTTTTGTAACTTTTCCAGCCTGATGACCATTACAACTCTTTTTCTGAGGTCCACAGGTGTGTTGTGAAGATCAAACAAGATCATTTCACCTTCAAATTGACTGCTAATCCTAGAGGTTTACAGTATTTTGTCCCTTACAGATATGTAACATTAGATCAATTAAATGATCATAAACAAATGATCATTTCATTGAATTGATCACCTTCTGGACTTGTGTGAAAATCTAATGATGTGTTCGGTCATATTTATGCAGAAATATATAAAATTCGATTTCTGAAGGGGTCACAAACTTTCAAGCACAACTTTACCTTTTCATACAAAACAAGTCAAGTCATGTAAGATTTATTTATATAACGCTTTTTGCACTGGAGCATTGTCTCAAAGCAAGTTTACAATTTTAGATGATCTTCTAATATTTACGGCCCATCCCAAATTGAGCAAGTCTAGGGTGACAGTGGCAAGGAAAATCTCCCTAAACATTATGAGGAAGAAACCTTGGCAAGACCGGAGTCCTCCGCAGGAAAGTCCTTGGCAGCACTTCGTCTCCAGCCAACCGGAGGAGGTAGGGAGTTGCTGTCCTCTGGTAGCCCGGGTATGGTGGAGCTGGAGTTGATGATGGAAACAACTTGAGTAGAGCTGAAGCGGCTGAACATCTTACTGTGCTGGAAGTGGTACAGGAACATAAGCTCGAAGAGAAAACAATAAAATGTAGTGAGTTATTGATTAAGAGCACAGAATCTATTAACAATCACTGATGCCATGTGCAGCATGAGACTCCGGCAGCATTGGCTATAGCAGAGCAGCATAGCTATAAAGCTAAAAAGAGGAGAACCAAAATCTAAAACAGCCAAGAGGGATCACATGAGACATCAGCAACCCACCTCTCCAGCAATCAACAAATCTGAGTGACCGCACCTGGGAGGCAAGAAGACAGCAACCCAACATCCCAGATCACCATTAGACTCTTTGACTATGAACCCCCGGCTCCGCCCTTAGTCTAGAGCAAGGATGCACACCAAACTGCCCACCAGACACTCCTGACTAAAGGACCATGACAGGCAGGCAGGCCAGACATGACCCCAGACTCCAGCTCCAGTAACCTGAGCCATGTATCCCAGTCTAAGACTAACCAAAAGCCTGTGTAAATAAGTATGTCTTTAGCCTAGACGTAAACATTTGGAAAGTGTCTGAATTTCACACTAAAGTTCCATAGTTGGGGGGGCCATGTATGAGAAAGTCTTTCTCCCTGCTGTGACTTTTTTTAAAATTCTAGGAACTAAAGATGTCCTGCACCCTGCGAACGAAGCAGACAAGCTGGATTGTAAGACTCTAAGAGTTCTCTCAGATACTGTGGGGCCAGGCCATGTAGAGCAGTTTTATATGAGTTAAGTAAAATAAACTTAAATGACATCCAATCTTTTATTTCCTTTCCACAGTCCTCAATTTCGCTGATTGTAAGGCCGTCATTTGGTTTGGCTGATATGTACAGCTGTGTGTCATCTGCATAGCAGTGGAAACTAATGCCATGTTTACGAATAATTTAGCCTAGTGGCAACACTTTTGAGAGCTTAGAGCGTAGATAATTTACATAAACAAATTGGTACCGGTTGGTAAAGTAGAATTTCTCCAAGAAAGTGCCAATCCCTAAACAACTACAATATTTTCTAGTCTATCCATTAAGACATCGTGATCTATGGTGTCAAATGCTGCACTTAAATCTAACAGAACAAGAAAAGAAACACATCCATTATCTGAGGACATTAATAAATAATTTAGTACCCTAATTAATGCTGTTTCAGTACTATGGCGGGGCCTGAATCCAGACTGAAATGTTTCATAAATATCATTACTTTAAAACACTGAGAGTAAGGGCACTACTGCATCGGCTACTGTAAAACACAAACTGCAAGAGCCACAGTTAAAAAATGCAAACACACCTGTAGCTCTGTTTGTTCATCAAACTGCAGCCAATTTGATTTCTTGAGTATTGTTTGTTTGTTGTTTTAAGGTTTTTCATTGTTTAAGTACATCACACTTAATACGTGTGTGTACTGAATAAGTTCTTAGTTTATAATTTATATGGAGCTTTGTGTGGAGTTTTGTACAAAAGATTTTAAGGATGCTAAAAACCTGTAAATAGTGTTTAGCGCCTATGGTCTTTCAATGCCAGACTACCGTTGAGAACCACTTGTGGTGGATGAGAACCCTTTCAGAGAGTCGGTCCCTTAGTTTCATTTCCCCTCGCTCTGAATGAAGTCAAGCTGTTTGGAGAGTAAGGGTATTGTGCGCATGTGCTTGAACCGGGGGCCGAGTGAAGCTTCATCGCCTAACAGTCATTCGCAGCTCAAATAGCGCTCAGATTAGTGGCGCTTTAACGTGAAGTGGTTGAAGTGCGACAGGAAAGGGAGCGTTGGACGCTTTGCACCGACAAAGCCCGATGGAGGGGAGAACGTGCACCCATTCTCTTTGCTAACACGCGGACTAAAACACATCGCTAGCATGGGCGAACGGAGTTTCTGCTGTATTCTGCTGTTTCTTTTCCAAGTGCTGCACTTGACCTACACACAGTTTTTTCCAGGTCAGTACATGTTTTATTGTAATGTAGTATAGTTATTCGACACTTGAGTGGTGCGGTTTGGGCACAGTGCGTAAGCCAAAGCGCGGAGCTGGACGGACAGGTGGCTGTTTGCGCATTGGGGGAAGACCAGAAAGACAGTCTGAGGAGAGACTAAAAGTCAATCCTGCTGCATGTTGGATTCCACTAGCTATACGTTAACCAAAAATGAAAGTGCCGTATAAACGGTTTTCAAAAAAAGTAAACACAAAAACCTGTTTGTGTTCTTGAACTTTCTTTTACGCACGCAGTGTGAGCTGAGTTTGAGTTCCTTAGTTTATTCAGGCAGCACACAGCGCATTATAAACTAACAGGCTACAGTTTTACATCTGTAATGGACTGCACACTAGTGGAGGACACAACGATATTTCATCCCCCCTCCATATTCCGAACTCGGAATATAACCAGGTCTGTCCTCCGGTGGATGAATACGCATTCGATATCAGCGAGCGGCATGTTTACTTTACTTTTTTGTTTAACCTGCTTATTCAATTCACTTTTGAAAGCACTGTTGGTCACATACATGTCTGCATGTTTGTGCAGTGATGTACATAGTTTAGTGTTGAACAAGTTGAGTTCAGCAAAAACTGAAACATGTCGATACTGTGGCAGTAACGTGTAACTCTGGATAATTCGCAACGCTTGTTCGTCTTAACCAGTGGTCTTTGTCTTCGTGAACTCCATATTATTATTTTGTGCTCTAACGCACCTGGCGTAGTAATGAACTAACTAGACTCGTGTCGCGCAGGGAGAACGGCAAATGTGTAGTGCAGGGAGTGTTACAATAGAAGGAGTTCCTGACGGTTAAGACCTTGTGTGGTTTCCGCCGGCTGATGGCGCTGTTAGCACTCACAAGTCCTCATTCGCTCTGAAAGAGTTATCCACACCGATTTACTGACTGACTGCTATGACTGAATTCATTTCGAGAACAATTTCAAGAGCCATTGATTTGATCCATTATAATTCAGAAATAACAGGATATATGGTTCTCTATAGCTATGTATGTGATACCTTTTATAATAAGTTAGGACCAACGTCTGTCAGTGAATTAATGCTGAACATTCAGCTTTCTTTGTTCGTTTAAAACACACGGGCCTTTAATATGACCCTGTTTTGTTACGTATTTAAACCAAGATAACCTAGTAAAGCTATTATAAGCGAGTTCTATTGTATGATTTGGGTATTTAGACCTAATGCCAGGTTGTGGATAGAAAAGAGGCAGTATGAATTTAAATCACGTTTTTCACACGTCACTTAACCAACACGATTAATTAATTTGGCTAAATGGAAATGGATTCAGACACAGTCGTTACTCAGAATAAACCATGACATTAGATGGATTTATTTGCGAATATTTACCTAACTGAAGCAACGGTTAATAAGTGCATGTTTTATTTATCCTGTCGGACCTTTTAGCCTAGCCTACTCATGAAAAAAAAAGAGCTGCCTGGTTATTCCCCGAGGTGATAATGGACTAATCAAAGCAACACATAATAGGCAGTAAACACATTAATTACTCTTATACCTTACATTTGATATAATCTGAAATATGTGTTTCATCTTCTGCCCAGCACTTCTTTTTGAGTTATGTACATTAAATGATCAGTCAGTTGACTGATGTATATAAATTATAATAGGCTAACTCGGTATGCATTACTAGCATGTTATTATTATCTGGCATTTTAAAGAATTGTACGAACATGCTTCTCAAGCCTACATTAATGGGGAGTGCTGAATAATCTCCTGTGTAAAATTAACAGCCAGTGTTTAAATAAGACCAGCTGGACACAAATGAACACAAGAAGAGTTAATTAGTTTGAGCTCATGAAATGCTGCCTGTGATTATGGCTATTATTACCTCACCCATAAACAGTTTATCCTCCAAGCTTTTAGCATGAAAATGAACGTTTTCGTACACTGATGTCCCCATTGTGAAATGAATGCCTACAGCTGTACGCAACTAGTTGGATTTGCTTCAGCACTGTAGGTGTTGACACTGGGAATTCTTCCCTTTAGTTTATCAGCTATAATTTTAGCAAGATCAAGACGTTATATTTTAGTTCGTTTCATTCAAAGTTTGTTCATTAAAAACAAACAAACAAACAAAAACCATCCAATTTGGGCACCCATAGGAAAATTTCAGTTGGTCAGTGGTTACCCTTTCACACCTCAGGAGAGTGAATGGCAATGTTCATTTGTTTCACATGCGTACCAGCATCGTCACTCATGTTTCATTCATGTATAATCTGAATTAGACAAAACTGAGGTATGCATATATTTGAGATAAAACATAATTTAATTGGTGAAAGGGATTTCTCTAGTTTGTCTTGTATTCATTTGAATTAAAACTATATCTAGACTAAATTAAAACTATATTTCCCTGATTTTACTCTGTACGCAACTCGACAACGCACCACCGATCCATCAGGTTGCAAGCCCAGCCAAGAATTTGAACCCATGTTCTTAGGAACTGCTGTTTCCCACAAATGGCTCTAATTTCCGAACCATAGGACCTGCAAATAGGCATATTGATAGTTCTCAGATGAATGGAATATATAAATTACAGATAACACCTCTAAACTTGAAATTGTTATAAAGTTGGTTGAGTGATGATCAACAATATGAAAATAATAACAATGAATGTACATGCATTCCCGTATGTTAAATGTGGAATGTGGGCAATTACAATAATGGGCATCTGTTCAAATATTGAATAAGATACTGTTTAGAGGATAACCACCTGATGTAGAACCATAAAATGAGTTAACATGGCCATTAGTTTAGATAACACATGTTTAAGTTCATTTTCATAGCTCATTTTATTCTCAGCAGTAGATGAATGTGAGAGTCAAGATGTTTGCAGATTGGAGCACAATGTGAGTCTTTATTAAAAAGAGTACTAACATACTAGAGTAGCAACTGAAGTAATCGATTTTCTTTTGACTGCTGAGGTAAGGTTGGGTGGTGGTGGGACATCAGGTTTATATGTCAGGATCAAATGTCCCCTCAAGGATAGAAGGATTTGACATATTTTTCTTTGTGTGGTGACATTTTGCTGGTCCCCGTAAGGAAAACTGTATTTAAAGAAAAAGGAAAACTGCAGTGTTGTTTTTAAAAAACTAACTAACTAACTAACTAACTAACTAACTAACTAGCCAACTAACTAACTAACTAACTAATAATTTAAAAAAGCGAATTAAATGACTAACTGTGCAACTGTGCAAAAGTCGTAGGCATTCTGTATTTTTCAGTTTATATTTTGCTTATTCTTTTCTAGGTTTTAGTGGTCACTGCACTTTGTAATTCTACATTTATAGACTGCAGACCATCCATTTCTCCATATACTTTGTTAGTTCCCGTTACTCTGTTCTCTAATGTTCAGGATCCCATAGGACAATCACAGAACTTGTGCTATTAGCTGGTGGATCATTCTCAGCACTGAAGTGAAAATGATGTGGTGGTGGTGGTGTGTTAGTCTGTGTTGCACTGATACAAGTGGATCAGACACAGCAGTGCTACTGGAGATTTAAAACACTGCTCACTCATTGTCCAACTTATTAGAGACACATTTTCACCCTTTGCTCCACCTTGTAGCTATAAAGTCAGAGACAGCAGATCATCAGCTGTTGCACAGTTTGTGTTACTCATCCTGTAATCCTTCAATCCTCTAATTCAGTGCTCACAGGATGCTGCCTACAGGATGCTGGAGGCTGGACATTTTTGGTTGGTGACTATATTCTGTCCAGCATGTCCAGCAGTGACAATGGGGTGGTTTAAATCTCCAGCAACACTGCTGTGTCTGATCCACTTGTATCAGTGCAACACACACTAACACACCACCACCACCATCACATCAGAGTCACTGCAGTGCTGAGAATGATCCACCACCGAAATAGTACCTGAACTGTGGTGTCCTGAATATTAGAGAACAGATTAAAGGGGACAAACAACGTATGTAGAGAAACAGATGGACTACAATCTGTAATTGTAGAACTACAAAGTGCAGCGACAACTAAAACTTAACCCTCCTGTTATGTTCATTTGTCAGGAACAGCAATGGAGTACCCTGTACCAATTTTACCTGGTGCATGTTTTAATATTTCATATTATATGTTGATTACACTAATAAAGGCAAGCAGAAGAAGTTTCATACTTCTTTTAATAATTAAATACTTAACTATTTATCCTAGATCAAATTTCAAAACGGGTCAATTTGACCCATTACATAACAGGAGGGTTAAATAAAGAATAAACAGAATATAATCTGAAAGATACAGAATGCCAAGGACTTTTGCACAGTACTGTATACTTTCATTCACAGAAATATAACAAATGAAAATGTCATTGTGAGGGTAATATTAACAGATTATTCTCCTCTGTATCATCAGCATATCATATTATCAGAAAGCAAATAGAAGTTACTTTCATAGGTCAAGAAATAAGGTCAAGAAGTGCAGTTAAAGGTTAAAGGGTTTCTTTAAGGCACAAACAATTTGAATTTTGATTTGGTGCTGAGGAACATTACAGGTAATTTCAAGTTCTATTTCCGTATGTTACAGACTACCAGGACAGTATCTTTTCATATGAGAGGAACATTTTTTCAGTTGCTCATTCATTTGTCCAGTAATATCAAAGTCCTCATCTTGGGACTGTGACCACACAGTTGAATCCCATAAAGGGCACCTGTCTTGTTATCTGCAAATTGGGTGGTGCTCCGCCTCTGTAATGAGTAATAGCTCCTTCATCATGAAGGGGTTACATAAAACCGGTCATGTGCATGTTCTCTGCTGTCTCACAGATGTTTCTTCTAGTGCTTAATGCTACAATATAAAATAAGCAAACATTATCTGGATAATTGAACACTGAATAGGTACACATAAGAAGCTAGGGCTAGGGGGGTGGTAGATTATTAGATGCATCGTGATGTTGACGGATTCACAAATGTCAGAAAATTGTTTTTTATAATGTTAATTGATAAGTCTTGATGCATGCTCAATGATCCAGGTAAGAAAATCCAAGAAGTTGAATCTGTTCATCTGGACATAGATTTTATAAAATCTAGGTCCAGATGAACAGATTCAACTTCTTGGGTTAATTGATAAGGTGGTGCTGATGAACAAACAGAAAAAAGACAGAACTTGAAAGTGCAGAAGTGCAGCACCACCCCAATAATGTGTGGTGTGCACATAACACAGGCTCAACAGAGACGAACAAGCATAACTCGGAAAAGGGTGAAGCAAATTACCAACTCTGTCGCAACTTTTTTTTGCCGAGGACTTGCATCTGAATTTAGTCATTGAGAGTCAAGGCTTTCACTCTGTTTTGCACTTTACCGCAACACAGCATCCTGTCTCAAAGATATTTTATGCTCATCATTGAAAAGTCTTTAAGAAACTAAAGTCTGACATTCTCTTACATCTGAAGACAAGCCACAGAGTTTTTAGTCATAGATTATGAATTTGCAAAGACTCGGGATCTAGCATGATCACTATATGCAAGACTAGATTCCTTTTTTAGATTATTTTAAATCTTTTGAAAATGCACACCTAATACTACTACTACTACTACTACTACTAATAATAATAATGATCATAATAAATCAGTAAATAAAAACAGCATAGTCAAAGTGGCTTCTTAAGTACTGTAATGGTATCTTAAGATAAAATTAAAACACCACATTTCATTATTTTATATACAGTATTACATTTCTATGTTATTAATGCTTAAATTAGACATATTTTTTATCGTTTCCCTTACACTTTGGATTGCAGTGATTTGCATAGAACAAAAATACAAAACAGTAAATAGCCCAACTTACACTTAGAAATAAATGTAGAACAGTAAAATGTAGTGTTTCTAGTATTTGGTCAGATACCTGTAGGTCAACACCTACTGAATGGTAAAAGTCTTTTAAAAAATCTTTTTAACTATAAAAAAAAGCTTTACCTGTGCCAATCAAATGCACATATAATTTCTAGTTTGGTGCTGAAGAGAGCTCACCTATTGGTTGTCGACAATGTTTACATCACTTTTTTTGTGAGACTTAATACTTATCATAACAACAAGGTTGATTTGATCAGAACATCAAGAAGAGAAATAGAGTGATTTAATCAGCTAACCTGACCACCTTACACTAAACGATCAAGATGACGACCCAACTATAGCAAGAATCTTCTGATTTTTTTCCGACGCTGGAAATTTGCCTGTGAGAGTAAAATCACTTGAAATGTCTTTTGGTGTAAGGCAAGCATTACTATATTGCACAGCAATACCCACAGTCTACGATGAGACCAAAACTGAAGTCATGGAGTCACTATGAGGAAAACAAGAAGCACAACAAATAATCTGGTCAGACTGGAAACATCCATAAGAGATGCATTCATAAGAAAAGAACACGCCGTGGTTGTCTTCTTTGATCTTGAGAAAGCATACGACACCACCTGGAGATTTGGCATCCTAAAGAATCTACACCAGGCAGGCCTTAGTAGCCGTATCTATCGGAAAAACAAAAATTCTTACGTCAAATACTCTGCGTGAAATATTCAACTGAGACAAAGCAAGCAAATGACTGAAATTCCTAACTCTCACAAATCTAAGAGCCCATATTTAAGGATGCGACAATAACATTACTTTGCCTGCTACGAAATAGCCAATGTGCTGAAGTGGTGTTAAAACTCATCAACCAACCAACTAACCAACCACTGTAAGCAAAAAGAAATCCTACTACAGAAAAAAACTATACTTTATACACACGTGGACAAAATTGTTGGTATCCTCAGTTAATGAAAGAAAAACCCAAAATGGTAACAGAAATAACTTTAATCTGACAAAAGTCATAATAAAGTAATAATAAAGTCTATGAAAATGAACAAATGAAAGTCAGACATTGCTTTTCAACCATGCTTCAACAGAATTATTTAATAAAATAAACTCATGAAACAGGCCTGGACAGAAATCATGGTACCCCTGAAAAATGTGACCAAAGGGACATGTTAAATCAAGGTGTGTTCACTAATTAGCATCACAGGTGTCTACAATCTTGTAATCAGTCAGTGGGCCTATATATAGGGCTTCAGGTAGTCACTGTGCTGTTTGGTGACAAGGTGTGTACCACACTCAACATGGACCAGAGGAAGCAAAGGAAAGAGTTGTCTCAGGACATTAGAAAGCAAATTATAGACAAGCATGTTAAATGTAAAAGTTATAAGACCATCTCCAAGCAGTTGATGTTCCTGTGACTACAGTTGCATATATTATTCAGAAAATTAAGACTCATGGGACTGTAGCCAACCTCCCTGGACGTGGACACAGGAGGAAAATTGATGGCAAATCAAAGAGACAGATAATACGAATGGTAACAAAAGAGCCAAGAAAAACTTCTAAAGAGATTAAAGGTGAACTTCAAGCTCAAGGAACATCAGTGTCAGAAAACACCATCCGTCGATGTTTCAGCCAAAGTGGACTTAATGGGAGACGACCAAGGAGGACACCATTTTTGAAAACAAAACATAAAAAAGCCAGACTGGAATTTGCCAAACTACATGTTGACAAGCCACAAAGCTTCTGGCAGAATGTCCTATGGACAGATGAGACAAAAATGGAACTTTTTGGCAAAGCACATCAGCTCCATGGTCATAGACAGAAAAATGAAGCATATCAAGAAAAGAACACTGTCACTACTGTGAAACATGGAGGAGGTTTTATGTTCTGGGGCTGCTGTGCTGCATCTGGCACAGGGTGTCTTGAATCTGTGCAGGGTACAATGAAGTCTCATGACTATCAAGGAATTCTAGAGAGAAATGTGCTGCCCAGTGTCAGAAAGCTTGGTCTCAGTCACAGGTCATGGGTCTTGCAACAGGATAATGACCCAAAACACACATCTAAAACACCCAGGAATGGCTAAGAGGAAAACACTAGACTATTCTGAAGTGGCCTTCTATGAGCCCTGACCTAAATCCTGTTGAGCATCTTTGGAAGGAGCTGAAACATGGCGTCTGGAAAAGGCACCCTTCAAACCTGAGACAACTGGAGCAGTTTGCTCATGAGAAGTGGGCCAACATACCTGCTGAGAGGTGCAGAAGTCTCATTGACAGATACAGGAATCGTTTGATTGCAGTGACTGCCTCAAAAGGTTGTGCAACAAAAAATAAGTTAAGCATAATTTCTGTCCAGGCCTGTTTCATGACTTTATTTTTTAAATAATTCTGTTGAAGCATGTTTGAAAAGCAATGTCTCTGTCTTTCATTTACTCATTTTCATAGACGTTGTATTTATTATTACTTTTATCAGATTAAAGTTATTTCTGTTACCATTGTGGGTTTTTCTTTCATTAACTGAGGGGTTCCAACAATTTTGTCCACGTGTGTATATAATCAATGAATAATTGAATTGCAGCTTTCTGAATCATTATCGAATCGTGAGGTGCCCCTATAAGAAGCCATTAAGGACACAGAACTTACATCCTCAATTTCATCGATTACTGTTTAAGTTAGCAAGTTATTGGTTCGGTAGTGTTTGGTTATTAAAGTGCCTGATACATTATATTGTCAGTTTGGATAACAGGAGTTCAGTTAGTGAGAGCTGACTGTATAATTTGTCTTTCTTGACCAATTGCATGACTTACATTGCATAAATAATAATAATCCTCTGTCAATTCCTGCCAGGTTTCTTATGAAATATCAAATTGAATACCAAATATTTAAATTGAGTGTCCACCATAGACCACTGACAGCGTGAATACCTTGAAAAGGTATTCAATTTGATATTTCATATCGCAAATGGGAGACACAATGAGACAGCAACATACCTACCACATAGCCAGCATTAATTATTGGAAAGGTTAACAAGCATGTCAGAATGTTCAGGGACTAGTTGTGAACAGAACTGACAACCTGTCCAGCAGTGGAACTTCCCTCCATTACAAAATAGTGACCTGAAACTCCAGATAGTGCTCAGTAAGGCTGGTGAGGTTCTTGTTCTGCCACCATGTTAGAGCATTTATTTTAGCTTAGATATGTGGCTGGTTTAAATTGAGCTCCATTTTGACTTGCTCTGAGGACTGAAGTGGTGCAATTCTCCATGTCTCACTGTCATTTTTTGTGGTGAATATTGCATGATTTTCACTTAAGCTATGTATTGTGTGGTGTCTGAGATTATACTTATATATTTTTCTAGTTTACATGAGTTGATGTTTAGTTGATTATGGCTAACAGGTGCTTGGCATAGAGAAGCATATGTGCACTGAACTGAGACATAGAGACTAGTGGAGTCTGTGAAGCGAAGGTTGAAGAGATAAGCCTGAGGGACAGAAACTGCAGGAATGATGTACTTACCCATGGGCTCTGATGGTGTTGAGGAAGATGATTTCCTCCCGGACTCTGCTTTTTGCTATTTTTTTTGGTGGGGGACATAAGAGGTTACCTTTTTCACCACATAATGTTAGGCCAATGAGGTACTTAATGCGTTATTTTAAGAATGTTAAATAATGTGTGAATTTGTATAGTAAGATGAATGCTTTTGACTGAAGTAATGCTCTGAAGTAAGGTAAAGTTTAGTATAGGTGTTAAAAGAGATTTATTAATAAACAATTCTAGTGAGCAAGAACTGGATGGTGTACGGGTATTCTGCATTCTGAATTTCCATTACCGTCTACTTAAAATGAATTCTAGATTTGAACCAGATTGTATGTTTTATGAGTAATGACTATAAAACACATTCTAAGAGATATGGAAACATGAATGAACACTGTTGATTTCAGCTCCACATCAGTCAAAATGTGCATGGATTGTTGATTTGTCCTGCACTGCTCGGTGAAATAATATCTATATCAGTGGTTCCCAACCATTTTTCTTGTTGCCCCCCAAGAGCTGTGCCCCCCAGCTCACAGACCAAAAGAATAAAGTGATTTATTGAAAATCTTGGTTTTGGTTAAATTAGAGCTTTTTTTTCATTTTCTCTTGGGTTACTTTTATAGCTTTTATCATTTGGCTCCTTTTGTCATTTCAAGACAGATAAACATTTAGTAAAAATCAAACATAAGCTGGGCATTTTTCTTTTAACATCCCAACAGAGTAGACCTGTACATACACATCCTTACAAAATAATAATTATTATTCTTTATGTGTAGTAAGTGCTTACTCTTTTTGAGTGAAAGTATCTTTTAAAGTATTTTTTCCTGCAAGTATGTTATTATAATTTTGTTAAACAAGAGCAAATTGTATTTTGAGCAGGCAAAGCCTTGCATACCCCCTGTGATGACTGGGGCGTGTACCCCAAGTTGGGAACCATGGATCTATCTCAACTATCCTAGAGAGACTCACTATCCATGAAAGGACCTGCCATTGACACAATGTTACTCTAGCTTGTTAATTCTACACTTTACCTAATCCTAACCTTAAAAAAGCTGTAGGTTTTGTTTAAGTAAAGGAATTTATCCTTGTACTGACCAGCCAAACACACACACTCACACACTCACACACACACACACACACACACACACACACTCACACACTCACACACTCACACACTCACACACACACACACACACACACACACACGTATTACAGACAAGAAGAAGACTGAATTCAGTCCAGGTAATGTTTTGTCAGCACCATTGTGTCAGTGTTCTGTTATCACACTTTCTGAAGCTTTCATTTTGTCTTCACAGTGAGCCAGACACCACAACAAATTTGCTAAAATGTTCACAGTGACTGGACAGCACTCCAGTAATAATTATAATCTTCACAAGTAGCAGTATTAAGGATTCTAGTATTCATCAAGAGGGCCATTGTCTTATTCTTGACAGGAAGTAGTTTTCTGATGAGTAATACAGTTGAAAAATATAACAATAAAGATCATGACATTCAGAAAATAATCTTGTTAGAAGACTCAGTTCAGAAGACTCAAAATCAGAATTCATCATATGGACAGATTGTCATGTGGGAGCAGTTGTCAATCGATGTGAGTTACCACAGACCCAGCCCCCTTTGACCCACATAATCCTGAAACTTGGAAGCCCCCTGGTGAGATGGAAACCAGACAAAGGTGGACAGACATGAATCAGGAGCTCCTGCCCAGAGGACATAGACATGAACCAGGGCTTTAACCTGGATGATATGCAATCTAACCCATAGGCGTAGTTTGGGGGTGGGGTGCGTGTCCCCCTCACAGTTTGGAGGCTTGTAAAATGGTCCCCTCCCAGTAATTCCTGCTCATCCTTGTGATTTAGTTTTTTAACGGTGTGATGTGAATTGTCCTGGCCATTAGATTTGGCCAAAAGTATTATTATTGTTTTTAAACATGTTATTTCTAAACAGCTGTGGTTGGGAACTGAGAATGGAGGAAGGCAGAGTTGCAGGTTCACCCGCCAGTAAACGCTCAGCTCTCGCCATCAGGGGAAAAAGGATGCTAGCCTCCAGCCCAGCCCAGCTGCCTCCCTCCACCAACCATTCCACCATATGCACGTTTCACATGTCACAACAACTCCATTCTAGAATAAGTAGAACACAAGTAACTAAATGATCATACATATGATACTCCTGAACCGTCCTCCCTCTCCTGGCTCTCATTCTCTTCAATCTTTAATGGTGTTTTATTTGACTGAACTCGAGTATGATATCAAAAATCTCTTAGACCCTAACAAATGTAAAGATTTTTTCTACTGATAGCTTTAATTTGTCTTACCACTGAAGTTGTCAGAATAACCAGACATCATATTAAAAGCAAAAGATCTTTTCTGCAAGTTCCCTTGGGATCAATACAGTTCTATCCATCTAGTACACACAATTAAAATTGTACAGTATCTATTAAAAATAGATTTTCTTAAATATTTCTATTGTTTTTTCCTCGTCTTGTCTCAGTAAACTTTTAGACACTGCTAAAAGGAAAACCTGAGCTTTCACATTTGTCTAAGATAAATAAGCCTACTGTCAGTTACTGTGGATGTATATTTCCAAATAAAAGTAAGCACTGGTTTTATTCACGGAATCACTCCTGAAGTTTAATCTCTCGGGATGAAATAGCGTTTTCAATTCTATTTTACGAATCTTTGCCAAGATAGAGTTTACTTTTTCTGAGGAACAGAGACTAATGGCTCCATCTCAAATTACTTTCTCCACCCTATGTAGTGCAGTATGTTGGATACAAAATGGCAAAACCTCCACTCATTTATAATCAAAAATAGTTCCGATAACTCCTTATTTAACATTCATTGTCTGTTAATTGAAATGTTTGTTGTTTTAGAAGTAGTGCTCTAAGTAGGGAAATGGTGTCATTTGAGACAGAGTCAATTGAATGAAATGACTAGCATTGGGACTACAAGGCTCGGACCTCTGAGCATTTTCTGTACTTTTCTGTACTTCTGCCATTCTGTTCCATGCAGATTCATGCATTTCTGTGCATCTTGTTGGAGTGTCTTTTGTTAATCGCACACCTTTACATCATTTGCGCTTTTTTGATGCATTCATTTTGAACACATTACTAAACTGATGGTTTAGCAGTTGTTGTGATTACAGTTGATCCTCGGGGAGGCAGCATTTCTGTGATTGGCTGATGGCTTGCAATTAGGATACTGTGAGCCAGTGCACACTTCAGTATTAAAGTACTTAAATCAGGTTTTATTTTCAGCTCTCTCGGCAGCCCACATGCAGAGCGGGAATTGTCCCGGTAATCGCGATGGCCAGTCCATCCCGGCCTTAGGTTGAATGGTGTGAGCAGTTTGTCCCCCCCAAAGTTGAAATGAAACGTATGCCACTGATCCAACCATCACCTCACCAGAGGCAGTGTATAAACCAGATTGGCTCAGTCAGTAGATCACTGGTTCTTGAGACTGAGCCTGTCTGGTTTATATAATACATTATATAATGAATGCTGTTATAACGAGTTTCAGGGTCCCTTACGTCAAGGGGGGGGTGAGTTTATGATAATGCAACTACATTAGGGGTGCCCCACTGTGACACAGACTTCATATTAAAACATGTAAAAATTCTACAAAAAAAATAAATCAAGTTAACAATAGGGAAAATGAATATGACAATAGTTATTTGCTTGGTGAAAAATAAGCTGAAAAACATTCTGTTGTCCAATAGCAAAGGCAAAGGAGGTGCAAGCACAAAGATATATTATGCATATCCAAGGAATGTTTACAGGCTGTCATACTAAAAGCTTTTTCCCTATGGCCTAGAGGATGGAATAAAGAATTGATGAGCTTCAGAAGATCGAAAACAGTAGACAGGTGTGTATATAATAAGCAGAATGGATAAATAGGCAGGAAACCAGACCATGTGGGCTCAGGAGAAATACACTGTGTTCTGGTGTGAGTGAGAAACCTAGCAGCTGAGTTCTGCGTGCACAGTGACTTGTTCAACCCCAGGGCAGGGAGTCCATAAAGAACAGAGTTGCAATAGTCTTGATGTGACAACAGCGACGGACAGTATTTGCTGGAGGCTGGGAAGGGGAGGAATGGAATCTGGGGTGTTGTTAAGGTAAATAAAAGCTGTATCATTAATGTTTTAATATGTGTGTCAAATGAAATTGATAGTGTGACGCCAAGACTTGTGAAGACTGTGAATGTAATGAAGTCACAGTGAATGAGAAAGGCAGTTTTTTTATTGTAGAAAGGTTACAATTAATTAATTTTTGATTTGTTACTGATGAACTTTAAAATATTTATAGCCATGAAAGTTCTCAGATCAGTCAGACAAGTGGAATCAGTGTTTACTGGACTGTGGTGGCCTAGAGGTTAAGGTACTGGACTATGGACCAAAAGGTACAGTGTTCCCACCTCTGCCAAGCTGCTACTGTTGAGTCCTTGAGCAATGCCCTTAACCCACAATTGCTTGGATTGTAAGACTGTATCAATTGTAAGTCGCTCTGGATAAGGGTGTCTGCTAAATGCTGTAAATGTTTATGTAAATCTGTGTATTGTTTGCAGTGGAGCCACAGAACATGTTATCTGATGATATTGCTAAGGAAAAGCATGCCTATTCACAGGATGATGTGGGTTGGAGAGCTGGACTATACTATAAGGATCCATTCTGACCCCTTTCTCCTTCCACATCAGGCTGTTCAATTACAGCCTGCTGTGTCCTACCTATAAATACCCTCACTCTGGTTCACTTCCTTCTCTGGTCTTTTCACAATAACCACAATAGCTTAGCCCTTTGTTAGTGTCAGCTGTGTATGTTTGTATTAGCGTTTCTGTTAGTAGTACCTTTGTCTGCATGTATTTGCGCTGTGCATTGTATTAGGTCTGTCATTAGCTGGTTAGTATTGTTCATAAACCACTGAATCAGCTTTGCTTACAGTAAGCAGCACAATGTCTGTAATCTTCAGTTCTGTTGGGCTTTCTTTCTGGAGATTAGTAGTAATGCCAAAACTATATATAAAAACTATAATGTTTATATATGTACAATATATGTCATTCAGGCTATACAGTGGGCCAAAAAAGTATTTAGTCAGTCACTGATTGTGCAAGTTCTCCTACTTAGAAAAATGAGAGAGGTCTGTAATTTTCATCATAGGTACACTTCAACTATGAGAGACAAAATGAGGAAAAAAAAAATCCAGGAAATCACACTGTAAGATTTTTAAAGAACTTAATTATAAATCATGGTAGAAAATAAGTATTTGGTCACCCACAAACAAGCAAGATTTCTGGCTCTCACAGACCTGTAACTTCTTCTTTAAGAAGCTCTTCTGTCCTCCACTCGTTACCTGTATTAATGGCACCTGTTTGACCTCGTTATCTATATAAAAGACACCTGTCCACACAGCCTCAAACAGTTCAGACTCCAAACTCAACCAAGAGCTGTCGAAGGACACCAGGAAGAAAATTGTAGATCCGCAGCAAACTGGGAAGAGTGAATCTACAATAGGCAAGCAGGTTGGTGTGAATAAATCAACCGTGGGAGCAATTGTAAGAAAATGTAAGACATACAAGACCATTGATAATCTCCCTCGATCTGGGGCTCCACGCAAGAACTCATCCCATGGGGTCAAAATGATCATGAGAACGGATAGCAAAAATCTCAGAACTACAGGGAGGGACCTGATTAATGATCTGCAGAGAGCTGGGACCAAAGTAACAAGGCTACCATCAGTAACACACTACGCCGAGAGGGACTCGGATCCTGCAGTGCCAGGCGTGTCCCCCTGCTTAAGCCAGTACACGTCCAGGCTCATCTGAAGTTTGCCAGAGAGCATATGGATGATCCAGAAGAGGATTGGGAGAATATCATGTGGTTGCACAGGAGTTGCACCAGATCACTTAGGATTAGGGATCACTTCCTAGCCGCGTTCTCCCAGGAGTTGTCCCAGTTTGATGGCGTGATCTGCAGCAGCGCAATCGCGCCTGCGTCAGCTTTCCCGGGCCATTTTTGGGTAAGTGGCGCCACCTGGAGTCCTGCCTATATAAACACACCGTATGGACTCTGTGGTGCCACTGCCTACGCTCTCGGTCACGTGACACAAGTCTCAAGTGACTTTTCGATGCACCCGGCATTTTTGAAGGCACATTTCTTTTGTTTGTCATTCGTTTTTTTTGTTAGGGATAAAGGTAGTCTGAGGGAATCAAGTCCCTCAGACGGGAGGCTGCTAGGAGGCAGTCCGGTAAGTTAGGGCCCCTAGGTAGGGTAGGGTCAGTTCTTTTGTTCATTTATATTTTGGTTATTTGCCGAGTTGCTTCGGCAGCTTTTAAGCTTTTATTCCAGCCGTTTCTCTCACGCACCGTCACCCCTCCTCACCACGATCGGGAACTTTTATTCCCCGATCGCGTTTGAAGAGGACGCAGTGTTAATTAACCACGCCCTCTTCGTTCCCTGCGACCGTGCCACGGCCCCGCGGCCGCGTTTAAACCGCGGTGGAGCTGCACGTGTTCGCGGAAGCTCCGTTCGGGTTGCTGCGTGCTGCGCATGCGCAGACCCGGCGCTTTTATTGCGCAACGGAGGCACGTTGTAGGTGTGCTGTGAATTGAAGTACCTCACGCTTACGGCGTGCAGTTTCGTTTATTTAGTTTTATTTAGTTTTATTTACATATCGTATCTTTTATTAAATCTCTTTGGTTATTCATTCATTTGTATTCTTTTATTTCAGTTTATTTATTTAACATTATTTCAGTTGATTAATACCATCTGGAGCTAACTGCTATTGGGTCCCAAACCCTTCTTATTTAGTTTTGACGGTTCGCCAGTGTTTTAATATGGCGAACCGTAACAGAAGGCAGTGGCCAGCCAAGGGACCCAGCGTTAGCTCCTGGACCTCCAATAAGGAGGTCCCCAGACGCCGTAGACGGCGGGTTTTGCTACCCGGGTTGCGGTTGGCATTTGGGGGGCCCCTCAGCATTCGTGGCCAAGACGCTGAGGATTTTTTGTATCCTAACTATGAGGATTTTTGTTATGGCCTTGATGAGGAATCCTCTTGTCCTCACGATGAGGATCTTTCGTATCCTCCTACGGAGGATTTTTCTTATTATCTCGCTGAGGATTCCTCTTATCCTCAGGATGAGGATTTTTCACAGCCTGCCCCTCCCAAATTACCCATCCCTCATCCCCGGGTGGAACTGTTCAGCGGCATCATCCATCCCAGCCACTTATTCCCGCCCCCGAGCCCATGACCATTTACAACATTGATCAGGGTTTCGCGAGTGTGCAGGAGTATGTGGCTGAATTTAGCACCCCAGCCGCACAGAGCGACTTGCATGGGCCGGCCCTCATGGGGCCTTTCAGAACAGGGCTTAATGATGATGTGGATTTGGAGCTGTGCTTCCTTCCGCCCGCCTCTTCCTTTGACCACCTTATTGAGTTGGCCAGGTTGGCAGAGACCCGCCTCGATCAGCGTGCGAGGAAGAGGACGGATAGTATTTGTTACGGCTCAAGTCCACCCGGTTTCATGCCAGGGTCTACAGCGCCACCTAGCCTTGTTCACGAGCGCACAGAATGCTCGAGCTGGCAGAGCGAGCACACAGCGCCCCCCCAGCTTTGAACCCGGGCTCGTCGCGCACTCATGCTCCGCACCTGGGCAATCGGACCCCGTGCCAGAGCCTATAGCGCCACCTAGCCCCGTTCACGAGCGCACACAATGCTCGGGCTGGCAGAGCGAGCGCACAGCACCCCCCAGTTTTGAACTTGGGCTCGTCGCGCACCCATGCTCCGCACCTGGGCAATCAGACCCCGTGCCGGAGCCTATAGCGTCCCCTGGCCCTGTACCCGGGCCCGCCGCGCATTCAAGCCCCGTGTTCGAGCCGTGCAGCTCCACGGAGAGGCATACAGCACCGCCTGGTCCCGTACAGGTGCCAATTGCGCCTTTAAGCCCCGCGTCTGAGCAAGGAAGCTCCACGCCTGGGCAACTAGCACACCGGTCGTCGCCGCCGACCCCTGTGCCTTGGCCACATAGACCGATTCCTGCGCTCCTTGACTCCTTGCAGAAGCGCAACGCATCTACTCAGAAAGCCCCTTGGCCACGGGTTAACTTTCCTAGGACCCCCAAGCCCCTGGGCCTCAAACAGGGGACCAGGTCAGTCCTGGAATTGGTGGGAGACTTTAACACCCTAGCCGTTACTTCCAGCTTCAATGACCAGGTCCTTATAGCTCTTTTTTTTACAAGCGCCTAATGAGGAGGTGTTGAGCGAGCTGGGTCAGCTCGAGCCACCCTCCTCTATTATGGAGCTATACGACCTGGCTATTGATGCGGAGTTTCGCATCCGTAAGTCCCATAGTGGGTCTTTCTGGGTCACCGAGGGCCAACCCGAGTCTCGAACCTGAGCAGCCAAGCTCCGTTCTAGAGCTCGCCGCGTCCTCTGACCCCGTACTTGGGCACATAGCGCCGCCAAGTCTCGAACCTGAGCAGCCAAGCTCCGTTCTAGAGCTCGTCGCGCCCGTAGACCCCGTACTTGGGCACATAGCGCCACCAAGTCTCGAACCTGAGCAGCCAAGCTCCGTTCTAGAGCTCGCCGCGTACGTAGACCCCGTACTTGGGCACATGGTGCCGCCAAGTCTCGAACCTGCGCAACCAGGCTCCGTTCTAGAGATTGCCGCGCCCGTTGACCCTGTACTTGGGCACATGGCGCCGCCAAGTCTCGAACCTGAGCAACCAGGCTCTGTTCTAGAGCTTGCCGCGCCCGTTGACCCCGTACTTGGGCACGCAGCACCGCTAAGTCTCGAACCTGAGCAACCGAGCTCCGTTCTAGAGCTCGCCGCGCCTGTTGACCCCGTACTTGGGCACATAGCGCCGCCAAGTCTCGAACCTGAGCAACTAAGCGCTGTTCTAGAGCTCATCGCGCCCATTGGCCACGTACAGGAGCCCAATGCACCTCTAAGCCCCGCGTCTGAGCAGTCTAGCTCCACGCCTGGGCATTATGCGCACCGGTCGTTGTGGTCCCGATCCCTGCGCCCTGGTCTAGACCACCTCCAGCACCACCTAGTGTTGCTGCAGAGCACTCCGTGGTCGCCCCGTCACTCCTTTACGGCCACGGGTGTTCCCCATTGCTCGTCCGGCCAGACGACTCGCGCCCGTCTTTTTGGCGGCCCTCTCTGGGCCATGTCCCGCTCCTGAGTTGCGTGGGCCGAGTTCTGCTTCTGAGCCTCTGAGCTCTACCCCTGAACCTCTGCACGTCCCTCCTGAGGCTCCGGTCTCTAGCCCTGTCTCTGAGCCGTCGGACTCCGCCTCCGAGCCACTGTGTCTCGCTCCGCTGCCTCTAGCGCTCAGTTCAGTCCCTGAGGCCATTGGGTCGTTCGTCACGCCCACTAGGGGCGTCAGACCGGCCATAGCTTGTCTTCTCCTCCTCTTCAGCCCGGATTTCAAGGCCTTCCCGGCCTATTGGCGCCCCCCTGAGCGGGTGAGACAGGCGAGGGGAGAGGTTGGTTGTGCTTAGGGGTTGCGGGACGACGCCCCTCAGGGAGGGGGTACTGTTAGGGATCACTTCCTGGCCGCGTTCGGCCAGGAGTTGTCCCAGTTTGATGGCGTGAGCTGCAGCAGCGCAATCGCGCCTGCGTCAGCTTTCCCGGGCCATTTTTTGGTAAGTGGCGCCACCTGGAGTCCTGCCTATATAAACACACCGTATGGACTCTGTGGTGCCACTGCCTATGCTCTCGGTCACATGACACAAGTCTCAAGTGACTTTTCGATGCACCCAGCATTTTTGAAGGCACAGATGCGTTCGCTGCTGCACTCCGGCTTTCTGACGGCGCGTTTCCATTTCTTTTGTTTATCATTCGTTTTTTTTTGTTAGGGATAAAGGTAGTCTGAGGGAATCAAGTCCCTCAGACGGGAGGCTGCTAGGAGGCAGTCCGGTAAGTTAGGGCCCCTAGGTAGGGTAGGGTCAGTTGTTTTGTTCATTTATATTTTGGTTATTTGCCGAGTTGCTTTGGCAGCTTTTAAGCCTTTATTCCAGCCGTTTCTCTCACGCACCGTCACCCCTCCTCGCCACGATCGGGAACTTTTATTCCCCGATCACATTTGAAGAGGACGCAGTGTTAATTAACCACGTCCTCTTCGTTCCCTGCGACCGTGCCACGCCCGTTTCAATCGCGGTGGAGCTGCACGTGTTCGTGAAAGCTCCGTTCGGGTTGCTGCGTGCTGCGCATGCGCAGACCCAGCGCTTTTATTGCGCAACGGAGGCACGTTGTAGGCGTGCTGTGAATTGAAGTACCTCACGCTTACGGCGTGCAGTTTCGTTTATTTAGTTTTATTTACATATCGTATCTTTTATTCAGTCTCTTTGGTTATTCATTCATTTGTATTCTTTTATTTCAGTTTATTTATTTAACATTATTTCAGTTGATTAATACCATTTGGAGCTAACTGCTATTGGGTCTCAAACCCTTCTTATTTAGTTTTGACGGTTCGCCAGTGTTTTAATATGGCGAACCGTAACAATCTACTGTGAAGCATGGGGCTGGAAACCTCATGCTTTGGGGCTGTTTTTCTGCAAAGGGGACAGGACAACTGATCAGTGTTAAGGGAGGAATGAAGGGGGTCATCGTGAGATTTTAAGCCAAAACCTCCTTCCATCAGTGAGAGCATTGCAGATGGAACGTGGCTGGATCTTCCAGCATGACAATAATCCCAAACACACCGCTTAGGCAACAAAGGAGTGACTCCATACAAAGCATTTGAAGGTCCTGGAGTGACCTAGCCAGTCTCCAGACCTCAACCCCATGGAAAATTTGTGTAGGGAGTTGAAATTCCATGTTGCCCCAAAACATCACTGCTCTAGAGGAGATCTGCATGGAGGAATGGGCCAAAATACCAGCTACAGTTTGTGCAAACCTGGTGAAGACTTACAGGAAACGTTTGACCTCTGTCATTGCCAACAAAGGTTATGTTACAAAGTATTGAGTTGAATCAAATTTATTGACCAAATACTTATTTTCCACCATAATTTACAATAAAATTATTTAAAAATCCTACAATGTGATTTTCTGGATTTTGTTTTCTCATTTTGTCTCTCATAGTTGAAGTGTACCTATGATGAAAATTACAGACCTCTCTCATCTTTCTGAGTTGGAGAACTTGCACAACCAGTGGCTGACTAAATACTTTTTTGCCCCACTGAATATATATACACGTATATATATATATATATATATATATATATATATATATTTATTATATATATTAGTAATATTTTTAATATATATAATATTATATATATTTATTTTTAACACCCCCACACACAAACATATTATATATATAGTATATATATATATATATATATATATATATATATATATATATATACACATGACTAGTCTTGATGTAACCTTGTGTGTCTTGCTGAAATGGCCACTGATGCTGATAGCAGCATTAAATAAACCAAATAAACGAACAAGTAAACTGTTATTACCATTGTCTGTTAAGGTCTGTATTTACTGCTAGGTAGCAAGTTGGTTTTGAGTTACACTTTGTTCTGCTTGTTACACTGCTTCACTCCTTGTCTTCACTATGTCTAATGTAAATATATTTGCACCTACGTCTGTCTCCCTGCCCCTGATGTACCTAAATAGTGACAGTCTGTAAAGAGTAGCAACAGCCCAGGAACTGAGCATTGGGGAAGACAGTGAGTGTGTTTACATGCACTTAATAATCCAATAACTGCAGAAAATTATACTTTGTCAGTAATCTGATCAATGAGTATACATGCACTATAGTAGTCAGATAAAGGGAAACCTTTTTCATGACTTAGGTAATAATCGGATTTCTGCTTTGCAACCAGCCAATAATCTCACACAAAGATGTGATGTAAACTTCAAACTATAATATTGAGTAATCCAATTCTTCATTTTCCTGAACATATACTGTGTTTGAATCTTCATAAATGTATTTGATAGTCGTTTAGTGGGTGCTGTGTTTAAAACTGAGGTTGACAGGTCCTGCAAGAAAAAATACTGATTAGGTCTATGGAATCTCAAAGATGGTAAAGTGTCTTAGAATAAGCAGGCCTGGCAACCGTGTTACACTCTTGTGTAATGTTTGCATGCACACACAGACTGAGAAAACTGATTGAAAACGTAGTATGGGAATACATGATCTGAGAATCTCTCTTTATCCGATTTCTTAGTCTGATTGCTAGTTCATAGTATGCTGTATCCATGACCACTTGTATAATCAGATAGCTGCACAAATACTACTATGATTGGATGCGTGATGTAATATAATGTAAACAGTGAAGTGTATTGAGAGAGGGAAGATGGGTCTGGCATAAACCTATCTGTCTTGGAGAGTGTAGGAGAGAGGTGTGTGCATTATGGCTTATTACGTTAAAAGCAGATGTTGGGTCAAGTAGAACAAGTATGTTTAGAAAACAAAATTCATATTTATAAGGCTAGAGAACATAACAGAGCATGGATTTTGAGGCCATTTCTCTTACAGAATATCTCCAGCTGTCCAAGATCCTATGTCCTCTCTTGTGAACTCTCCTCTTCAGCTCACCCCACAGATTTTCTCTGGGGATTTGGCCATTGGACTGAGATGGCTATGACAGAAGCTTGATTTTGTGTTCACTAAACCTTTTTTTTGTAGTTTTAGAGACTTGGTGACTGTAAGATGCTGCTTGATTCTGTAACTCTCCAGCAGTAATCCAGTGATCCTTAGGGATTTTTGTTTGCCTCTCTTACCATCCTCCACACTATGATTGGGGACAAAATAAACTTTGGTCTTCACAAAGGCAAGACTGTCACAGTTCCAGTTGGTTGGAACTTTATAATTATTGCCTATACTGTAGATAAGGGAAATGCATGGGAATGTCCAGATATTTTTATAGTCATATCCTGAATTTTGAAGGTAAACAAACTTTTTCTTTTTTTAATTGTGTTCTCTATTCTTTCTCATGTTCAAGAATGATTAAGATGACCATTCACCTTATATGTTCCACAGTGAAACCCTGGAATCCTAGATAACAAGATAAAGTAACCATAGATAACTTTCCCCAAACTAAATCTATTTCAATTCAAGATTTTGTTTTTTTCAGTGTGAAAATAATCTAATTCACGAAAAGGGGAAATAAATAATACCAATAGTTGTGGAGGGACCGTATAATAAATAAGGGTGTTCCATGATCTGTGAAAATCAAAATTACATAACATCATAGGGCCTACATGGTTGAGCATGTTCTTGAAGAGGTTAAAGATTTATTGTTTCTAAAAGTCATACTGTGATGCAGCTGATTCTTTTGTAAGTAAAAAGGAATGGGTAAATTCAACAGTGTTGTTTTATGGTCAGAGATACCAAAATGTGAGTGGTGAATTTTCTAGTGAGCACACAATAAATTGAGCTATGGTTAGGATGTTTACCTAAGTTTACCACGATGGGTACCGTCGCTCCAGGTTGTTAAAGGAGGTTTAAACATGGCTATATATATATATATTATATATATATATATATATATATATATATATATATATATATATATATATATATATATATACATTTTTTTATATAATTTATAATATTGTTTAGTGTGTTTACCGACATAGCCAAAGCATTGCTTAATCTAAACTTAGTTTCAGTAGCTGTAAATGACATATTAAGATATAGCAGCTAGCAGCTATGGTGGGGCCTTGCACATCCAGCGAAATCAACATGTAAACACAACACCACATTGAAAAGTTAGTTAAAGAAGGAGATGAACGGTATAGCAGCTGTATGAGCAGTTAGATGAAAAGCCACTGTACTAGAGTGTCACTCTGGGTATGTGATAATCATCATAATCATCATCACATCATATCTAATAACCTGTGGTGTCTGTGTCATATCAAGTAATGCATGGTGAAGTTACCGACAACTTTCTGTTTTCATGGCTGTGCCATTTCAACACCTTAAAATATATTAAAAATCCCTTTTGTGATTTCAAATCAGCAGCATTGTGATATCATATATAGCAAATGTGACATAAATCAGATAAACCATTTAGAAGTAGTATGTTTAGAGAGATGTACACATTCGCTTCCTGTTGGGTGTGGCTCATACAAGAAAATATTCTGGTCCTGGGATCCCCATATGCCTGCCAAACCTCTTGGGAAGTCTAGATTGAATAAATAAAATAGAGGATGTAATAAAAAGAAAATGCAATAAATATAGACTATAATAAAATGGAGAGTACAGTATTATGGATAATATAATAAAGTAGAGAATGCCACAATACAATATGTGTAGTAGAGAATGCTAATGTAATACTATATGCCAATGTAATACTATAATATAATAAAATGTACGATATGCAAACTAGTAAATACTGTATAATAAAATAGTGAATATGAGTGAGTCTGTTGGCATTATGTATTTCAGCATAAATGCAGACACTGTAGGTTTAACCATAAAATGGGCAATTACGTTTGTTGAGTTTGCAAATTAATATAATTCAACCAAGTATCAGCTGCCCTTCACCAATGAGACTTAATGCCCTCACATTGTATGGCTGATGTACTGCTGAGATGGATGATGAACAAGTATGTTTCACAACCAGCTTACCAAAAAATATACATTTCTGAGAAAACATACGCTGGAAGTATTAGGGCCCACGTTTAGGCCACTAGTGGCCAGTGGGGACCCTTCACGGCAGCATGAGCCCCCCCAGCTTTGTGGGGATTCCGCCAAGCTGACACTAGAGGCCAGTGTCAGCTTAGTTAGTGCTCGGGATCCTCACAAAGCCACGCAATCGCGTATGCACAGTTTAATTGCTGCGTGATTAGGCACCGCACCCTCGCATTTTGCACGAGACCTGACCCATGTCACGCACTCGGAGAGCCCGCTCCTCTTGCCTTTTCTTCTTGTTAGGGAATACAGGTACGACCCTTCTTGCATAGAAGGTGGGCCGAGTAGAGCTGCAAGGCTCGAGGTAATTTGGTTAGGGCATAGTCGCTAGGAAAGGGAAAGTGTTTCTTCCTGTTCCAACCTTTTCCTCGTTTTTTTTGTTGGCTTGGTCGGGCCCAATCCGCCCCTGAGCCTCCTGTGCCGGGACCCGCCCCTGAGCTTCTCATGGCTGGCCCTGAGTCAGAACCCGGCCCTGTGTTCGACTAGTTTTTCCCCGCCCTCCCTTTCAGCCCCCGCCACAACCCCGAGTGCGTTCGTCAGGCCAGAGGAGGGTAGTTGGTACGCTTGGGGGGGGTACTATTAGGGCCCATGCTTGGGCCGCTAGTGTGGACCCTTCACGGCAGCGTCCGACCTGCGCATGCGCGGACTGTTGTTCTCGCTCTGCGCTTACTCGCTTAAAAAAAACCCGCTTTTACTTTCGTTTCAGGACGCGCCACTCGCGTCCTGTTTGAGACGCGTATCCATAGCCTCTTCCCTTCTCCCGTCTTTCTTATTTGACAGCGTATTGCGTTATTTTGAGTCCGCACTAGGCGGCCCTTGCGTCTGCCGTTCCTTCAGCTTCTCTTTCCCCTGGGTCCTAGTGTCTGGCAGTGTGGCAAACTGTGATTACACTCGCAACATACACTCGCATACACTATTTTTTAACAGGAAGTAGTTTGCCAGAGATCACGTGTGCAGTGCGTATTTTGTGTATGCCGTGCTATGTATTTGTGAAACATATGTGGATGCAGCAAGTTACTGTCTTGGTGCTTTTGTGTTGAATAAGTGGGCTGAGTAGCTTGGGCGGCTACTCAGCACTCATATCCAAGTATTGACAGGTAAAAAGGCATTATTAGTTCTGGTAATGTGACTGTGCTGTGTTGGGTGTTTTAATAAAGAATGGCATGACAAAGTTTCCTCATCCACATCGACACTACAATACTGTAGACACAGCATCCCGTATTTCATTATCGAAAATCTGGTCACTTTAACACCAACTGGGGTAAAGTAATTTTTGGAACAGTAGTCCAGAGTTAGAGGGCCCACACTAAATCTGTGGTACATTACGTAGAGCAGGGGTGTCCCCATCACAGTGATATATCCATCTTTTTATTATTTATCATATATGTTGGTATCTGTAAATGAATGATGTCTGTCTGATTTTGGTAAAGCAGTGAGAACAGTGACTCCTGCACTGTTCTTTCAAAATGATGTCTGTATTCTCCTATCAATATCAAACTATGTAAGTAAGCAGTTATACAATTTATGCAGCCCATTGTCAACTCATATAATCATTATATTGCTCTATTGAGAAAGTGGATGAGCCTACATTTTCACATCCTTCCTTTTTATTCTTTATTTTATTACCTCTTGATTAGTCTAGTATTTCAGGCTAATGGAAGATCAGAGAAACTGATTTCAGTAGCTAAGCAAGCTTAAACAGGTTTCACAACTGAACTTAAGAAATGGTGCTTGAAAGTTTGTGAACCCTTTAAATACGTTTTTTTTATGTTTACATGTAAATATTCCCTAAAATACCATCAGATTTTCATACAAGCTGTTAAGCATAGATAAAAATAACCCACTTAAACAAGTTAGATAAAATGTAATACCAATTTATTGAGGCAAATGATCCTGAGTATTTGTGAGTGACAAAAGTATGTGAACCTTTGCTTTCAGTATCTGCTATGACCCATATCTGGAGCATTAACTGCAACTAAACATATCAGCAACTGCTGCACTGGCCCAAGATGCAGCAAACATGAGCCCAAACAATGCTACCACCGCCATGTTCACCATGTTTCACAGATTAGATTCTTATGCTGGAATGTAATGTTTTCCTTTCTCCAGACATAACACTTTATGTTCTATTTTGGTCTCATGCGTTGACAAAAGTTTTTCCAATATTTTTCTGGCATGTCCTTTTGGCAATGCTCTTTTTGGAGAGCAGTGACTTTATTATTTCAACTCTGCCATGCATACCATTGTTGTTCAGTGTTCTCTTGATAGTGGACTCATGAACATTGGCATTCGCAAATGTGAGAGAGACCTTTAGTTGGTACCTTGGGGTCCTCTGTGACTTTGCTGACTGTTATATGTGCTATTCTTAGAGTGTTGGTCGACCACTCCAGGGAAGGGTAACAATGGTCTTGAATTTCCTTTACTTGTAAATAGTATGACTGACTGTTTTGATGTAGTTCATTCTCATAAAAGAATATTTTGTAACTTTTTCCAACCTGATCAACAACATAAATAGTTCCTTATAAATCTCATTTGGTTGTGCCATGGCACAAATCCAAAAACGTGTAACAAGTGATTGTCAACTCATTGAAAACGCCTGACTTTAATATTCCTTCATATTAACTGCTAATCCTAGAATATCACATACTTTCACTACTCACAGATACTTACTATTGGATTATTTTGGCTAATAAAATAAATGACCATGTATCATATTTTTGTATCATGTATTTAGTTGGGTTTTTTGGTGGTACTTAAGGACTTTGTGTTAAAATTGGATGATGTTTTAAATCATATTTATGCAGAAATAGTTTACAAACTGTTTCTGTTATTTGAATGGTTATATTTAAATACATTTTTAAAATGTATATTCATTACCAAATACTTGTTGAAGCCTTTCTGTTTCTCTACACGTTATTACAGAGTCTTTTGGTTTTTTGTATTTGATTTTGTATCCAGACAAACCCAACCTTCTGGTGAGATATTTTCTTTCATGTAGATATTTGCTATGCAAGATAGCCAACAGGAGCTCTTGGCTGTGTGTAACTTTTCACAGACGAGTGCTAGGCAATGAGAAGCTGTAATCAGCCTGTCTTGGTTGGCACTACTTTTGGTTGTAGCTCGATTTGACAGGCTTTTCCAGCTTCCAATTAGCAGTTCACACAGTTTTGGCCAGCGCCATTCCCCATTGCTCTCAGCTACTTTCTGACACACACACACACACACACACAAACACGCACATACACAGAAACACAAGAGAGTTTTACAGCTTTATGTTACTATTAACACTCATACTCTGTCTCATACACTCAAAAGTCTGACATCCTCAAGAAAGCTCTATGCTGTGTTAAATACCAATGCACACATATGCAGACCACAGGGCATAGATGACCTAACTCTTTATGTACAGGAGAGGGAGACCACTGTACAGCCACATTATATGTGTGTTTTCCTACATCTTTACTTACCTCAGGCTGTTTAAATATGTCTAAGGGTGTGTGTGGTTGTGTGTGTGTGTGTGTGTGTGTGTGTGTGCACCTTGACTTCTATACTTGTGAGGACCAAATGACTGGTCCTTTGCGTTTCATTGTTTAGTAAGTTGTTTATGTGAAGTATATGTACATTAGGAAACCTTAAGTATTGTATTGTATTATATTGGTATAATATTATGTACTTTTTAAAGAATAAGATGTACTTATACATACATTCATTAATTCACTTAATTCTAATAGGCATAGGGCACCAGGCAGGAAAAACCCTAGACAGGGCACCAATCCATCATAGGTCACATTCACTCTCACACAATCACTCTAGTGACGTTTAGAGACACCAGTTAGCCTAAAACGTATGTCTTTAGACTGTGAGAGGCAACTGGAGCACCTGTAGTTAAAACACATGGACACGGGGAGAACATGGAGACACCACACACAAAGGTCCCAGATCGCTCCACCTAGGATTGAACCCATGACCTTCTCGCTGTGGGGCATCAGTGCTACCCACTGTGTGTGTGTATATATAAGTAGGAGAACTTGCACAATCAGTGGCTGACTAAATACTTTTTACCCCACTGTATACATACATATATATATATATATATGTATATATATGTGTATATATGTATATATACACATATATATACATATATGTATGCACATATATATATATATACATATATATATGTGCATATATATATGTATATATATATGTATATATACATATATATATACATATATATATATATACGTATATATATGTAAAAGTTTCCATGCCGAAGACATGGTTGTTTCAAAATGGATAATAAAGCTCTTCATGGTGTCCCTAGTCCATCAATCAGTAATGCGGTATTTAGGGAGCCTATCTAGTTGACTAGATAAGTAGCACTCAGCATGGGTTTGCTCCACCTTGGTTGGGTTACTGAAGGATGACTGAGTTTTGAACATCTTTTTTGCAAAATAAATCAAGAAATCCTCTGCTAGATGTGGAGAAAACGTAGGATGGTTGGAGAACAACCAAGTAAGGAAGAGAAGGTCGAGGACAATTTCCCCGGATCTAAGATGCAGAAGTTGTTATGGGAGTGAAAACAATGCCATTTTGGCTACACTGACAGAAGAAGAGAAAGAGATAAGCAGTGTTTGAAGGTCTGTTGGTTAGTTGGTTTTTTGATTTTGTCTTAGCACTTGGCAGCTTTTCTGGCATGGAAATGAGAGGACAGAGGGAGTACAGAGACTTTGATAGTCTTTTGCAAGGGGTAGCAGCAGCAGTGTCAGCAGGACATGCTGAGAAGTTGTCTGAAGATGGCAAAGATGAGAGGACAGTCAAAGAGATAGATGAGTTTTCAAGTTGGTTCTGATCAGTGTAGTAAAAGGGGTGTAAGATATGTTAAGAAGAAGTGACAGGGAAAATACACATCTGATTGCGAATAGATTTTACCATAAGGTTGAACATGGTATGGTTATTGGTGATAACAACATCAAATGTGTTGCTTGCGCATTTGGTGGTGATGGTGTTTGAATTGGGTCAACAGAACAGAAATGGCATGTGATCAGTAGAAATGTTGAAGAGATCCAGTACAATGAAAGGACTGTAATCCTCCTTAAATGAGTCAAGAAGAGAAGCTCATTGATAAAGTTACTAAGTAGAAAAGGCAGTCGATAGATAAATCACTATGAAGTGTCAAGGTTGCAAGGCTTGGGCACAGAAGCAGTATTAAATTCAAAAGAGAATATGTGAAGTTCAGGCTATGAAGAAGGAAGAAAAGTCCAGGTTGTGGAAATAAGCAGAGCTGTTCTCTCACCCTGACCAGCACTTCTAGGACAATACAAGCTGACAAGAGTGCAGCTGCTGTTGCAGTTTCTTCTGTTTTCTGAGGTAATCCAAGTCTCACTGAGAGCCAAAAAGTGAAGGAACAGGCTAGTAGCATAGGCAGTAATGAAGTCAGCGTTGTGTACAGCTGACAGACAGTACCAGAGACCTCTAGCTACAACCAGTTCTTCTGCGGCAGACCTAGATGGAAAGAAGAGCTAGGTGATAGAACACAAGGTAGGATGTCTATGGGAAGTGGTACGGATGAGGATCCCCAGAAACACATCGTTAGTTGTTGGAGTAGCTCAGAAATAACAGACACATTCAGTACTCCATTGTCTGTCCTTGTTGCACTTTGTACTTCCTTGGTGGACTGCCACAGATAGACTCCATTGTCTCTGTGCAACCGATTCCTAATGCAGATTGTATGACTTTTGGTCCTCACAAGTATAGGAAGACAATGTTTCCACACACACTCTCTTACACTATTAACTTTTGTATGTTATAGTATTGTGTTTGACTTTTTATTGGTATGTTTTATATTATGAGTATTATGCTGTTGCATGAAGGGGTGTTTACTGAATCTTAATGGTTATGTTGATAATCTGGTGTGATCTAGTTAATCCATTTAATCAAAATTGCACATACACACCAGCTGATCTTCATAATCTTAGTTTTATTATTATGATAGCAGCATGGGTAAGCATGTGACTAATCAAACAGATCATTTTAGCCAACTGATCGTCTTCTGTTTTTTTTAGGATCAGATATCTAATTCTATTGACATTTTTCTCCTTAATTATTATTCATGTTTTCATTTTTGGTGAATTAAAGAGACTTTTACCACATAAGCAGTGTAATCATCAGATAAGATAATGTATCTTGATTTCAGTTTAATTAGGTTCACAATGGAGGATTACCATGCTTGAAAACTGAAAAGGATGGAAATGTGGGCATGTGGAGGGAGAAAATTCCAGTGTTTTCTGATCCTTGTGGAGGTTAGGTTAGATTTGACACTATGTACACTGATTGTGATGGTCATAGAAAACATGACAATAACTCACATGAAGCAAGGAGATTGGATAGGACTGTTGCTGAATTTATATGCATGGAACAAGTTTTGATCTACAGTGTGGAAAGGTGTGGATTCAAACAAATGCTTCAACAGTTGAACCCCAGATACCAATTACAGAGTAGAATTTGTTTCATGTACACTGAAATTCCGAAAAATCTACACTGAAACTAGAGAAGTCATAACCCAGCATATCACTGGTTTATTTTTTGTCATAGAATCGAAATTGGTATTGAGAATCATAGCACTTTAGTATTATTAGTACCAACTACTAAATTTCTGGTATCATGACATCCCTAGTTACAAGTACAAGCCACGTAGTGACAGATATAGGAGTTGGGTCCCTTTTTGAGTCTTGGTCCTCCCAAGGTTTCTTCCTATAACACTCAGGGAGTTTTTCCTTGCCACTGTCGCCCTAGGCTTGCTCAATTTGGGATTGGACGTAGTTATTAGGAGATAATCTAAACTTGTAAAGTTGCTTTGAGACAATGCTCCATTGTAAAAAGCGCTATATAAATAGATCTGACTTGACTT